>JASPKZ010003877.1:455000-1005000 GCA_030220185.1 Diploptera punctata
TTAACCAAAAACTAGGTTTCTGAGAGGTGTGGCTGACTATACATAAACAGATCGAAAACGAAATGAAAATATACGAAGTGAACTAAATATATTCAAACTATTAGGTAGAATTGCACAATACAGAGATGAATGGATGGACAACATCAATATAATGGATAACAATAGAATGCCGAAACAGATTCTTCATTACAAACCACTAGGACGACGAAATGTTAGAAGACCCAGTAAAAGACGGACAGACCAATTCTAGCATGAGATCGGAACAGACCTAAATGTATAATTCTTGATGCTGATGATTACAAAGGTAAAAAATGAATATCAAACCATTAAAGAGACTGATGGCAGGCCATTCAACAGTGGCCTATATGCTGATAATTCGATGATGACTATTAGATTAAACTGCATGAGTGCAATGAAAAGGAATATTTCATAACTTTATTATAAAATATAATCTTTAAAATGTATGTGTTGCACAAAAAGAACTAATCTATGAAATATACGAAACTTAGGTAGGAGAAAATATACCTTGGTTGTTTTGAAAACAATAAAACAGTAAGAAGCAATTCTAAACATACTTCGTATTGCACAAAACATTTACGGTATTTAACAGACATGACGTTATCCAATGTTATCTCACTACCAATTAGTGTAGTTTATAATTTATATATGATGTTGATGGAGTACCATCAATTCTTGGAATTTAAAATGCAAATTGGTTATAAAAATATTAATAAAGGAAGAACATATTTTTAATCATTTTATTAATTTAATAATTTTTCATCATCAACATTCACGGATTAAGTCGATGTGGCTTGTTCCAGTCTCATATATTATCATTCAAAATGTTAAATCCATCTCTTTTTCGGTCTACCAACATTCTTGTCTGTCTCTTTTTGGTTTGTAATTAGGTATAATTTTTGGTAAGCGTTCATCTTTCATTCCTCGGGCATGTTCTTTCCAGTTTTTTCTAGAATGTTTTGTCTGAAGTTTAACAATATTTAGCTCCTTTATAATATCTTCATTTCTTCTTTTATCTAGAAGTTACACACTGCTACACTTCTCAGAAATTTCATTTAAGCTGCTTCTATTATCTTCTCTTCTCTTTTAGTTAAAATCCAAAACTCACTACCAAACAATAGTAAGGGGACTGCCATTAAAATAAAACTTTAGTTTTGTTTCTTTTCTTGTATTTTTTCAAATTTCTCTTTATTGTACCACATATAGGCCTATAATTAGATTTACTAAGTTTGTTAAAGAATTCATTTTTTAAATATTCTTTGTCTTCTTGCAAGGATTAAACATTTTTCGTTAGTTCCGGTTCGATTATTATAGCTGCTGTGACCATCTCTTTCGTGGGCGTCCCCGATCTCTTTTTCCTCCTCTTGGTTGATAGTTTAGACTTTTCCTAGGCAATCTGTTGGTATCCATTCTGTAGACATGTTCATGTTCTTAAATATTTTTTTATAAGCTGTTTAATGCTGAGAATTAATACTCAATTACATTTTGTTCCACAATAGAATACTCGTACAATAAAACCAAAGCCAGGAAGCTCAATCGGGAAGAGAAAGGACGGGACGGTCCGAGTTCGATCGCGAAAATGTGAATGATGTGAGTTTTCTTCACTCCTTTGTTCAGACTGGTTTAGTACCAGAAACTTTCTTGAGAGTAAATTCTGCCTAAGCATGGCCAACCTACATCTTCGCACCATTGTCTGCTCTTTGCGAGCACATCCACTATGTGTCTTCACGACCTGTTAAATAATCAACTTTAGTTATACCAGGAACATCAATAAAACTAAATACCGATATATGTTCACACAAACAAATGCTTATAATGGAAATGGACAACTCCGTAATGACAAATGAAGGAAATTTTGAAGAAGTGGCTGATTTCAAGTATCTAGGAACAATAATTACAAATATGAATGAGGTGCACAAAAAAAAAACATAGGCTCAATTCTGGAAATGCTATCATGCATTACACGGACTCTCGTCGTCCCAACTCCTTTCAAAAAACGTTAAACTAAAAATATATAAAAGTTATTTTCCCAGTTATATTATATGAATGCGAAACATTGTCCCTTACTTTAAGGGAGGAAAGAAGATTACGAGTAATTGAGAATAAAGTTCTTAGGAAACATTTTGGACCAAAAAGAGATGAACAGGCAGTTGAATGGAGAAAACTACTTAATAGCGAGCTACATGAGATGTATAGGAAGCCAGATTTAATAAGTACTGTTAAGTCTCATAGACTGCGATGGGCAGAACATATGGCATGTATGGGGGATGAAAGAGGCGCATGGAAGCTTCTGGTAGGAAAACCAGAAGGAAAACGCCCCGTTGGTAGACCAAGAATGAGGTGTGAGAATAACATTATCCGTAATCTGAGGGAAGTAGATTATATAGGAGATGATTGGAAAACATTAGCTCAGGATAGGGATGTATGGGGAGCTTATGTTCGCGCGGCCATGAACCTACGGGTTCGATAGAGCCAGTGAGTTAGTTATACCAGGAAACATTCTTGCACAATAACTCTGTATTCTGCATCTCTGTAATCCCTTTAGACTGACGAAACAGACAATAATGAAACCCATTACACTGATCTAAGAAAATCATCTTATATAGAAAACAATGTTACATTCAGAAAGTAAATATGCTAACAAGTAACTATGCATGAACCGAATCGATAAATTTTATAATAACCTCTAATCAAGTGAATTCGCTGATAGTTGAGGATGTAAACAGCGGAAGTTACGACACACGATAAGAAACGTACATACTATGCAAATACACTTTCAGTTTTCAGCTAAAATTAGATAGCTTTTTTATTACTCTAACCAGAAATAGTAAATCTCTTCAGGATGCCACAGTAAGTCCATTTATTTTTTCTATTGTATTATCTGTATTTTCTATATGTTACAAATAATTTCATCAAGAAACCAGTCGGTGCAATGAAAGAAGCTGTCAGACGTCTTCACTGGAGCATTTAGAAGAGGAAATATGCACTGGAGTACATCTTTCAAACTTGTCCAGTGTATTTCTCTTATCATAATTCATGATTGTTAATATTGGGGGAGGGGGAAGTACTAGGCCGGAGCCGCCTTCCGGAGTAGCAAAATTAATAAGGATGCCTACTCCTCCGAAACACTCCTAGAGATTCTTTATATTACAAAAACTTTTAACCACAGATTCTCAGTGCTGACCAACTAGAGATTGGTGATAAGAAGATATCAAAGTCTGCCGTATTCCCATACCGATACTAACGTAGTTCGAGTACTAAGATCGCTGTTCAACTTAAACTTCAGCTTTGCTCGGAGGAGAAAATTAAATGTCAAACGATGGTGTTTTATATTTCGAAATTTCGTGAATACATTTTTGCGCAAATTTTTAACAAAAACAGAAAATAATCAATTGAGTTGTTTACTTGATGAAAATCCATATTCATTAATTAAATAAAAATAAAGCGTAGTTTTATTTGATTTTCATATTTATTATATATAACTACGTTTTATTTTTATTTATTTAATATATATTATATATCATAATATATATATATATATATTATATATAATATATATATATATAGTATATATAATATATATATATATTATATATAATAATATATATTATATATAATTTTATATATATATATTACATATAATAATATATATTATATATATATATATATATAAGAAATATGAAAATCAAATAAAACTAAGTTTTATTTTTATTTAATTAATAAAAACAGAAAAGTTCAAAATTATTTTACAACATCCATCATCATCATCATCATAGTACATTCACGAATTTAGGCCATTTGTTGACCTGTTTCGGCCTCAAGAGAAACACCATCCAAAAGTCTTTTGAGTGGACGTCCTGGTCTTCTTCTTCCTGCAGGTTGATATCTTAACATTAGTTTGGGTATTCTGTTATCTTCCATTCGATGAACATGTTGACTTATAATCAGAAATTTTGTTTTCTAAAGATTCCATGTGTAATTCTTCTAAGATGTCTTCATTTTACAACATTATAAATCAAAATAAGTTTATTTACATGTTCGTTAAATTCAACATTTCGGGAATAAGGTTTTTTTACACGAAATTCCAAGCTTCTCAAATTTTGATATGAAATTACTAGTGAAATAACGCATTTTACAAATAATTTCCTGACTCTTATGGTAGAGAATTTGATTTAAGAAAAGGAAAATTATTTGCATTGAGAGCCTGGATAGCGAAGACGGTATTGCACTAACGTATAGAGTTAGAGGTACCGGGTTCAAATTCCGGTTCAGGCGTTAATTTTTCTTTTCATGACAGAGTTGACTTTCATTGCTAAATAAATGTCAAAATTATAAAAATCTCTCTCTCTCTCTCTCTCTCTCTCTCTCTCTCTCTCTCTCTCTCTCTCTCTCTCTATATATATATATATATATATATATGTACACATACATACATACACACACACACACACACACACACACACACACACACACACATATATATATATATATATATATATATATATATATATATATATATATATATATATATAGGACCGGTGTCCACCCAGTATCGTGGGGTAGTTACAATAAGTAGCGGCTCCAGGTTGAGAAAACCTGCTAAAACGGCTGGGATCCGACATGCTGACAACATGTTACCCCTACACTGGCTGGATGATCGTCTACATCTGGTGATTAAAATATGTGAGGCCAGCAAGCGGCTGGTAGGCCAAGGGCCTTCTAGGCCTATCGCGCCCACGGACTGGTAAAATACAGTATAAAACAATAAATGGAGCACTGAGTTTTACTTTGTTAAACAGTATTAATACTCGTATGACATTATAAAATTCTATAACAACATGGTCAATACACAGTATACCGATAATTTTAATACACAAATTGTAAATAACATTTTTTTTTTTGTAATTCCGGACCTCGTGACAAATGAGAAATGGTAAGTTTGAATTTGATGTAAGTATACTAGACCGTATTTATTAATGTTTTGAAATGCATGATTATACTGTCATATGAAAGCAGCCTCCTGCTTTGCATTTTCTTCAGATGCGGAAAGGTAGCTGTGTCGAGACAATCTACAAGAGTGAGAGGTGGGATATATCCAAATCTCCAGGCATTTCCTTAGACAGGTACAGGAATTAATTTGAAAATGAACCGTAATAAACATGGCGAAGTCCCATTTAAAAATAGGTAAGGAAAAATGTATGTTTTAATGAGGTGTATCGCCTGTATATATCGTCTCCCTTGTCCTTTCCCAAAACTAAAAATAAAACTGTTAAGCTGGAGTTAATTAACGTAAAAAGAACCTGAGGTTGTTATAACATTCAGGGAATATAAGAATTACATTGACAACCCATGATAAATCAACTTTAGTCCATGTATCGTTAATTTCTAGCATTTTAAGGCTAAAATAAGAACTTATATTTTCACATAACATCCTCACCTTTGCCACCTTCTTACACATAAGAGTATACTCCTTGAACAAGATAAGCTAAAGCCCCGTTAAAAAAATATATGTTTTTTTGCGCGATAGTACGTTTTGAAATACTTACAGCAATGACGACCATGATTGGAAGTTCAACTTTCTACATTTCGGGGTTGCCAACTTAAATAACCATACTGTAATATTACATATTACAAACCTCGTGCGGGAAGTAAAACCACTGCCCTTTATGTATACTATGTACAATGTATATACAAAAATATATCCAAAGGTTGTGTTAATATATATTATATGAAACAAATCACTGCATTTTAAATGAACTGAACTTTATTTGAAACAATTTAAAACAATAACTACGTATTTGCCGCCATTTTATGACTGACTGATGTCACGACCTGCAATAATCTCAACTAATAAACATTGCCCACACTGTTAAGGTTAGTCAGGTATTTATAATGAACGCAAATATTTCCAACAAAGATTTTATTATTTATTATTTTGAAAACACCATCGCGCAAAAAATAATATACAACGCACGTTTGTGAAGTGGGTTACAAAATCTCGGAAATCGCTATCGCTTGGTTTTTAAACATTTCATTGCTTCTGTAAAAATCACTTCCCAACCTAGCATCATAATATACAATAAAAAGCCTACTATTATATATAATATGTAGTACTCTGAAATATTCCAGAAGTCCATGGGTTATTGCAATTGGCGATGAAATCATAGCCTCGAAAACAAGTGTTTTTTTTTCTTTTTTCCCCTAGCTAGTTATAGATCACAAAGACTTCGTAGAATTCTGTCCAAAGCGATTTTATCAATGGATTGTTTGAATTAAGATTTATTGGAACTGAAATTAGATGCATGTGTTTATATTTCTTTCCTTGTGATTCACACTAAGGTCAGCGAACCAAACATGTGGGTGAATAATAAAAAGTTGGCAAAGAAGCGGTACATCTATTTAACCTATGCTACAACATTATAAAAACTGATAACAGAAATTAAGGAAAAAGGAGAAGAATACTAAACTTTAATATATAAATTATAGGCGTCTCCTTGGTGCAAGTAGTTAGACATTTGACCTCTACCTAGGGAGTTCGCGTCCCGATTACTCCATGTGGGATTCGTAGTAGACTTTTTCACTGTCAGAAACTTCATCCCACCACTTCACAACACTCAAGTCAATCATTTCGTCACAAATAATTTAATCTGCTCCAGTGATGGTGGGATATACCTGGTTAGTCAGTATCCTTGTATATGACGATTTAATTGGATTAGTGTCGTCATCTCACCGCATCCTTCGTTCTGGCATTGTGAAAGATTAGTTTAGTGTACTAATAAATTACAAAATTAGCAATTCTATACAGGCTATACACAATAATATTATACGACATGGTCATGACTTTTTTTTAATTTTTTAAAACATTTAACATAGATTAGCTTAAATTAGGACTATGTTATGTATCATATACTGTAATATGTGGACAATCATGATGAAGTCAGTAAAAAATGCTTGTACATATAGCAACTAATGTTTTGATACATGTATCAAATTTCTGAAGAAGTTAAAAGCACGTTCTCAACCAATACCTCTGCTCCCAAAAAGAAAGCCAAAAAATATATTTACGATTGTCATTAAAAAAAATGTTGAATCGTAATCACTGCATGTATCAAGATTTTTCAATTCGAACAATGTAACTGAATAAAATATATGTTAAATGCTTAAATATATGGATACAAAGCTTTAATTTCTCTTTCACGTACCGGACACGATAACTTTCTGAAATATTTATTAGTTACTTGTATTTACAGTTAATATGAAACTTAGTATATATAATAATATTCCTGATAATGTACTACAGTTAAGTCTCAGACTGCGATGGGCAGGGCATATAGCACGAATGGGGAATGAAAAAGGTGCTTGGAAGCTCCTTGTAGGAAAACCAGAGGAAAAACACCCAGTTAGAAGACCAAGAATGAAATGGGAGAATAACATTAACCATAATTTGACGGAAGTATATTATACAGTGGATGATTATAAAATATTAACTCAGGATAAGGATGCATGGAGAGTTTATGTCCACGCGGCCATGAATCTATGGGTTCGAAAGTGTCAATTTGTTTGTTAGATAATGTGGAAGACTTAACTACTTTACGAGTCTGATTATCAAATCCAATTTACTTCCTATAATGATCTTTTAGGTTAGGAATCTATAATTTTGGGTTTACAGTAAAAAGCTCAAGTATAATTATTTTCACCGTTTATATTTAATAGTTATACAGAAATTTACCTGTTTAGACATACATTTTAATTCAATAACCTTGAACTCAATTTATTTCTTCTGAAGCAGGTTCATTAATGAATTGAAAATACATTCGAATATTATAAGAAAATTAGCGAACCCATGTGATCTCAGTTTAATGCATCTCTGCAGGTCCTATCCCGGTAAGTGTCGGTATAATATTTCGAGTGGGGAAAATTTGAGGGTACGGCTTCCTTCGAAGAAGTTAAGAATTGTCGGACCCGAGACAAAGACATTCGTGGGACGTTAATGAACCCATGAAAGTGAAGAACGTACCCCTGCCAAAATTTCTAAGTGTAAAAGATCTCTCTCAGACATCGCAATTATCCTCATGATTAAAATACTCAATGTTAAACTCACTAAACAAACGATAAAAAATGTTTGACTTGAGTGTGTTGGAACCAGGATATAATGACTTTTTAGTCTCTCTCTCTTATACAGTAATGTTATAGAACAGGCAGCCTATTTACAATGTATTTATTTCAAGCAAAGTAATATTTTTAGAAAAATCAGATAAAATATAGGACAGATAATTTATGTTACGTTTCATAATTGGACGGCGTTATGCATCAACCGGCTATGCGCCATTATGTAAGTTTCGAGAAAAATACGTTTAAAGTTTAAGTCAATCTTCAATATGTATTGTAGCGTCAAACTAAAAATACTGAATATTGCAAGTTATTTTCCTTATTTGACAGTTATGCATCAACAATCTAGAAGCGGGAACATTTGGCGCTTAGCTGTGCGATGCAAAATTTAGATTAGCATTTATGAATATCTGGTTTCATACCCGTTTGTTGCAAAAGATAGAATCTCTGATAGGACTGATGCCGTTTACATTTTTATTTAATAATAAAGCCATATTTAAAGATTTAGCGCTAAAAGTGTGCGTACATTTACTTCATGAGCCAGTGCAACAGATGGCTCAACGACTAATTTTTAATGGCGCTTAGCCGGTTGTTGCATAACATCGTCCAATTTTATATATAGTATTCACTGGGCAGATTCAAGGATTTTTCTACTATTGCCGTAGCTTTTGTCTTGCTTAGAGATATTTTCGTATTATAATTTTTGGCTATATTGTGGTAAAAGTCCAATCTAGAAGTTTTGGGGTCTAATGAAATGAATCATCATACAGAAGAACACGATTTGACAAAATAGGGAGTTGAATTCAGAGTGAAAGTCTGGAACGAGATTGAATTCCACGTTGTCGTTGTGAGTTGGTGGGAAGTATACAGACAGGCGCAGACCTCAAACTATCGATTGAGTTACCTACCGATACTCGTTCAGCTTCAATGGCCATTGATGATAACGTGCTATCATCCAAATAACACCACAGAGAACCATCGATTATTTCGATTATTTCAATTCTTTCTCATGTCCATCTTTTCCGATTAAAATAGTTTACATTATAGTGAGTCAAGGTAGAAAAAATAAAAAGAACAATAATTTCAACTCCTCAAATCAATAAGTTCAGGTTTACATTAATAACTGTAAAGATAAAATTAAGAACTCCAAGAACTGAGAATACATAACCCAACTATAATCAGATTATTACACCCTATACACAAATATGTATGATGCCCAATTTACGTAGTAATAATCTGAACCTTTAGAGTGGCATTCTCACAAGGAATAAACTAAATTAGTACCCCGGTAAACAATTAGATCTCCTATGCCTACATTATTATAAGTAATGCCATGAGTGATTTTCAATGTATCTAGAGAATTTGGAAATCAAGAGTAGCATTTGTTAGGACGATTTAACGAATAAAATTAAGCTGTTTACTCACAAATAATTATTTAAATATAGTTATTTTAAAATATGTATATATTTAATGTAAACGGCAATGTTTGAAAATAAACGAGAAATGTTTGGTTATGTTTCATTTGTTCATAATTGCAACTTGATAATACTATTTATTGCCAAATAGGATCACAATATTGTAAGAATGCACCCTAGTGAGAAAAAATGAAACACATCAAACTGTATATTATAACCAACATTATAGGTTATTAATTCATTTTTTCGGAACAACTCAGTAAAATCAGTATTTAAAAACACAATTATTGAACACACAATTATCAAATGTGTAGGTCGAAGAAATCTGTTCATTATTTGCTATATTCAACGTATCTGTTGGAGTCAGTCACTGCAAAATAATGCTCTGACCTGTTCAGAATATTAAAAAGGAGGAGCTCTCTTTATTATGATAATCAAATTTCGATAATTATCGAGGTGAAACAAGACTGATTGGTTGTAAAACAAAATTCATTGAAACGTGAATGGTCATTGCCTCCCATTTCGGGCATGAGTTAAATAGAATAGATATATCCACTTAGCTGTGCTTTACCTCTTGCTATGCAATCCAAAGGTATGGCACAAGTCTACTTCAATTTAAGAACACGATCACAATGGCAGTACAGCCACAAAAAGTTTTATACAAATTACTGTACGTACATGAAATAAAATTTCCAGTTGCCCGGAGGACCGCCTATTAGAATGCTAACGAAATATAGTAAGCCACATCACATGCATTTGTGGCGAAATAGGGTTTCAAAATACTTGGAGATTCAATAATCAATTCAATAATAATAAATGTGTCATTTGTGTCACATTTGAAAATGTTATCCCCATGTTGCTGCTGTTACTACTACAACTACAGAGCTCTACTGAATTAACCTGTGGCTTGCAGAAATGTATGAAAGTCTATTTGTTTCGTTCGTTTGTTGTTTTTTTTTCTGCACGTGAGATGTACATTTTTTTTTTTGAGCGATGGTGTTTTCATAATAATGAATAATAGTGAAATAATAACATGTTTGTTGGAAACATTTTCATTCATTATAAACAACTGATGTTAACAGTGAGGGAAATGTTTATTAGTTGAAACTACAGGAGGCCGTGAGACTAATATTGGTGATAAAATGGCGGCAAGTACGTATTTATTGTTTTATATTGCTTCAAATAAAGTTCAGTTCATTTAAAATGCAGATATTTGTTTGGTATAATACCTTTTGGATGTATTTTTGGATATACATTGTACGTAGTATATATAGAGGGCGGTGGTTTTACTTCCCACACGAGTTTGTAATACGCAACATTACAGTATAGTTATTAAGGTTGGCAACCCCGAAATGTAGGAAGTTGAACTTTCAATCATGGTCGCCATTGCTGTAAGTACGACAAAACGCACTATCGCGCAAAAAAAATTGTTGTAACCTCTTTCGTTCAAAGTTCTGCATTTTTCAGGAGCCAATAACGATTCGGCAACATTTGCTTTTCCATGATATCTGGTGGAATTCCACCCATAATATCATTCACCTCATCAAAATTTTCAAACGGATGATCGTCGTCTTCGCAACGATAATAATTTACTTACTGAAACGATAATGTCACATGTCCCAGAATCACGGAAAGAAGTTATATAATGTTTATTCATAATTACAAAGAAATAAACGTTATTTATAAACAACTATGTCTTGCAAATGATCTCACATAAGGAGATTAAAACGTCTACTTAATTAATTTATGCTTTGACTGAGATAACGTTGATTTCTATGTAATTTATAAATTTATGAACAACTATGTCTTGAAAATGATCTCGCATAAGGAGATTGAAACGTCGACTTAATTAATTTATGCTTTGACTGAGATAACGTTTATTTCTATGTAATTATGAATATTAATTACTCTCAGTGAAAAATAACTTTAAAAAAGTATAATATATATTATATAATTTTGTAATATTAATTAATGATTAATAAAGTAGAGATTAGAATTGGAATAAAACGTTATATACAATATGTGCATATCCTCATTATGAACACCCGCGAAAATTCGCGTGTTCGTTTCGCTCACGCGCCATTCACTCGTGTCATAAATTAGCAAGATTATACACTTCTTATATAAACAGCTCTTGCGCTGTTCGGTTGGTTTATGTTTATTACGTGTTAAATTAATTTTATATTACGCGCCCTAATAACGTTCCTTTCTTGACTGATTTTTAATCGGAATATTGTGACAAAAAATTAGAAAATATACTAACTAAATGCCTATACTGAGATAAAATCAATATCAAACTGTGCTCGAGAAATGGAACGACTACTTTATCAAATACAACAAAGCAAGCGAACCTGTGGACAAACATGGTAGACTAGATTGAAAATTGAACTGACATGTAAGAGAAAATGCGACAGCCATACTATTGACACACAATGCGCGGAGGGAAACATTGCAGTCAAAAGGAGATAAAGTGTATCACAGTGTAAAGTACTCGTACATTACAAGAAAGGAACAAGGTGCTTTAAGTGGTGCAATTTTATCAAGTTTGAAATAAATAAAAACATATCCTACATAGGCCTATATTATGTAAAATTGTAGACTTTCACGGCAGGTGTCTTGATTCATGTATTTTATTTCTTTCGGACTAAATGACCGTGGTCTGGTTTTATTAACACTTAACGTTTCGTCTACTACTGCGGTAGACATCATCAGGAGGTCAAAGAGCACGCAGAATCTCCTGAGGATGTCTACCGCAGTAGTAGACGAAACGTCCAATAGTAATTCTGCCCGAAGGCAGGTCCTTCACTGCAATCATAGCATTTTCATGCTATGCTTGCAGCTTTACTATGGAATTGTAGGTGTGGTAGCTTCCCGTTGCTTTTCACACCGGTGAAGGTGATGATGATGATGATGATGGCCATATGATTTCGGGGACCATATGGGCCTTAATGTTTTCCTGACATTTGTCTTACAGGTGAGGAAAAACCCCGATAAAAACCTCACCCAGAAAAACTGCCCCGACCGATCCCGCTGCGTGACAAGACAGCACGCTACCTCGAGAAACGTTGAGTGTTAATGAAACTAGACCACGGCCATTTAGCCCGAAATACATAAAATACATAAATCATATACGTATATTGTTAGGCCTATATCATCTTAAGAGGTATTCGAATCGATTCCTAGCTACTTTATATAAAATGTTAGCCTACGTCCTGGAACACCACACACACACACGCACACGCACGCACACACACACACAGATATATATATATATATATATATATATATATATATATACATATATAGGCCTATATATATATATATATATATATATATATATATATATACACCTATATATGTTATATTGCAGATTTTCGCGGATATAAGTATGAATAAGAAAGTTTTCTTGGGTTTTCCGCGTCTTGGATTCAAGTTCGGCCCCTGGCCACTGACTCCGACATTTCGGCATGATCCCACATGCCATTATCAAGGAAACGTCGGAGTCAGTGGCCAGGGGCCGAACTTGAATCCAAGACGCGGAAAACCCAATAAAACTTTCTTATTCATATATATATACACACACACACACACACAAAGTATTGCTTTATATTAATCACAGGATCGTTAATCTGTGAAAAAACTAAATATTTGTTTATGTGGCTGCCTGAAGTTCTTTATTATTTTTATTACACCTTCTAGCCCAAGCAATCCCCAGCATTGTATTATGAAGAGAAACATGGGCATCACTTTATCACTAAATACAACAAAAGGGTGACAGCGACATTTCTAGATTTTTAGGCCGATTATATCAAGTATAATGAAGTTGCAGAGTATTACCACCCTTAATTACAATGTTATTAATTAATTTTATGTAATAACATCTCACTATCCATCCATCCATAGTAATTCTGCCTAAGTGCAGGTCTTTCACTGCAATCATAGCATTTTCATGCTATGCTTTGCAGCTTTACTAGGGAATTAGGCTATAGGTGGTAGCTTCCCGTTGCTTTCCACACCCGTGAAGGATGATAATGATAAGGATGATGATTGCCGGATGATTTTCGGGGACCTTTGGGCCCTAAGCTTCCTGACATTTGTCTTACAGGTGAGGAAAAACCCCGAAAAGAACCTCACCCAGGAGCACGTCCCGACCGGGAATCGAACCCGGGTCTGCTGCGTGATTAGGCAGCACGCTACCTCGAAACCACAGCGGCGGACTCATCTCACTATAATTAATTTAAATTACTATAGGTCTGTAGAGCATTAAATTCGCTTTCAACTCTTTATATACATTTTATTGAAAGTGTTTGTCCTGCGCCATAGCCGGTCGAGTGTTTACGGCTCATGCGTTGGTTAAAGGGATTTGCGCCAGTTCATGTCCCCATGAGGGAAGACATTTTCTCGGGTAATTTCGGCCAGTATGGGGCAAGTATCCACTCAGCATCGTGAGAAATTTGGATAGCTACAGTAAGTAGGACTCTTTTCAGAAAACCAGCTGCAACGGTTGGAGAATCGACATGCTTACCACATCCCATCCCTATATTAACTGTATGATCGTCCACCTTTGTGATTAATATATGCGGAAATGAAGCCAGTAGCCGTATGATAAGTCAAGGGCCTAGAAGGCCTGTCTCCTATATAGTTTATTGAAAGTTTTCGGCAATTTTAAAATCTACATACAGTTATACCGATATATGAAATAATACTGAGAGTTAAATCTAGTGGTCTTATTTAAAATCTAGTCACAAAATTAGGCTATATTTTAATTCTATGATTCACCTTACTTACCTACTTACTCACTGGCACTATCGAACCCGTAGGTTCATGGCCGCGCGGACATAAGCTCTCCATACATCTCTATCCTGAGCTAATGCTTTCCAATCATTCCCTGTATAATCTACTTCCCTCAAATAATAGTTAATGTTATTCTCCCACCTCATTCTTGGTCTACCAACTGGGCGTTTTCCCTCTGGCTTTCCTATAAGAACCTTCCATGCAAGTCTTTCATTCCCCATACGTGCAACATGTCCTGCCCATCGCAGTCTTCGAGACTCTGTTTTTATTATATCTGGCTTTCTATAAAGACCATGTAGTTCATTGTTATGTACTCTTCTCCATTCACATGTCTGTTCATCTCTCTTTGGTCCAAAAATGTATAATAATATAACTGGTAGAATAACAGTTTTATATATTTTCAGTTTAACTTTTTTTTAAAGGAGTTGGGACATCAAGAGTCTCTGCAATGCATAATAGCACGCATTTCCAGAATTGAGCCTATGTTTAATTTCTCTGTGCATCTCATTCCTATTTGTGATTATTGTTCCTAGGTATTTGAATTCAGCCACTTCCTCAACATTTCCCTCATTTGTCATTAGCTGTCCATTTCCATTATATAATGTATTTCTACGTGTGACCATATATTTAGTTTTATTGATATTTACTTCCAGTCCTAATTTCTTAGTGTTACTCAATAGTGTGTGCGTGTTGTCCCTTGGTATCTCCTCGCTATCGGCCAATAGTAGGCCTACTACATCATCAGCATAAACTAACAGCTTATTAATACCATTGAGTTGTAAGCCTTCCTCATTATCTAAAGATTTAATGGCATGCTCTAGTACAAAATTAAATAGTAGAGGAGATAGTGCATCTCCTTGCTTCAACCCATTCTGGATTTCAAAAATGTCTGAAAACTGTTTGCCTACACGCACCCTACTCTTTGTGCCATTTAGACACATTCGTATAAGCCTAAGTAACTTTTTAGGAATTCCGAACTCCAGCAGGATACTATATAACTTCTCCTTCTTAATTGAATCATATGCTTTTTTGAAGTCTACATATTGATGTACAATACCATTATATTCCCATTTATTTTCTGAAATCTGTCTTATACTAAAAATCTGATCTGTTGTAGACCTGTTTGTTCTAAATGCACATTGATGATCTCCTAGAATGTCATCAATATAGGGAGTAAGTCTGCTTACTAATATATTTGTTAGAATTTTGTACGAAGGTGAAAGTAACGAGATGCCCCTGTAGTTGTTGCAATCAGTTTTATCTCCTTTCTTATAAATTGGTATGATAACTGATTCTTTCCATTCATCTGGAAGATCTTCTTTTTCCCAAATCATACTAAGCAACCAGCGTATTTTGTCCATCAATTTTTCTCCCCCTGATTTTATCAGTTCTGCTGGGATCTCATCTGAACCTGATGCTCTATACATGTTCAATTTTTCAATCGCCATTTCAACCTCTAATGCACTTGGTTCTGCGACTAGCATTTGTGCTATCTGTAAATTATCCTCCTCAATGTCCTGTTTTGTATGTAGATTTAATAGCTTCACCTTCCTTTGCGATTTCAACAACAACTGGATCCTCTTTCCTTATTATTTTCCGAATAAATTAAAAATATTGTATATTTTTTTGTGATATGAATTAAAATATTTGATTGATTATAATATTTAAATTTCTGTAATATGATTTATTGTAATTATATTTCCTTTTTTATTAATTTAGTGGAATATTGTTACATTACCTTCCTTAATACGCGTCTTATCCAGTACCATCCTTATTTTCTTCTTTAATTATAAATTATCATTTAATACTTAACTCCCTTTAACCAATTAGACAATACTATTTTAAATATTGTAATATTTTGAGACTACCGTTTCGTATAGTACGGTTAGTTGTAACAAACGAACTTGGCATCCTATTCTTTATGCACAGATATTCGCTAGCAATAGCTGGGAAACCAAGTCAAGTCACGCCAAGAACTTACTGTTCCCATGTATAATAAATTCTTTCCTGTTCCAACTCCATAACTTAACCTCGCTTAATTATGTCAGAAGACAGTTAAGATATCTTAATACCTTTCAGCTGCTAAGAAAATTTAAACAGTCTGAGAAACATATTCATCGTTGATGTAAGTATTAGATACAAATTAATCATGTGTACATTTCAATATGATTTGTAATAATAATACTTTCTAAGCAATTACGTTATTTCTATTTCTTAATTCTTTGAAATCCTGAGTCCACTATAATGCTCATCGACCAAAATTATGCTAGCTTATAAGTTATTTATACGTTGAACCGAGCGAACTGGCTCAGATGGTACTCGTATATGGAAGGCCCTGGGTTCAAATCCCAGCACCGAGTAATCTCGAGTGTCTTGCCCGATTTTCCTCTTCAGTCGCCAAGACAAAAAATTGATTGGAATTTCATTACTAGGGTTCGTTTCATAATGCCATAAGAATTAAACTTTCTGAACTTTCATATGAGCACCTGACTACAAAAAAATAGATAACCTACTGGGTGCAAACAATGATTCTAGACAAGATAGTAACTTAGATGTTAAAAGCATCTATAAATGATAATGAAATAAAAATACTTTGCGTGCAAATTTTAAATTACATTACTTTCTGCAGTGAAGTAGTTGATTTGAATCACAACAGAAACTGTTATAGGTTAAAAAAAAATACAACATTTTAGTATTATTACAAACCCCAACATTTTATATTAAATAATAGTCTACATTTACTTATCGTTAATTTGAAATAAATATTTTAATATTAATTTTACAGTTAATAAAATAGCAAGCATTGCAGAAGTACAAAAAGCGTCTAATTTAATCAAAGTATATTCTTTAGAGATTATTGGTTCTATAATGAAACTATTACTTTTTAAAAAATAGAAGAGGACGGATTGCTATGAGATATTTTTTCTTAAGTCATATATCAAGCTTCAAATGAGCAAAATTATACATATATTTTTTTTAATTAGATATGAATTTTGGCTTAAAAGTCACACACACACAGTCTCTCTCTCTCTCTCTCTCTCTCTCTCTCTCTCTCTCTATATATATATATATATATATATATATATATAGCGGGAAAGCAACTGGGAGCTACCACACCTATAATTCCTTAGTAAAGCTGTAAAGCATGGCATGAAAATGCTATGATTCCAGTGAAAGACCTGCCCTCAGGCAGAATTACTATAGAACAGAATACGCTATGCTTAATTATTTTACTTAATATATAAGTTTTTGGCATATTTAATATATTGTTATATTTGATGAGGAGTCATTTGTAGGTTCAAATTGATGGTACGAATCATTTACAAATAATACTGAGAAATATTTTTAGAGTATATTATAATAAAATAATCTACCTTGCATCAGAGGATATCTAAAAACACATACTAATATACTATTTCGGTTAGTTAAACGTGAGTAAAATGAGGTATAGAAAGAAATTAAACTCAAAACGAATACTATTATTTTCATTATAGGAACTCTCCCATATCAACTTCTCTAAAAAAATATTAAAGTAGAATAATTATATAAAATGGTGTTGATTCTTCCAGTTTAACTATTTGGATGCGAACATAGTCTCTTATTTTCAAAAAAGAGAATATTTGAGAATAAAGTCCTTCAGAAAAAATCTGGATCAAAGATAGATGAATAAATAAAATTACATTAGTGAGCTACACGACCTTCATGGGGAAACTGCATGTAATAAGAACAGTAATGTCTCGTACACTTTGATGGAAAGGGCATATGGAAAGAACGGAGACAGAAAAAGGGGCGATTTTTATGGGAAACTACACGTAATAAGAACAATGTCTCGTACACTGCGAAGGGAAGGACACATGGAACAAATGTGGAATGAAAAGAGAGAATGGAAATTTTTAGTACGAAAACCAGAGTGAAAATACTCAATTAGGAGACCAAGAATGAGGTGGGAGAATAATAGTAACCATTATTTGAGAATGTAATCCATATAGCAAAAGCGGGAAAATATTAGCTCAAGATATACGGAAAGCTTATATCCTCAAGGTCATGAACCTCCAGGTTCGAAAATGTCATTTAGTTAGTTGGTTAGTTAGTGGTATTACAGAGAGAGAGATCAGAGAAAACTTAAAGAAGACAATAGTACAGAGATATAGAATAATTGTTAGAACAATTTAAATATTTCAATTTACATACAAATAATTTTTAACTACTGCAACGGAATACTTAATAATCGTAAGAGCAATTTTACATAATATTGATTATACTTAATTCCTCAGACCACAAAAATTCTAGGATTGCAGACCTAGAACCCAGAAATAAACTTGTTACTATGATTGGGTCTAACTTCTAATACCGTAGGTCTTAAACTAGTTCTTAAACACGTTGGTTTCACACCTTATTATTGTATTTAGGATTTCTACTGTTGAATTGTCAGCTGATGACAATGCTTCAATAATATTCACGTGTTCTGCATTCTATAGAATTTACGGCTTATCTGTTAGGAGGTAGCTGTAAATATTATTCTCCACCAATTGATATTTATTTAATTTGGAGAGCACATAAACTTTTGTATTTAAAAGTAGACTAGACCTAAAATGTTTTCATTGATGCAAATTTTGAAATACAGATTTTCAGTTGTTTTCGTAGATATTCGGCCTGACCTTAACAGTACTTGTAAATTCTCTTTCTTACGTATTTCTTTTTAAAAAATTTCAAAATAAACAATATACAGTATAGTTTACAATAGTATTACAGAATTTATTCAAATTGTAAAATACCAATTATGCATTCACAGTATAAGTAGATTATTTTCATATTATTGCATATGCATAGTTTAAAGTATTTTGAAATTAATTTGCCTTTTTTATTTCAATTCCTGATTACATAATAGTGTACACTGTTAAGAACTGAAGTCACAGAAATGTATTCCATAGTTATCATAATAATCCAGATATAATGTTCAGAGAGGAAACATATAGGTTTTGGCAGGACCTGGCCTGTCGGTGATTTGACTTCATGCAGGTAAATACGATTTTCCCAGAACAAATCTAATATAATTTATAAATAAAGTAGTTTTTAAGTGCTTATTCATTAAATAAAATACTCTAAAATGTTAATTTGTATAGAGACAAAATTATGGTAACGAACATAAGAAATATTACTTTTTTTTTCCTTTGTTCAATGCCACCTGTTTGTCATTCGACATTTCAGGTATTCTCTCCTGGCATTGGCGTATTGTAACCCACTTCTGAGGTTGGGGCGCCTGGAAGGCGGGGTTACGCTACCCCAATGATATGATGGGTGATGATGGGTAATGATGCGTCAGGAGAGGCCTTAAACCTAAACTTAATCTAATGAGGTGAATATGATATTGATGATAATGATAGCCAGATGATGCTCGGGGACCATTTGGGCCTTAAAGTACCCTGACAATTGCCTTACAGGTAAGGAAAAACCCCGAAAAAAAATCTCACCCAGGAAACTTGTCCCGAGCGGGGATCGAACCCGGGCCCGCTACGTGAGCGTGACAAGGCAGCACGCTACCTCGAGACCACAGCGGTGGACACACAAGAATTATTATTGTAACTATAAATCAAATCACGATTGACTGGCATTATCGAACCCGTAGGTTCATAGCCGCGCGGACATAAGCTCTCCATATATCCCTATCCTGAGCCAATGTTTTCCAACCTTTGGCATGGGTTCCCTGAAGTAGTCCCCGCCCGGAGAACCGAATGGGGGACTATAGACTTTTATTTCACTATCAATTTTTTTGTTCATAATACTTATAATTATTTGAATCTAACTAATTCTCTCGCATTATCAAAATCGCAGGTTCGTTGATGCGCGGACGTAGGTTCTCCGTACAAACCTATTTTGAGCTAATATGTTCCAATCATTTCCTGTATAATTCATCTACCTCATACTATGCTTACTCATACAGATATTCTGCCACCTCCTTCCGATGGGCGTTTTCCTTCTGATTTTCATACAAAAGTGTCCATGTTTATTTTCCATCCCCCATATGTGTTACATGCCCTCCCTGACGCAGTCTACAAGAATTAACAGTTCTTATTGCATCTGGTTTTCCATAAAGATAATTTAACTCACTGATAACTAGTTTTCTCTATTCATCGGTCTATTCGTCTTTGGTCCAAAAAAATCTAAGCTCTTCATTCTCAAATACTATTAATATTTCATCTTCTCTTTAAGTAGACTATGTTTCGCATTCATAATAAAATTGGAAGAATCGCCGTTTTATATATTTTTATTGTCTACCGCTGTGGTCTCGAGGTAGCGTGCTGCCTTGTCACGCAGCGGGCCCGGGTTCGATCCCCGGTCGGGACAAGTTTCCTACATGAGGTTTTTTTCCTAGCCTATAAGATAAATATTAGGAAACTTTAAGGCCCACACGGTCCCCGAACACCATCTGATCATCATTATCATCAATATAATATTCGCCTAATTAGCTTAAGTTTAGTTTAAGGCCTCTCCTGGCGCATCATTACCATTATCATCAACTCGTATCATCGGGGCAGCGTAACCCCGCCTTCCAGGCGCCCAACCTCAGAAGTGGGTTACAAGTACGCCGCCAGGAGAGAACACCAGAAATATCGAAATGACAACCTGAGGCATTTGGGGAAAAAATATATATTTAACATTTTTTTTAGAAAATGTTGGGTTGACAAGAATCCTTTAATTATAGCATGCGTTTTCAGAGTTGAGCCAATGTTTCACTTCTTCCTGCACATTATACATGTTTGTAATTGTTATTCCTAGGTTATTTGAATTCCACCACTTCTTCACAATTTCTTGATTTGTCAAGTGCCCATTCCCGTTTTAATAATGTATTTCGACAGCTTACCATACATTTAGCCAGTTATATTAATAACACTGACATATATTAACTACAGCCATAGGAAAGGTATAATTAAAAATAATCTCGCAATCTTTATGAAACGGATGTACCTAATTAAGTTGGCCTCTAAAATAAATACTTTCTCTTATAAAGATTACATAAGCTTTAAGCGACACTTAAGATGACTTAAGTCATCTTCAAAATATCTTATTGTTATTGATAGGCCGAAACCTCGATAATTTAAATATCCTTTGTTGCTTTCATTTCATACCAATCGAAAAAAAATAGGAATATTATTGCTAGGGCTAAATTTTATCATCATTGTAAACTATTGTTTTTGTCTTTCTAAATTGTTACATATATTATGAACAAAAATATAGGACAATAGATATAAGTAGACTCTAAACTAATAAATATTAATAAGACATTAAATGCGTTGATGAAATATCCTGATGTAACTAAAATAGAAATATCCACTAAACATGTTGAAAATTACAAATTTCGAAAATCCAAAATAAATACTTTAGTCATCCAACAACGAAAGTTCAGACCAATAACTGTATAAAGACTTTTACATGAAAATCTTTGAAAAACAAAACAGCAAAAATGTCCCTCCTGGTGGATAAATAGTTACCATTTTCGTCTCTGGTTCCAAGGTTCGCGGACTTAAACCAGGCCATTATCGATGGAATTTTCAGGGCGTAAAAAAAAAACCGTGAGTTTACGGACGAAAAAAAAAACTAGAGATTGAAAAAATATTCCTCTGAGCAAAATGTATCGGCTCTATAAAGCCCAGGTTTTATTTGCGTTAATTAACGTCGTTCAATAAAATAACAATAGCAAAAACCGTAACAAGGCTTCATATTAAAATTTAGTCCAAACACACTAAGAAAATGAAGCTGAAAGCAATATAAGTTACTAGAAGTCTCGGCCACGCGTTGCTGTGGCTAAGGTATGGGCCTACGTTAAAAATGTAAATTAAGTTGCTGTCTTTCAGCCAGATTACTTAAAACTAATACTTACATACGAAATTAATAATATTGAAAATAAAATAAACACTGAACACACTTAAATTATGAAATAATCAATATTTGTAATTCAATTGAAATTCGCGGTTGCAACAAAAAGCACGGCCATCTGGATCTCTCTTTGTTAAATAATAAACCAATTACCTTACCAAATTACCTTACACCGCCATCTGTTAGAATCGTATGGAACTCACAGATAATTATAACTCTTTGTTAAATAATAAACAATTTGCAATAAAAAAATAATGCTACTATAAATTTAGTTATAAACTACCCTAGGTCTCAAGTTGGATCAAACTGCACACAGTGTGCAAAATTTTATTAAAATCGGTTTAGTAGTTTAGGATTCCATCGCGGACAAACAACGTGACACGAAATTTTTATATATTAAGATAAGATTGTCGCAGGTAGAAGTACATAATGGAAATGGAGAGTTAATAACAAATTAGGGGAATTTTGAAAAAGTGGCTGAATTCAAAAACCTAGGAAAATTAATTACACACAGGAATGGGATGAAGAAAGTAATTAAACATAGGCTCAACTCTAAAACGAATGCTATTTTGTATTACAGAGAATCGTGTTACCCCCAACTTCTCATAAATAATGTTATAAACTAAAAATATATTACATTTTTATTCTTCCAGTTATATTATAGACCTGGAAAGAGAAAAGATTACAAATATTTGAAAATAAAGTTCTTAGGAAAAAATTTGAACCAAAGAGATATGAACTAATGATGATTGGTACATAACTAGTGAGCTATATGATCTTCATATAAAATCAGATGTAATAAGAACAGTTAAGTCTCGTAGACTGCAATGAACAGGACATGTGGCACGAATGGGAAATGAAAGAGAGGAATGAAAATATCCTGTAGATAAACCAATAGCGTCCAATAGGTAGGGCAAGAATGAGATGGGTGAATAACATTAACCATGAATTGAGGGAGGTAAAATATACGTAGAGACAATAATTGGAAAACATTAATTCAGGATAGGGTTGCATGGAAAGCTGTCAGCGCGATCATAAACATCCAGGTTCGATACTACCAGTGAGTTAGTACCTTATACAATAATTTTAGCGAATTCGGAAGTTATGTAGCAAGCAATTGAGATTGTTCTCATGTGTTTTTTTATACTTTTTTTTACAAATCTTCATCAATCGTAGCCTACTTTAATAGATACAAAAATAACCATGACAAAATGTATAGGCCTATATGTGTCCGCTGAGACTCTAGCGGCAGTAATTTGCTTTTTTAAATCAAACTTAGCATACAACAGTTAATAAAAAAAAAAAAAAAAGGAATGAGTTCGTAAAGCAGTAAAATTGGACCATTAAAGGTAAGGGTTAACCTGAAGAAAAATATAAAAATGCCTCTAGCGGCCGCAATTTTATATTTTTCGCAACGAAATTCGCTCTACGCCATTGAAACAAAACGAGAAAGGTATTCAACGAAAATCTGTGAAATCCGACCATTAGAATTGCGGATTACCTGAAAGCCAAAATTTAAAAAGTTGTTCTATCGGCCAGGTTTGTTTTCTCGTAACGAAACTGGATACATATGATTATAATAACAAAAGAAGATATATATTCCTTATACCACCAAAATTTGGCCATCGTAGTTTACGCACATTCTCTCTCTTTTTTTCTAGTAATTCAAATCCTAAAAAAATTAAGAAACTCAATCCATGTACTTCGAGGAAAAATCAAAATTTTCTAATATGCGAGGATATATGCGGAAGTTAATGTGTTGGTTCAATAAGTTATACTTTTAAATATCCCTCAACTTAAACATATGAGCAAGAGATAAAAATAATAACTGATCCTTAAATTAAAGTAAATTATATGCCATATGAAGTATAGACAAATTAGAATCGCGTGTTTACGTAATCATTAGTATTAAATGGGAGGAGCCTTACAACATAATTATGGTGACGGCCTTAGCACGGTGCAGGTCATTATAAGAAGCCGATGGTCCTCAGGCATCAATCTTACAACATTGGAATTTGTGCCAAATTCTCTAGAGGATAATGAAGTTCTGCTGATACTGTATACGACTCAGTGTAGAGTGTTTCCCGCGCTGTTATAAAATTAACTACAAAATAAATATATATATGTATGTAGTTAATGCACTGGGGTTAACAACTAACGTATTCTTCTCGCTTCCCAATACTTGGATGTCACATCTTTATAATTTTGAAGAGCTACACAGTTTGTTTAATGTTCTCTGTCCATTTCCACACCATGAGAACACAATATGCACCCAGGAGACATTAATACACCAATTCTATGAAGATGTTTTCGTAAGCAGTCATGTCCTGTAGTAAGCCTCAGTATAGCAACTGCAAATTTTCGTAGTAGTTCCGGAATTATAGATGGATTTTCTAAAAGTATTTTTATATTTCTGTTTCCGACTTTTTCAGTTAAATTGAGATTCTAATAATCATCAATTTTGAATTTATAATTATTTTAATGGATTCATAGGAAAATGAATGTTACTTTCTGCTGAATTAGGCCTATCCACTTTTTTTTGCGAGTATATCAACTCTTTCCATTCCCTTGTATTCCACATGTAAATAAATATTTAACTGGTCTAAGCGTGGGGCACGGCGTAACGTAGTGGTTAAGGCACTAAGCTACAAGCCGGAGGGTCGAGGGTTCAAGTCCCGTTGGGGTCAGGATTTTTAAACTGACCCAAACCCTCTGGCGGCACTATGGTCCTGGGGTCGACTCAGCCTCTAACGGAAATAAGTACCAGACGCTTGTTCTGGGGGAAAAGGCGGCCGTCACGCAGGGCTGACAACCCGGCTGACACAAAGTGCCGATTTTCTAGAAAAATCTACCCCAAGGGCCTCCGGGCCTGTTGTGGGATCACTTTACTTTACTTGGTCTAAGTGTACATTCATTGAAATACACAATTCATCAACAAATTGCCTGTTTTTAATAAAAGTATAGAACAAATTTAAAATATTTAATAATTTATTTAAAAGCAAAACCATGTTCTGTGTTATAAAATAACAAAGTTTCGCTAACCGTATAACATTTTAAATAAATATGTGGCACGAAAGTCTCTGAAAGAAGGACAACTCAAATGGATGAACTTGAATTAAATGTGAATCGAAAATTAATGATTCGGAAAGTCCCGAGTTCAAAACCGTCGCCGACAACATGACTGAGGTTTTCTCTTTGTTTTTATCAGTCGTCGAGGCAAATGGTGAGTTGTAATTTTATTACCAGGATTTTATTTCATCATGTTGATTTTTTAGGGCAATTTGAAAAAAAAATATACTCAATTTTGCCTTATATGTAAAAAGTAAAAGTGAAGTGATCCCACTACAGGCCTCAAGAGGCCCTTGGGTAGTAGGAGATTTAGGCTCCTACTTATTTACACAATTTGCACGAGATGTCAGCCTTTACTCCCAGAACAAGTGTCTGGTACTGATTTCTGTTAGAAGCTGAGTTTACCCCAGGGCCATAGTGCCGCCATAAGTTTAAGTCAATTTAAAAACTCTGATCCCACCGGGATTCCAACTCCCCAACCTTCCGGCTTGTAGCGTGCTCCCCTTTATATGCAAAGCGTTTATAAAAAATAGAATGAAAAATCAATCATTTTTTGTACAAATCAGTTGTACGCCAAAATACAAAACACCGTTAATAAAATGGACATTGTCAGACTTTATTTCTAAATTCATCACTGTGGTCACGAGGTAGCGTGCTGCCTTGTCACCCAGCGAGCCCGAATTCTATCCCCGTTCGGGACAAGTTTCCTGGGTGAGGTTTTCTTCTGGGTTTTTTCTCGCCTGTAAGACAAATACCAGGATACTTTAAGGCCCAAATAGTCCCCCAACACCATCTGGCCATCATCATATTCGCTTCATTAGATTAAGTTTAGTTTAAGGCCTCTCCTGGTGAATCATTACCATCATCATCACCTCATACCGCCGAGGCAGCTAACCCCGCCTTCCAGGCGTTCCAACCTCAGAAGTTGGTGACAAGTACATGCCATGCCACGAAAGAATACCAGAAATGTCGTAATGACAACTTGATGGCATTGATTAAAAAATTATATTTAATATTAAATTAAACAATTAAATTTCAAACCCTGTGCAATATACATTACATTGACTATTTAACTCATGTCCCAAATGGGAGTCAATGACCAATCACATTTCAATGATTTTTAATTTACAACCAATTATAGTCGAGTTTCGCCTATAATTTACCAACTAAAGTTTATCATAATAAAGAAAGCACCTCCTTTTTAATATTCTGAATAGGCCATAGCATTATTTTGCGGTGACTGACTCTCTAAGAAATACGGCTACCAGATTGTATGTATAGTGCATGAATGTCAACACATAGCGCATGCGGAAGTTAGTATAAAACATTTGTAGCGATTGATTATACCACCAAAAAAAGAAACCACTCTTTGCACTTTCTTAAATGTATTTTTCCACCAGGTAATAACATTCCAGAAAAATATAATTGTCATATTTACATAATAGGACATCAGAAATGAATTAATATACAGTTTGATGTTTCATTTTTTCTCCACTAGAGTGTATTCTTACAATATTGCGTTCCTTTGGCAATAAATAATATGATCTGGTTGTAGTGACGAACAAAAGAAGCAAATGAAGCGTACCAATCGTTTCTCATTTGTTTTCAAACATCGCCGTTTACATTAAATATTTTAAAATAACTATATTTAAATAATGATTTTTGAGTAAACAGCTTAATTTTATTCGTTAAATAGTCCTAACAAATGCCACTCTTGATTTCCAAATTCTCTAGATAAATTGGAAATCAATCACTCGTGGCATTACTTATGAGAAGGCAACTGGTATTATACTGTTGATAACGATTCCGCCTTCGGATGAGGGGCGTTAAGCGTAGTGTTTTTTTCGACAAGAGTAGACAAGTGATGGCACCGCTTTTCACTTTCCCCTTGATGATGGGGACATCAATATCTCTCATATAAAATACACTACACACAAGCACATTCAACCTATAATCCTTCCTGTCCACGAGTACACATCATTAACGTAATATGGTCTGCCGAAGAGATGTGTGCATTGAAAATAGACCAGATTGACGAAATATATCCGCATATCGCGGAACCAATCTACAAGAAGTGCAATGGGTGGCATTGGAATTCACACACATCAAATATTAGCCAACAACCGAGGAAAATATGAGCATAAAAAAAAAAGAGTCCTTAGTTATCTGTTTTAAATTAAACAGGACACAAAGACCAGACCATAATAAATTATACAGTGTGTCTCAGAGCACATACTCTGAAAAGTTTTTGGGGAAAGAAAAACAATTATTTTAAGCAAGTACATGTAAAAAATGTATATATTAAGTCACAGTACAATCCTAACAACGATGTAGAACAGATCAACATACCGATTGGATTGTTCCTAATGGAATATAATTACAGGCATGTTCAGTGTGAATTCTCAATGAACTCATTGTATTTGTGGTTTTGTGACAAGTCTACAGTGTGTTCTTTAAACCTCACCAAAGCTATAAGTACTGATCGGGACCCAGCTCCGTGTGTCTGAAAGGAATTTGCTGACTCAGCCGTTAGTATATGAGAAGCATAGAAATGTACCTCCTCCCACTCCCCACACTTCTCCCCGCAAACACACAGAGCTTGGTCTCGAGTTGTACCCTTAACAACCCTATTTATTATAATCATCGATGTTAACTTCACCAAATCTACTGCGTCAAATATGTTCGTTTATTTTTTGCGTGATAGTGCGTTTGTCGTACTTACAGTCGTACTGTGATTGAAAGTTCAACCTCCTACATTTCGGGGTTGCCAACCTAAGTAACTATATTGTAATTAAATAACTATACTGCATTATTACATATTACAAACAACAAATACGTAATGCCGCCATTTTATCACTAATTGGTCTCACGGTCTCCTGCAGTTTCAACTAATAAACATTGCCCACACTGTTAACGTTAGTCAATTGTTTATAATGAACGCAAATATTTCCAACAAAGATATTATTTTACTATTAGGCCTATTTATTAATTTGAAAACATCGCGCAAAAAATAATGTATAACACACGTTTGTGAAGTGCAGAATCTCGCAAATTAAAAACCTCGTTATCGCTCGGTTTTAAACATTTTCCTCGCTTCTGTAAAAACCACTTCCCAACCTCGCACCGCAATGTACTGTTTTTTTTTTAATTTTGCGACAACAATGGACTGTTGTAACGGATCTAAAAGCCAATGCAGGATAGCAGTGGCGACTCGCAAGTTCTAGGCTAGATAGGCCCAGATTAAAAATAAATCATATGTCGCTGTAGGCCGCCATTAAATAATGTTTTTCTTTTGTACTAAAAGGGCAAAAAGAAAAATGACTGATGAGAAATAGATTGCATTATATTGTAATTTACATTTTCAAAAACATCAGCCTCATGGGCTAGTGATCAGAGCTTCTGACTACAGATCATGGGGTCCCGATCAAACCACAGGATTTATTTTTTAAAGGGTTGCTCATGATTTAGACTAAGATTAAGTAGCTTATAAGAACTCTCATGGTCCTTCATAATCATTCATCGCCTATCAACGGGGTCACATAACTCTGCCTTCCAGGCGCCCCAACTTAAAAATTGGGTTACAATTCCACCATACCAGGAGAGAATACAGAAATGTCATAACCTGGTGGCATTATTAAACAAACAAACATTCTCAAAAATGACGGGGGTAAAATCCATTACCTCTAAAGGAGGAACCGCTCTTGCAGAATGGGTTCACTGACCTGATTCAATTACAAAAACATAGTTTTCTTGTGAGGTGATAAACTGATTTCGATAAAATTTCGGTGGATCACGATTATGAATTTACATAAAAAAACACAGTAATATATAATCGGTTAAAATCAAACCGGCATATAAGTGTAAGTTAAATAATTATTTTCTTTTTTGTAGGCCTATAACCCAGCAACAGACTCTCATACGAGTATAAATATATATATTTTTTTATTTCATGCCACCAGGTTGTCATTTCGACATTCTGGTATTGTCTCCTGGCATGGCGCATTGTAACCCGCATCTAAAGTTGGGGCGCCTGGAAGACGGAGTTATGCTGCCCCGTTGATATATGATGTGATGATGATGCTAATGGTGCGCCAGGAGAGGCCTTAATCCTAAATTTAATGAATATGTTAATGATGACAATGATGGCCAGATGATGTTTGGGGATCGTTTGGGACTTCAAGTTTCCTGACATTTGTCTTACAGGTGAGGAAAAACCCCCGAAAAAAAAACTCTCCCCATGAAACTTGTCCTGACCGGGGATCGAACCCTGGCCCGCTGCGTGACTAAGCAGCACACTGCCTCGAGACCACAGCGGTGGACTAAATTTAAGCAAATATACAAATTAAAGATTCAGCACATTTAAAATTTCAAAATAATTCTAATGTGTATCGTCATTTGTAGATATAATAGATTGATAAAGAGTAAATATATATTTATTACATACTGGATGACACAGTGAATAAGACAGAGCTAGGAATCCTGAACACAAGGAACTAAAACATTCATATGACAGCTGCTTTCAATTATGTGTTAGTTGCCCAAGCGTAGGCGGTAAGAGTTCCAATTAGAATCTACATGAAACTATAGTAGGTTAATTTAATAGCTCTAAACCTGCAATATTCTAGAAAAATTAATTATAATAATAACCAGTAACAAATTTATCAGATTTTTTTTATTGTCTCAATTAAGGAAACTACTCAACACAATGTTGTGTCAAGATATAGAAAAATAACTCTGTTCTCATTTACTTAGTATGGGATTTACTGGAAGAATAACTCAGAAGTCTATTTTTTTCGGTCTCAATGCCTCATTGGGAAACACTTGCCAATGATTTGAATCCGGTTCAGGAGTTTTTAAAATTAAGAGCACATCTAAAATAACCCATTTACAGGTCATATTGCTAGTAGGCTTTTGCCACTAGCAATATGACCTGCAATATAGCAAAAGCCTCGATATGACGACCCCTTTTGAAGAGACTAAATACAATACAAAAAGAAAAAAGAAGTCCGTCTTTCAGAAACTGCGTAAACTATGCGAATTCCTCAGCAATTACAATGTATTGTCCTATGTTGCTGGTTTACGGAATATATATATATATATATATATATATATATTAATTGGAGAAACTCGATTTCTGATGTCAGCTTATTTAAGTGTCGCCTCGCAGTGAAAACAAATCATGCATAACCATAAGTTATTACTTATTTGCATATTGATGTATAATTTGATACCATTTTAAGTATATCTACCGATTTATTTTTCCATTATATTATTAAAAACATTAAATAAATTAAACTAATGTACCTTAAAGGTTTAATTAAATTGTATGGTATACACTGAGACGAACCAAACATGGAGGTTGCTAGAATATTTTTTTTTATTTCGAGTTTCAGGTAAATCACCAATTCTAATGATCAGATTCGCTGATTTTGGAGAATAGCTTCCTTTGTTTATTTCAATAACTTATACTGAGTTTCGTTGTTAAATATTAAAAAATTGCGAACGCTAGAGGGATTTTTAAATGTTCTTTTCCGGTCCGATTTTGCTGGTTAACGAACTCGACCTTACTTTTTTAATGAACTGTTTGTTATATGCCAAGTTTTGGTTTCGATGAAACAAAAAAACAAAAATGTCGGCCGTTAGAGCTTTAATGGATGGATATATATCTATCTTTTTTTTATTTTTTTATTATTTATGAAAACAACCTCAATGGTTTCAATCCTTCGGATTTCGCTGATATACAGAAATGAAACCAATTCAATTGTCAGAATTTCGAGGCTGTTCAGGGATCATACTAGAGTTTTTTTATACATGTAACATATGTTCCCAATGTCCATCAAACTGTCACAGATGGGTTCTGATGAACATAAATCAACCAGTAGCCTTAACTTCTTGCACAGTTGTTTACACGCCTAGTATAATATATATTATTACTTATGAGTAATGAAACGATACTAGATCAAACTCGTACATTTTTCGGAATTACCACTTGTCTCTCTTAAAACTGTTCAAAATATGAACTTAACTATGTAAACATACTCTCAATGCCAAGTACCCTAGGTTGAAGGTACAAATAACATAAATATTTCTGACACATTAATATAAAATTATTATATAACTATGTAAAAAAGTTCATTATAAAAATAAACATCATACCTCTGACTCAAAGCTTGTCTATATATTTACTTAATTCACATAACTTGCTGCTACTTCTTCTTCCTTTGGCTCTACGGTCCTCTTAACCCACTCGCTTCAGTTTTAAATGGTCAATGCATTTCCCCAGAAACTGCATTTGAGTTACCGTAAATTATATTTTCTATTTTCAGACATTCAAAACAAACAAAATATAACGGTACTTGAGATCACATTTATGGTAAAGGCCAAAACACATTCCTCTACTATTCATAAATGTTAACAAAAGATTACCCTGCCGAGAGATGTACAAAATATTGCAAAATGTCTAACAGCAGAGTTAAGCGAGTGTACCTCGACTTCTGAGTTGGAGGTCATTTAATTGCCGGCGAGTCTACCTCGTCTTTTGAGGCGAATGGGTTAAGAACCTTGGTCCCCTTCTTAACATGTGTCCATTCTTCTCTATCCCTAGCCTTTTGTCTCCATCTTTTAACCTCCAGTTGTCTTAAGTATTCATTAACCTTATCTAACCATCTTAGTTTCTGTCTTCCAATATTTCTTCTTCCTTCCGGTTTCCCTTCTAAAATCTTTCTTGCAAATGTTCTACTACTAGAACTGCAGAACCCAACACCAAACCTAATTCAAAGAATAACTTGAAGATCTATATGAATTTTCCATGAATTCGAAGATTTGCGGTTTCAAATCCGGTCTAGTAGATATTTGACGAAGCTGATTCATTTTGAAGGTAAATTAAAGCCATATATGTCGATTTACGATGAGCATGTGATATTCTAAAGAATCCTCCGATATGTACACCCAAACCTACGAATTGCAATCGAAAACACAATTTATGATAGGTTACTCCTAAATAGCCTCATGGGCTAGTGATCAGAGTTTCTGACTACAGTTCATGAGGTCACGTGTTCGATTCCCGGTCACACCATAGGAACATTTCCTTAAAGGGAATTATTCCTGTGGTTGCCCATGGCCTGGAACTTACGTTAAGCTTGGGTTAAGAACTCTTCTGGAGCTTCATTATCACTTATCATCCATCATATCATCGGGATAACGTAACCTCGCTTTCCAGGTGTCCCAACCTAAGAAATTGATTACAATTCCGGCAATGCCAGGGGAGAAAGCCAGACAAGGTGGTGGCAATGGACAAAAAATATATATTATCCCATCCCTACCCCTACCTTAGTTACATCTTAATCAAAAACGGAAAGGTAAAGGAGTGCATTAATAGTATTCATTATGCTTTCCAACATATCTATCCAAGGGAAACGTTCTAAATATTAGAGTCTATAAATACTATCAGGAGAAGATACAGTCTCTATTAACATTTTAATATTTGTAGAGCGTCAACATAAATACATTCCTACTGTGTGTATTTTATATAATGCACTGAAAATATTATTTTTCGAAGCTCGATATCAAAAGTGCTGCGTAATTTAAATTGGAAGAGGAATATGTTGTATTCATATGTATCTTAAGATTACAATAAATTACATAAATGTATATTAAGCTATAATTAATCTTTAGAATATCACTTACTCAAGAAGAATACAGTGCACTCTGTTTAGTAACCCCGGTGAGAAGCTTAGGCTACCTGTGACGCGAACATTTGACGTCACACTGATTATACATATAAGAAGGTAAGCAAAATTTCCAAGTGTAGGAGTAAACTCTCTGCTTTATCAAACTCCACAAATCAAAAAACCTGTATAACTAATATCATCTCTTGTAGTTCAACTTGTATTTAAATACATTTGCATAATTCCACTACCCACAGTCACATTAATAATCACATGGATTCCAAGCTAAATTACCCTATTTGTGGTCTAGACATCAGAATACATCTTGTTCATGCTCTATATACCTAATGGTGCGTTTGTTCTCTACATAATATCTATCGGATTATAATTCGAAGACGATACGTCTCTCATCAAGCTCTAATCCCCACACATCCAATTCCAAACCAATAACGCACCAGCGGATACAAAAATTTAAATTTATACGAAGTAAGCTATTTTGCCACGTTTTAACATTAAAGTTACAATTTCAAGTTATAACATTTTAGAACATCTATAATGGTGTAGCCCATTGTTGAGCCATAGCCTCTCCTTTACAAGGAGTTACTAGACCAAGTTAATTTTTAGTTGCCTTAATTTGATAATAGATGTCATGGATGGCATGCGGTCAGCGCACAAGCCCAATGAAACATCTAACAGGCAACTAAGGTATTACTAGAACGTAGATGTCGATAAATTTTGCTTAGAGGCCTCTTTATTCAGACTTAAGGATCTTTGCTAATAACTAATAAAGGAATGAGACAAGGATGTGGATTATCACCTGTCCTATTCTGCATATATATATATATATATATATATATATATATATATAACATAACTCAACGGCAAAATTTCAGGAATGAGTTCCTCATATGGAGAGGATAAAAAAAGTGCATTACAACATGGGTCCGGAAATTGATAATTACAGAGTTATTCGAACTTTCATGAATATTAGTACATGGCGACAAAAATGCAAGGGACTTGTTGGAGCGCTCTGTTCTGTCAGATGAAAAGTGACCTCCTTGTGCCTCAATACAGGCAGCTGCTCTTCTTCGCATTCAGTCTCCAACACGATAAAAAAATGCCTGATGTAATGCGTACTGTCTGACAGGCTGCCACAATGCGTGCACGGAGAGTTATTACATCATCCACAGGGTTTGAATACACCAAAGACTTGAGGTGTCCCCAAAGATAAAAGTCCAAGGGGTTTAAATCGGGAGATCGTGGTGGCCAAGAAATTGGTCCTCCTCTACCAATCCAGCGGAGACCAAATGTTCGATTAAGGTACCTGCGAGCAGACAGACTGAAAGTGCAGGAGCACGATCGTGCATGAAGAACATGCTAGTGGCATATCTTTCAAGTAACGAGGTAATTGATTGCGCAAGAAACGTGTGTATTCACGTCCATTTAGCCTGTTCGAAAGAACGTAGGGTCCCAACAAACTATCATCAACAATGCCTGCCCAGATGTTAATTGGGAATCTCTGTTGGTGATGTGTTGCGATTGTCGCATTGGTATTCGTGTCTGCCAACACGTGCCGGTTGTACAAATTCTGGATCCCATGCCTTGCGAATGTTGCCTCATCCGTGAACAACACGACAGCTCCAAAAGTTAGGATTCACACCACATTGTTGGAGGAACCACTGGCAGAACATTGCCCATGCAGGATAATCCGCAGGAGACAAGGCTTGTACACGCTGTAGATGGTATGGATACAATTGTTGTTCCCTTAGTAGTCTCCATACCGACATGTGCGACAAATTGGTCTGCAGTCCTAACCGACTTGTGCTCATTCCTGGATTTTTGTCTACAATGTTGAAAACAGCCTCCTCCTCTTCAGGCCTTATAACTGTTGGCCGTCCCCCCGGTCCTTGCTGGGCGTGCAAAACTCCCGTATTTGCATAAGCGGCGATGGATTCCTTCAAAAGTCTTACGATCTGGCAATCTCCGCATTGGGTATCGTTCCTGATACAAACGACGCGCCCTCAAAGCATTGCCATCCGCCAAACCATAGATGAAATGCATACAGGCATATTCTTCATTTGTGTACATCATAGCAGCCTACAATCAACAGAAAACAGACTGTCAATAACTACTGTAAACCTTAATAACATAACATTCATAAAAGTTCGAATAACTCTATAATTATCGATTTCCGGACCTATGTTGTAATACACTTTTTTTATTCTCTCCATATGAGGAACTCATTCCTGAAATTTTGCCGTTGAGTTAGATAGCCAAAGTGGTGTAAATCCAGTTACAGTTTTTGTTCTTGTGTCATGAAAGCAACTTGCCACTAACTGTACGTATATTCCACAAACACACAAAATGTGGATCACCAACAGCAAAATATGTCGCATTATAAAACGATACATGCACAGGACGAAACCGGAACTGGAAAATGGCATTAAATTTATTGAGGCTAATTTTGAATGAAGACAACTTTGAAACAATTGTTCAAAACGTTTATGATCAGTGGTCATTCGAATCTTCCGAACGATTTAAACTTTGGCTCAATTAAATTGTACAGTAAGAGTCAACATATTTTTTGCCCGTCTGGCTGATTTCGAGTTATCACGGAATCAAGGAAAAATAATCCTATCCATCTTACTATGATGTCTGGCAAAGAGTTTTTAGCTACAGAAAATATTTAAAAAAAACATTACTAAGAGAAAGCTTGATGAAGAAAACCATCTAGTTTAATGGCTAAGGATGCAATGGATTAGGTATCGGAAATGCGATCCATTTACATGGAGAACATGTCTGATGAGCTTCCATTTTTCAAGCTGCACATCAAACCACCAGGAAAACAAGGATGATCATTGTCACTGGCAAATATACCTTTGTCTCGATTTTAAAAAAATATGCAGAACATTTTGGCCTACATTGCCCTATCAATCATGCATACTATTTAAACCTTCAAACTTCTAATTCTGTTGAAGCCAATGGACCACTACTTACTGATGATACTAGGTATGTTGAATAGCAGAAAATGTTGTGACTGATATCAAACTCCATCCATCCATAGTAATTCTGCCTGAGGGCAGGTCTTTCACTGCAATCATAGAATGTTATGCTATGCTTTGCAGCTTTACTAGGGAATTATAGGTATGGTAGCTTCAAAATGTGACTGATTTATATCATTTTTGACGTAATATAAGCCTTTTTAATAATTTTTGTTTGTTCAATGCCACTACATTGTCATTTTCGACATTCTGGTATTCTCTCCTGCAATGGCGTAGTTGTAACTCACTTCTGAGATTGGGACGCCTGGAAAGCGGAGGTACACTAAACCGATGATATATGATACGTGAAGATGGTAGTAATGATGCGCCAAGAGGTCTTAATCCTAAACTTAATGAATATGTTAATGGTGATGGACAGATGATATTCGGAGACTGGTTGACATGTGTCTTACAGGTGAAGAAACCCCCCCCCCCCAAAAAAAAACATCACCCAGGAGACTTGTCCCGACCGAAGATCGAACCCGGGCCCGCTGCATGACAAGGCAGCACGCTACTCGAGACCACAGTGTGTTGTACCTTTTAAATAAAATTAAAATATTTTTGTTGATTATGCAAGTTCTTTCTTGAAATATGCCCTCAATCCGTGAAAAGCCAATGTGGCGTAGTTACTCAAGTGCTTATAAATTACTTATAAAATAGGGATGAGGGGGAAAAAAAATACATGAGCTAAAACAATAAATTTTTAACACATGGGGTGGGGAAATTTTTGTTTGGTAGTATTCTGAAATTTTTCAACTACTATTCTACTAAAAGTTTTTATATCTCAAATCAAAACAATGTTTAATGGACTTACACCACTTTGGCTTTAAAAGGCTCATATATATATATATATATATATAATAAAATATTACAAGGAACAAATTTAACATAGAAACAACATTTAGAGGAACAACACTCTACAAATGTTATTGTATTCAGAGATTTGGTTATTTTCTTCACATCAGATGATAATTTACAAAGGGGAACTTTTTAATTAAACAATATAGCCAAATAATGAAAATCTCTGTTAGCAAGAAAAAAAACTATGGCAATAAGCGAAAAAATTAATGAGGGTAAAAGTAGAATTTGATGGAAATGATATTGAACAAGAATCCGAATTAAATTACAATGAATGGTTAATTCCTGAAACAAAAAAAAATATATAGGATTAAAATTACTGTATAAGATAAATGGAATCATTAAATGGCAGTTTGGGAAATAAATGTCCATAGAAACTAATTTACTATTATGCAAATAGGCCAGGAAACCACATATAATAAGAACAGTTAAGTCTCATAGACTGCGATGGCAGTCATCATCTGATGTGAAGAAAATCCCAAATATCTGAATACAATAACATTTGTAGAATGTTGTTCCTTAAAAATTTTATTCTATTTTGAATTTGTTCTTTGTAATATTTTATTATGTTATTAATATAGGTGTATGTGTATATTTATACAGGGTGTAACAGGACCTCACCGACAAAATGATAGGGATGATAGGCCATGCAGAGAGGATATTTTTTTGTGAAGGAACATATTGTCGCAAACACGTCGTTTATGAGTTATGCGCAGATGAAGGTGTTCAACCATAAGGGTCGGAATTAAATACAAACAATTGTACACGTGTAATTTTATTGAAAAATGCATGTTTTTTACAATAAGTGTTCAAACAGTAAGTGTTTGGATTTTGAAGTCTATACATAAAACCAAATAATAAGCTGCACAGATGAGATTTCTGCGTTCTCTTTTAGGTCAACGTCGCGTCGTTTGGATAAAAAAAGATAAATGTTGACTTTCGTGAAAGACTAAAAGTTCAAAACTTAATGGAAGACATCCAGACATATCAAAAGAATAGTTTAAATCACAGAATTAATTAAAATCGCTTACCAAATAAGGTATTCCGGTATCAATTTAAAGACACAAAGAGACAACGTTAAGAGAAATCAAGAATATCTTGAGATATATGAACAGGTTCAACTGAGCCTAAACCTAAAGTCTTCATGATATTTTTTTTAAATTCAGACAGTCGCCCTCCATCTCCGGATCCGTGTTCGCGTATCGGCCATGTAGTGTTCGTGGTAAACGAATCGGTGCCATGACATGTTTTTATCGGGGATTCTGTTTTCTCTTGCCAAAAACCTATATCCAGTACTTCTCCATACTCATATTATTTTCGTTCCATTTCATTTCATCTGCCCCTATAATCGTGCATAGGTTTGGTCAACCGGAATCCCTGCATATACAGACCTTCAATGATAAGGACTTTACCTCACCTCATACTAAACCTGGCATTATGCCGGATACGAGTATACAGAAATTTAAATTAAAATAACACAGGTCAATCCATCTTACATTACCTAAGTTTCTACTTATACCATATTATCCACTAAATTCACAAAGGCAAGCACATTATTTCTGCACAATTTAATTTGACTCACGAGCCATTGAAAACTGCTTAAGATTTTTTTTTTAAACCGAGCATCAGGTATATAGTGAAAAGTCACACAATGTACGGTCTTGATTGGTTAAAATGTTGAAGTGGCGTTAAATTGAAAGTGGTACTTAAATGTACATTTCCACACAGCGCATTTAGCAGCCTCCGAGGACTTTTTAGCAGTTTAATGCTGAAATGCATTCCTATTGATCTAAACCAAAGCTACTGTAGTTACTCAACTGGTTTGAAAACTTTCCTCTTGCTTTAGGAGAAATTGGTGCTTTCAGGATAAAAGATCTGCCACTTTGCTTTAAGAAGCTTAAATTCTACCTTGCAAATATATCTTTGATACTGTCACAATACACATTTTGTCAATTATTTTGCTCTAATTTAATCGGAAGGATACAGTTCCTATAAAATATTTTCTAAACAATAACGTTTCAATTAAAAGTTGTTTCGTTATAGTCCTTGCATATAAAGTCTAATATTCAGTTTTAGTTACAGTATTAAATCGTCTATATTGGTCGGATCTCAGTCAACGCCGCATTACATTTTATAAATTCTATGGCTTGAGAGGCCTAGAAAGCCCTTGGCCTACCAGTCGGCTACTGACCTCAGATCCATAGATGTGGATGATCATCCAGCCAGTATAGGGGTGGCATGTGAAAAACACAACGGATTCTCCAATCGTTATGGTTGATTTATTAAATTTTATCCAAAGACAATTATAGTGTCTGAATTGGGAACATGTTGGAAATAGATGGTTGGTGCGTTGGATTCCGATAGAATTTATTTGATAAATAAAACATATGTTCACACAAAATTTCCAGATTTACTTTTTTACTTCACAAAATTTCACAAATTCTTCACTACTAACTTGCTGTTATAATGTCTCTTGCTTCACAATTATTAATCAGTCAGTTCTTTCTACCCGCTGATGGTTTCACAAAGACAGTTTCTTGTCGCACCAATGCTCTCGTCCACACTTTGGATACAACTGACACTGCCAGGTCTGACCTCGCATCCTCTGCAACCATCTGAAAGCCAGTCTAAACCATTCTCGAGACTTCGGCTCGAGAACCGAACTTTCAGGAATGGAGGGAGAGACGCATGTGGAAAGTTCTCCGCGGGTCCTCCGAGTCGACTGCTCACGCACCTCTCATTAGTCATTAGGGCCATTACCATATAAGGCGAGACCCAACTTACGTCGCCGCCCGCGAATCTCAAAAATCAGCCCAACAGTGTCATAATATTTTAAATTGCAGAGGACTGGCAAAAAGCAATATTATAAACCAATGGATGATCTCGAATTGCTCTCACTAATTTTCAAAATAAAACTGAATAGATCAATTTAAAAGCAATAGTTATAACAACTTGGACGTAAAATTGAAGAGACGATTGTTATCGGACTAATTTTGGAATTCTAGTTTCAAAAATTAAACTCAGGTAAATTTAATATTTAAAATCAGATTGTATAAATAATATCGTATGGAATAATCTGTTCTTTAGAAGCACAACGAAGTCGGCCTCGGTGGTCAAGTGGTTATGTTCCCTGCCTCTAGTCCCCAGGCTAGCGGGTTCAAACCCGGCCGGGCTCGATGGATTTTTAGGATGGAAAAATCCAAGGGCCAAGTCCTACGGGAAGACTTTAAGCTGGGGTCCCGAGACCCGAGACTGAAGATTTTCAAGCTCGTAAAAGAATCGCAGTCTGTGAATAAAAATAACTCTGTGCAAAATTTAACCGACATCCATCCATCGGAATAATACCTTAGTTTCCTACTAGATGTCTCGAGGCGATGTATTAACCAAATGTCCCTAGTTGACATCTGTAAGGAAATAAGCTGAAGCAAAATCTTTCACTCAGACTCCTAGACTAAGAAATTAAAATAATTTCTTAATTAGGACCTGTATTATTATAATGTTAAATCTCTATTGGATGAAATAATCATCGCAGGTATATGAAACGTATATGAAATCAAACCGTGAGAACACGAGGATTTTGATTTTTATATAATCAAATAATAATAAATTGAATTAAACGAAGTTGATAGAATTAGGAATAAACGATCAGTTAATAATTAAGGAAACCATTTAACAAGTACATGGTACCGCTTTTGTTAAGCGACAGGTTCTTGACGCGGCTACAAAGAAGTTAACATTTTAGGAAGTCTATTGTACTAGCAGATTACTGGACATTTCTTTGTGGACCAGTAATCCAAGATCTTAAACCGAGCTTCGCTGACAGGTCATGAACAAAGCATTGATGTATGGCGTGGAAACTACAGCGTGGAGTAAACAGCTCATTATAACGAACTCGACAAACAGCGAGGACGCGAAGCCTAGCAAACAAGCGGCAAAAGGCCACTGACCCAAAGAAGTTATATAATAAATTTAGACCGGGATTCCTCAGGGTACGAACTCTTGTTAGAACTGTATTCACGACGAGAGTGTTCATATAGGGAGCATGGTGGATCCTTGTCCAATGGAAAGACGGCGATTCCTTCTTTGGTACTAAGGAATCGTCAGCCAATATAATAAAGTGTTGTATCGCGACAAGGTAATGACCTCATGACGACACGATGACAGAGAGAGGGAAAACGAGGTTTACCTTATACCTAACAATAATTATGTTAATGTTATAATTAAATGTTTAACATTGAGCAATGCAAGCTTAATATGGAATGATAAGAAAAATAAATGCCTGGACGGGATTCGAACCCGGATCTCTGAGTTTGTACCTCAGCGTGATATCCATTACACTACCAGGCATTTATTTTTCTTATCATTCCAATAATTATGTTAAGTTCGGCGTCCTGAGTCCGGTGGAACTCACCGAGACGGGAGTCGGAACAGACTCACCGACATGGCCATCAATCAGCAAAATACAAACATAACTTCACTTAGAAATGATTCATCCGGATAGATCCTCAGAGATTCCATCTTGGATTCTGAATGCGTTCCTGCGGCCAATACCTTGTCCGACTTTAATATGTCTACAATTGTACGTGTAACCAGTGTCCAAATCAATTAATAAATAAAGTATATTTATTAAAATTCATCTCGCGTAGTCTTGCGCCGGCCAGCTCCTTGCTTATCCCTGTAGAAAGAACCTCAACTCTACCGATTTCCAACCGGAGCAACCTAAATTCTCATACATGGAGAAATCCTTTCGGTACTCCTGGCGCCCAACATCCTTTATTACCTTTAAACCCAAAATAATACCCTCTTAAAGCTTAACTAAATTAATGTGGTTAAGAAACTTCCGGAATGGGACGAACGGATATAGACCGGATTGGATTAGAAGCACAACGAAATTAAGGACGAATTTATATTTGTATGGGGGAAAAAACGAAAGAAATACACAAACACGGAATGAAATGCGAATGAATTTATAAACATCCTGTATATAAATCAATTCCAATCATTAGTTCCCTAGTTTACAATCTTCAATTCCAAAACATTATTTCCCTAATACATTTTGAACTTTCTTTCCCTATTCGTGTCGCATGTTCTGCCATCTCAGTCTACGAGACTTAATTGTTTCTATTACATCTGGCTTCCCATAAAGAACATGTAGCTCACTGTTATTTAGCTTTCTCCATTCATCCGTCTGTTTGTTTCTCATTGGTCCAAAAAAATTCTAAGAACTTTATTCTGTAATTCTGATATAAAATACATTAGCCTATCAAACGTAATTGATTAGAAAAATGTACGGTATATATTTTAAGTAATCTAACATATGCTAAAAAAACTCCACTGACTAATTTATAGTGAACATTACTATATCATTTTTTCTCCTTCACTTACCCACTCTTTTGTGTTTTTTAATTCGCTTAAAATTAATAGCTATCTAAACTTGGAAGCCTGTATTCTTTTAGGACTACAAGTATTACATACCGATGCATTAAGCTGGTTTCCTTACTTTCGAACGCCACTACCCTATCTACGGTTATGATCACTATATGTAAATATTAGCGACACTAACAGATGACATTCAAGTTTTGAGGTCCATCCCCTATATCTAGTATCACTTTTGTGAAATTAATTAGTCTCCCTGTCGCTGAACCAGACAATGCCATTGTTATGAAGAGTTCGATCCGATCATGCAGTTCTTCCTAAAGAAGCAAATTTGAAACCCTGTATCCTTTGAAATAGGGATTAAAAAGTCGTAGGCCCCATGTTAAACAACTCTCAGATATGAAACCCATGTTCCTGATAAAATTTCTCAAGTATAGAAACTCGTCAACAGGCCAACAAATAGAAAAAAAATCAACTATTTTTTTATTATATCCAAAGATTAAAACCCTTTTTTACCTTACGGTATATAAGAGTTGTAATTATGTAACATTAACAAGTAAATTAACATAAAACAGTAGAACAAAAGACAATTATATAACAATATTTTAACAAATATGAACACAGTAAAATTAAATTATGGTTGAGAATAAACACTATTTACAAAAGAGAAAGAAGTAATTATAATATTTTTGTCGTCAAGAATATGGCAAAGAGGACTGGAATAATTTTTTCATTAAAATTCGAATGTGTTTCAAGTTTATAACATTCAAACCACAACATTGGACAATTAAAAATCAACCTTAGGCTCAAATAGAAGTAGGTGCTTTAATCAAGTTTTAACAGAGATAAAACAGGTCAAGCGATCCCACTAAAGCCTTCGGAGGCCTAAAACACAGAGTATTTAATACTCTGTGGCCTAAGAGACCCTTTGGATAGTATAATATTAAGGTAACGAAGATGATAAATGAGCTTAGAAAAATTAGACGTAATAATCTATAATGATTCCTTAAATACAATAAAAAAAAGTACAGAAACGTCACATGAAACAAGGCCAAAAAGTCAAATCCCACAGCCTTTCTATATGGAGCACTAGAATGTGGGATAATCATGCATTTTCAAAGTAACTGGCCTTCGCAAAAATCCTACACTGATGTAGTACAGCGGGAATAAAAATAATTAATGTCGAAATTTTCAACGAATTTTTCGTAAAATATAACTTTGCTCATTTTCATAAAAGTGAATATTGTAACAATGTCACTTATTATCACGCAAAGATTTTATGCCAGTACAATAACAATGTTTTGGCCTTGGCCATTAGAATATCTTGTTCAAACCACACATGAAACTTCATCTAGTCATCAATACCATTGGCAAAATTATATTCAATTCCAGACAGACCGATTATAGTATATTTTACCAAAATATATCACAATAATTCTGTATATAACAAACTAAAACCCATTTTCCTAGGATCTTTTTTTTTCTACTCGCGAAAATACTATCAACAGTAATCTAACAAGAGGTTGTGTTTTTTTTTCTGAAAAAATCGCGAGCGACAAAGTCGCGAGTGATTTTGTCTAATGAAAAACTCAACCTCGCGTTGGATTTGGAGTGACTATTTTGTGAATAATACATCAGATGCTAAAAATAATTATAATGTTTAATATTTACTTCCGGACGATTTCTAAGCCGGCTGTATAGTTATAAATAGCATATCTTTACTGTTACATCTCTTTGGGCCTGGGAAAAATCAATTACAGATGATGATATGAGAAATAACTATTAACAATAATGCAGATTCATTACACAACATTTAATAATTTTTAGAGCAACAGAACTGACTTTTTTTTTGGTAATTTTTGAAGTTGCTTTATTTTGGCATTTCTTGCTGTACCATATCGATCGTACATTGTTCAATCGATATCCTTGTCAAAGAAGTTAATTTGCGGAGATATATCTTATTACGAACAGGAAGAGGCAATTTTATCAACAGGAAGAGGCAAAATTATCGGTCTATGAGATAAATAGTCACTGCAATGTTTAAGAAAGTGTTTATATATGTTTTTAACAATTTTCCTCGTGATTTCTAATTTGCTATTGTTTCATTACTTTTTCAAATAATCACTGGAGTTAGATGTAAATTCTGTTAAGTCTAAAACAGAAGGTAATTGTATCTTAGAATCCTGAAAAACTAAATATCTATAAATAAAAACTTTCCTATATTATTTACATAATAGCATAATACATCGGATTCGCTATCTCTGATTGATTTTAGTCATTAATAATTACAGAACTATTAGATACAGAAACTTGCTATTTTCTGTATTGCAATACAGCAGTTTTCCAAAATTCTGAGTCAATTTATTACAGGTCCCGGTCTTCATATTCCTTCATATCTATTTTGTGCTACTTCCGCCCTATAGGTAAATCTCGAAAGAACGCATTTGTTCCAGGGTTGGTACATTTGATTGATTTTTAATCCGATTTATTTATCTTTTATTTAAATCTGAATTTTTAAATAAAATAGGATTTTTTCAAGATTTTTTTATACGGCATAATATTTTGTATACATAATCCAGAAAAATACATTTGTTTACCCTGTGACTGTGATATTACAAAGCTACACACACACATTACACAAGCTTCGACTTGTTGTTTCATTAGAAATACAATTCTGAAAGTGTTTTTCTGTTCCTAACTTTATTTCTAAGTTGTGAATGGGCTGTTCCAAATGGAGAAAAATTATTTCCACTCTTCCAGATGATGCAAAGGCTGTCACAAATTGAAAAAAATACATATTTTCCCATTTCCCTTATTTAATCGCCAACTATTTAAAAAAATATATATTTCCACCAGTCATAAACACATGCACTGTTCACAAAGTCAAGGCTAAATAGTTCTTCCAGAAAAGGTGGAAGGTTAGCTTGAAAGTTTAAATCAAATTAAACATCTGACAAGGTGAGAGTCAAAATAGTCTTATGTTAATTTAAACTTCTTCCTTTCTTTTTCTTTCGTTAGGCACAATTTTTATACTCTTTTCTTGTTACCAACATAGAGGGACTCAATAAAAACAGGAGCAAATTTGGCAATAGTAACACTTGGCCATATCTAGAATTGTATTTCCGTATAACTTCAGCATCACCAACAGTTTCCAATTTATCACCTAGTGTTTTTCAAATCAGCACACGTTTTGCAATTATACAATAGTTACTTTGAATATCATCAAGAGCTACAGCTATAGGTTTCAAGGTATGGAATAAATCTTCAGCATTATTTTTCATAGACGCATTTAATATTTTTCCTCTTAATATTTCCATCGATGCCATTTATGTGTTTTCAAAAAACTTTAAGTTTTGACCAGTTTCTCAAATAAGACTGTAAACTTTTACACATTGTGATCAACCTTACTTCTTGAAATACAACAATACTACTACCACACTCAGCTTCATACCATGTTTTAGGTAGATGGTGATCCGGAAGTTTTTGATTACTTGCACAATGCGTTATTTCTCTGTTAGGAAGAAACATATTTTGCGAACAGGGCAAGACAGACCAGATGAAACAGCAATAATCTATTTTTAAAAAGTCGCGCTAAGGCTATTGTAGCTAAACCGGATATAAATAACTAAAAGTGCCGTAGCGTAGTGGTTAAGGCACTGCACTACAAGTCGGAAGGTCGAGGGTTCAAGTCCCGGTGGGGTCAGGATTTTTAAACTGACCCAAACCTTCTGGCAGGCACTATGGCCCTGGGGTCGACTCAGCCTCTAACGGAAATGAGTACCAGACGCTTGTTCTGGGGGTAAAGGCGGCCGTCACGCAGGGATGACATCAAGTGCCGATTGTCTAGAAAAAAGTGGGAGCCTTAACCTCCTACTACCCCAAGGGCCTCCTGAGGCCTGTAGTGGGACTACTTTACTTTACTTTTACTTTATAATCATATATATATTACAGTATGAACTAAAAATTATTCAAATTTTACCACTGATGCAAATATAGTCCTATGTCGAGCTTTCCAAAAAAAAAAAAGTATCGATGAGACCCTCTACATGATTTACAAGTAGGTTACTTCTGAAAACGAACAGTTTTATTATCCAAAGTACTACCGTGTAGTAATAAAAATTCAACTTTACATAATGCATTGCCGTTCTTTACATAGACAAAACATTTAAAAAGTACTTCAAAATACTAAAAGATATTTTTAAAACAGTAAAAAATCATATAATTGGTAATGAGCATTTTTTACAGTAATTGGTATAACTGTTTTAATTTTATTTATTTCTTTGTTTAAGATAATTTTAACATTATTATTTTATATCATGTATTAAAATTTTTGTGCGTAAATAAATAAATGAATTAAAATGACAGTTTTTAAAACCAATAAATACTAAAATTTGGTTTAGGCCCATACTATATTTATGTTATTTATCAACATGAATAATTTATATTTTAATTCTAATTCAAGTGGCTCAATATTTTATGAACTGATTCCCATTTTAATTATCCGCTATTTTATCTATAAAATTCTGGTATTAATTTGCATTGTGTGAGATAAAGAGTAAGGTAAAGTGACCCCTCTACAGGTCTTAGGAGGCCCTTGGTGTAAGAGGTTAAGGCTCCCACCTTTGTAGACAATCGGTAGGAGATGTCAGCCGGGTTCTCAGTCCTTAGTAACAGCCGCCTTTATCCCCAGAAAGGTGGTCAATTTAAAAATCTTGATCCGATCGGAACTCGAACCCCCAGCAGACCTTCCGGCTTGTAGCGTATTGCCTTAACCAACTATAGTTTTACTTAAGAAGAGGGGGAAACTATAGAAAAGCGTCAGGTAAGTTACTAGAATGTCTATATTCTGATAACGGATAACAATGACATGAGTATTTAATTCCATCACTACTAGAAATGAGGTAATGGAAATAAACTGTCGGGTGAAAACCTGCTCTCCCACTGCAATTTACTTCTATCCCGGCGGGATGTGATTCTACTCTGTTAGACTAGAAAACCCACACACTATAGAGTAGCAAGAACAAACAACGAGAGCTGGTCAACGACCAATACTCTAAATAAGTTTTCTTCCCCCCCCCCTAAAAAGTAAATCAGGATGTTCATGTTATTTCGGATATTTTTATTTAAGTGCTCTCTACGATTTATCTTTTAAAATAATATGAAACATGCATCATCAAAACAGAACAAAAACGGAGCTACCGATCGAGCTGATACAAAAGACATCTGAATTTAGAAATTCCGAGGCCTGATTGGAAATTTTCGTAATTTGTCTCAGTCGTCACAGTAATGCTAAGCTGGAATTTTATCATAAGTAATGTCACAAGTGATTTCCAAATCTTCGATAAATTCACGTGTCACAACTCGTGAATTTATCTAGAGGATTTGGAAATCAAGAGTGACATTGTTAGAGCTATTTAACGGATAAAGTTAAGCTGTTTACTCAAAAATAATTATTTAAATGCAGTTACCGGTATTTTAAAATATTTATATATTTAATGTAAACGGCTATGTTTGTAAACAAAACAGAAATGTGTGGTTATATTTCATTTGTTTATTCACTGCAACTTGATTATATTATTTATTGCCAAATAGGATCGCAATATTGTAAGAATGCACTCTAGTGGAGAAAAAATTAAGCACCTAAAATTGTTTATTATAAACAGCCATTATAGGTTATTAATTATTTTTTGTAAATAACTCAGTAAAATCATTATTTAAAAACACAGAATTACCAAATGTGTAGTTCGAAGGAATCTGTTCATTATTTGTTGGAGAGCAGTCACTGCAAAATAATGTTCTGACATGTTGAGAATATTAAAAAGGAGGAGCTTTCCTTATCACAAAAGCAGGAGCTGGTAAAGAGAATACTCGATAAAGAGCGAGGTGAAATACGACTCATTGGTTGTAAAACAAAATTCATTGAAACGTGATAGGTAATGGACTCCCATTTGGAGCATGAGTTAAATAGTCAGAACTATTGATTTCGCCATTAAACATAATTTCATTATTCATGAAAATATTAATATAAATTAAATGAACAGGACACATGTATAAACATAATAGAGAGATACGGGAGATGTTGGTTTTGTACCGCTTAATTTTAGAATACGATAAAATAAAATGAGTGCACATTTTTAAGAATATTTTTTCCTGTTGATAACGCAGGTATCCAATTTTTTAACATTGCTGCAATGATGCATCTGCATAATCCAACAGATAGCAACATACATTAGTTTTGTATCAAAATAACGCGCCTTTTAGCGAATTCCGAAGGAATGAAGTATTACGGTCGATCTCATGAAAAATATTTTTGAAAAATATTTACAGATCTTTACCGACCATATCTAGTAGATACCAAAAAATGAACATGAATTAATTTTTATATAGCATTGTGTGTGTGTGTGTGCGTGCGTGCCTGTTAACTCTTCAGCGGCCGCAATTTCTGTTTCATTAACCAATAAAATCGGACCATTACATCAAGCGGTCGCAATTTTTTTTTTGTCTCACAACGAAACTCAGTAAATGCTATTAAAATAAAACGAGAAAGGTACTTTCCAAAAAAATATAAGAAATTAGACAATTACAAGTGGAGGTTTACCTGAAACGCGAAATTAAAAATTCGCTCTAGCAACCGCCATGTTTGCTTCGTCGCAATGCATATTGCACAATACAATTAACTCTTATATTAGCAATGTATCCTATAAGAAACATTGATTTGATTTATTTAATATGTTTAATAAACTAATGGAAAAATGGTTCAGAAAAATGTATTCAAATAATGACAAATTGTCATACACAAAATATGCAATAGGTAATGACGGTTTATGAATGGTTTGTTTTCACTGCAGTCTGACATTTTAAATAAGCTAGCATCAGAAATTGAGTTTCTCCAATTTAACAAAATAAATAGACTATATATTCCATAAGCCATAAATTGGACTTACTGAGGAATTCGCTCAGTTTATGCAGTTCCTGCCAGACGTACTTTTGCTTTGTAAGAAAGTGAGAATCATTTCTGAAATTCAAAATTTAAAAAAAAAGTCTGATTTAGCAATTCAGATACATTTTCATAAAACTTAATAGATGTCCCTCCGATTAAATCAGACTATTGAAAACCAAATGTAATATTTCATAAGATAATTCATCAAATCATCTTCATGAACCCTTGACTACTTCGAGGCTATAAGGTAGCAGCAGCTCAACTAGTAGCCTTGCTCTGCGGACGGCTGTTAACCAATCCTGGGGACTTCTTACTACTCGAATAAACCTAATCAAAGGGCGGAATGATCACAATGATGGCGACAAAGCAAGAAATATTTTTCAAATAATAACATTAATTGTAATGCCTCCCAATAACTCGAGACCTAAGTAACACACGAGCTTCAGGTACAGTCGCCGCATTGATATCGATTCTGCCGTATCAAAAGCACATTGTCTCATTTAAGTGAAAAGAATTCGATGTATAGCCTTCCTTTGATACTTCATTTACAAATACTTCATACACTAATGAGACTTACAGCTGAACACTGCTCGAAACCCCTTGAAATGTTCATAAAATTAATCATGTAGATTTCAAAAAGTTACCGTACGGATTATTTCTTCTTTGAGATTATAGCAATTCTAGAAATAACTCAGAGGCTGCATTCGGTTCAATGTGTATGATAACTACATATTTCTATGATTTAGCATATATTTTATAACGATAATAAGTGACTAGCAATTAATTATATGAAAAAAATTAAATTTTCTTTTGTTAGAATATATTTTAAATATATAACAGATTTATCATGAGAGCAATATTTACATGATATATAGTCCTAAACAGAATATTTCAAAGATTTTTACACACTTGTCTACATCCCAAATTCAGCACCCTTCTTTCCCCCGATTTTCTAAAAAAAACATTTTATTTAATTTCTTAAGAAATTGCAAAACTTGCTATGTATGGTTACAAGCCGCCACTGACTTCATCGTAAACATCGTCATAGTTAGTACACATTAATTTGAATTTAGACTTTACTATTAATTTTTCATCTCATTTAGAATAAAAATTTAAGAATAGATACAAAAGTAAGAATTTACAAATCTGTCATAAGACCAGTTCTAACATATGGTTGTGAATGCCGAACAGAAACTCAAAAAACAAAACAAATCAATGAAAAAACCGAAATGAAAGTTTTAAGGAAAATCGTAGGAAAATCGCTGAGAGAGAAAATTCGCAGCTCTGTTATTAGAGAAGAATGTGAAATTGAACCTATAAACCTTTGGATAAATGACAGAAGATTAAATTGGAACGATCACATAGATAGAATGGAGAACAGTAGATTAGTGAAGAAAGTACGTGACTGGACACCTCAGCAGAAAAGGCCATTAGGAAGACCACAACTACGGTGGAAGGATGTCACCATACCCCGGACCTGTAGTGAATGAACACGCAACAAGCTGCCAGCTTTCATGCGTAGAGGAAGAAGAAGAAGATTTAGTTCACATTTCACAGTTCACTTCACTTATGGGTTACCTGTTAAAGGAGGTGTTCGAAGTGTCTTCCTTGCATCTGGATGCAATACTGTGCAATGAATGTCGAATTCTTTCGAAAACTCCTGGATCATTTCTGAATTCTTGACAAGCATGAACAACACTCTGCTCCAGTACTTCAACCGTGTTAACGGGTGTGATATACACTTCGCTTTTGAGGTGACCCCAGACACAAAAATCCAAAGGATTTAGATCAGGTGATCTTGGAGGCCAAGGTACAGATCCGCCTCGACCTATCGACGATGTTACAAACAATGGCGTCAGTGGCGGCTTGTAACCATACATTCGTAATTATCTCGCAAACGGCTCGTTTGCTGACCCATGTTAACTGGGACATTGTTGCTTCTATTATCGTGTACTTTCAACTATGTAAGTTTGCGCCATCCTTTTTGATACACCCTGTATATATAATCATAAGAAAATATGCTCGGACGGGACTTGAACCCGGACCTCTGGATTAATACCCCAGTGTGCAACCGATTACACAACCGAGCAAGTCTAGTACAAACATTCATTTTTCTTATATAATGTATATGCTCTCTTATTATTACGAGATGTCGCGGACACTCCGTCTCCACTGCCATCTAGTAGCTCCTATCACAAGTAAGCAAATTAAAAAGAATATTTTTACTTAATAACATATATATATATATATACACACACAAACACACAAGGCTAACTGAAATGGTCAATACTATTTCGTTAAAAACAAGTAAATATACAAAAGAAGATTCATGAAAACCACCTAGGATTTAAAGTTTTAAATACAATTTATATACCATGAAATTCCTTTAATTTTGTCCTTCCTTTTTTTTTTACTATTGTCATTCTATTAGTTTACAATTTTAAATTATATTATTAAAAAATCCGTGAATCTGTAATTGCATACATTAAAAAGACCAATTAAGTAGAACTACATATAACATGCATACTTTGGTTATTTTATGGCACAAACAACGCAATTCCAAAGACTATTTAACTCATGCCCCAAATGGGAGTCAATGACCAATCACGTTTCAATGATTTCTGTTTTACAACCAATCAGAGTCGTGTTTCACCAAATATTTATCAGTGTTATAATTACCATATTAAAGAAAGCTCCTCCTTACAATATTGCGTTCCTTTGGCAATAAATAGTATGATCTGGTTGCAGTGATAAACAAAAGAAGCGGTAGAAGCGTACCTATCGTTTCTCATTTGTTTTCAAACATCGCCGTTAAATATATAAATATTTTAAAATAACTATAGTTAAATAATGATTTGTGAGTAAACAGCTTAATTTTATTCGTTAAATAGTCCTAACAAATGCCACTCTTGATTTCCAAATTCTCTAGATAAAATCACTCCTCACTTCGTGAGTCGTGAATTTATCGATAATTTGGAAATCACTCGTGGCATTACTTATGATAATTAACACATAGACCAAATATGACATGAAAGGAAAAATAAACGTCTGAACCTAGATTTGTACCCGGACCTCTGAATTGATACTTCAGTGCGCTACCACTTACGCTATCCAGGCACCTTAGCACAAACAATTATTTTTCCTTTTATATATATATATATATTCTCTATCATAAGAAGTAGCGGGAACTTTATTCTTGCTCCTTAGGATATACCCGTGAATATTTATTATTATTTTTATACTGGTTTCCTTCGGTCTCACTGCCCTCTATTGACTCTATAACAAGTAAGCAAATTAAAGAGAATTTTTTTACTTTATAGCAGTGACGCTTCTTTATTTCGATGTTATAATTACATTTTGACATTAAGCAATGCAAGCCTAATATGACATGAAAAGAAGAATAAACGCCCGAACCGAGATTTGAACCAGGAGCTCTGAATTGATACTTCAGTGCGCTACCACTTACGCTGTTCAGGCATCATAGCACAAACAATTTATTATTATTATTATCATCATCATCATCATAGCTAAGTACACTACTACTGCAATAATTAAAGTATATGGTTTATACATATACTATAAAATGGCCTACATTTGTGGTAAAAAACGTAAAAATTAAATTTACAACTGCATCTAGTGTTGGAATTTTAAAGCTATTTTTCCTTTAGTTTAGTGAGAGCACTGGGCAGTGAACTCATTTTTTTTTTTTTTTAATTTGAACAAGTTTTTATAACCTGCGTTTTACCCTGTGCAGGATATTTAGTTTACACTTTATATGGTTTTACAATTAATGGATTACAATTAATATGGATTATTTCAGTGTCTGGAATATTTCATTTATGTATTTGATTGTTTGTGTACTCATTGGAAATTGTGTTAAAGTGTCCTGGCTGGTTCAGGGTAGCTTACATTCGCAATTCTTATCGGGTCTACAGCCCCTCAACGGGTGGAAAAGTGAAGAAATTGATCTGAGTGTAATCTCTCTCTGTAAGTAAACACAGAACAATATTTTGCCAATTAAGGACTGTTTAGATGTAATTTATAATAATTTAATTGTATGGATTATTTTTATTTATACTATCTTAGACTTTTTTTACTTTCTGCAATGTGACAAATTACTGCATTCTACGAATAGAGTCGCGGGCCAGCGAAATAGACGGCGATGGTCCCGTGTAGCCCTCGGGTCGCCAGTTGGACCACACTTGCGTAGTTGGTTAAGGCAATGCGCTACAAGTGGAAAATAGGGGGTTCGAGCCTCAGACGTTTGTTCTGGGGGTGAAGGTCGGCCGTCACGTAGATTGTCAATTGCCAATTATCTAGAAAGATGGGAAACTTAATCTTCTATTACCCCAAGGGTAATACGAGCACGTTAGACTTTAGAAGAAAACGTAATTGATGTAGATAAGTAATGAAAGAAGATGAACGATTTATGGTATGAAGAATAAAACTAAATCAATTTGCACAAGAAAAGTACATGCAGTATAGCATCAACATTACAAAAGGTATAAAATGACAAGAGGTATAAATCTGAAGTTTAGAATATTAGAATTTGGATGAAAAAAAAATCGTATTTCAAAAATATAAAATATGTTGAAAAATGTTTTTGTAATAATAAAAATGAAGTATTACGCATTGTCGTTAGTAAAATCCTACAGAACAATGTCTCCGACGTATGCCCTCCACCTCTTAAGTCCCGAGTTCGCGTCTCGGTCACTCCATGAGGGGACCGTGGAGGACGAATTTTGGAGCCAGGTCATGTTTTTCTAGAGGTTTTCGCCTGCCAAAATCTTCATTCCACCACTTTTAAATACTCCTGTCATCCATTTCGTTTAATTTCATCTGATCGTGTTATGTTGCGACCGGCTTAGTCAGCCGAAATCCATGTATATCGCAGATCTACAATAATAGGAGATTCATCTCATCTCCCGACCAGGGACATAAAAAAACTATATATTATGCAATAACTAATAACAACGGACACAAAAGAAAAATATAAAATGTTCAAGATCAAATCTCAATTGACTTAATTTGTTCATCTTTATTACTATGTGGGTAGAAACTTTAACAGGTCACGAGAAATGGTAGATCACTTATGCAGTTCTTAAAGACATCGAATAAATTTAAGGTCAAGCATAAAAATAATTTCTTCCAATTGTCATATGATTGTGAGAGACATTTCTTGATTCGTCCGTAATTTTGCAAAGGAAATGTTTTCATTACTAAAATTTTACTACCTACCAGTACAAGATTTAACAAATAATGGCCTGCTTTGATATAGGAAGATTAAAATACTTTGGAAGCCATTCAGGACTTATGGAAAAAATTATCATAGCCTACCACAGAAAATTTACACAAACGCTGGATTTAATTCGTTATGCTCTCGTGTAAAACAGAATTACTTCAATTATTTCTCACTCGCTTTATTCAGAATTATAATAGTAAAATAACAAACCAAACATAATACTCGTATTAAAAAATTCACAAAAAAAAAGTTATATTTGCCTACAAGTGTCGGTGTTACGCGACACGTGTCAATAAATCCATCCTTTCACACACACCAGAGCGTGAATTTCCATCAGCTGTTTAGATTCTTCTACTTTTCGTAACACTCCATTTAACAACAATGTTGTGAAGGAACCTCTTAAGAATAAATCAACATAAATGGTATAGAGAAGATATGATTCCTGACTATTCTGAAACAGGGAAGCACAAAATGGAAATGCCCACATCAAACTACATGAAATATTTAACTACGTCTACTATTTACAGGCGTGAGGAAAGTTTGTCAGTTGCTTTATTTGTACGCCCATAAATAATTTACAATTCATAACTATTGTTGAATATTGCGTTCTCCAATCTCAAAACTTGAGTACAGTCGGCCCTGGTGGACTAGTGGTTACCATGCTCTCTCTGGTTCCATGACTGGAACCCGGCAGGGATTGATGAATTTTCAAGGGTATAGAGATTTTGAGCAGTGCTTCCAATGGGAGGGAAATAAAACAGTGAGTAACGTGTCATATATTTACGAAACGAAAAATAACCTTAACCTCAAATAAAGCTTCGGTGCAAAATTTGCGGCCCCTTTAATAACCAAATTTTAATTTCGACGCTAATGACTTGATCTGTTACTGAAAACAATAACAAAAAGAACGGAGTGTAGCGAGTAACAAGGCGGGTATCAAAGAAATCCAGATCAGCACAGAACAGATTTGACAATACTAAAGCCTAATAAGACTGTCTTATTAAGTCGATTTCGATTTTTTTGTAATTGATAAAGTGCTTTAAATACGATTTTTCAAAGTACAATGTTTGAAGATCCCAAGCAATCTTATTAACTTAAATATGCCCTTGTGAGCGTTTGTAAATAAAATTCCAAAATATAATTCAACATTGGTATGCAATGTAACCCTCTAGAAAGACAAAACACCTTTAAAAGGTGGTTGTAAAATCTAAGTAATATATTCCAGAGAGAAATAGGTTTCATGTTTTACTCCATACGCCAATATAGGTAATTTACTTGGCCAATCAGTCGAAGCTTATATAATTTAGGTCTAAAAATAAATTTCTGAGTTTTTCCTTTTACTTGCTTCAAATCAAATTAAATATTATAGTTCGTGAAATTACATTAGCACCATAGATATAATTAATTATTTGTATAGCCTATTTTTATATTAGAGACGAAAATGATCGGCTATAAGAACACTACCAAGAAAATTTAAATTGTATTAAGCATTTTTCTTTAAAATTATGGTACCTCCATTCCAACAAAATTTATATTTGCTTATATACTGTCTACTCTATATCTTGTACTGTATTTTCCTAGAAACTGCTTTTACGGTTAAGGTCATAACTTTGCTGCAATAAAATTTAAGTTATGTGAAAAGCAAATTACGAGATGCTATACCATTGTCATGTCGTAATGAAAAGAAGAGGATAAAAGTAAACTATTGAATAAAGATGGAAAACTCAAGTACTCAGAACTTTAAAATATTTGTAATAAAAGTTACCATATGGAAATGTTTTGAATTGCTTTCCCTTTACAATTACATCATTAATAGCCCTTACATGTATCAGCATAAAACATGAGCGCGCGCCCATTAACCGGTCGTTAAATCTATGAAGGACTTTGACTTAAGGTCAACTTACAATACTCCATTTAAAGTGTCGCTAATCTCGGATAAAGTCAGAACAAATTAAAGTTTAGAGTGTATATATATATATATATATATATATCTGTCTCAAGCACCATATCATCTATTCCCTCGAATACCGTGAAAAATTGTAGGCCTATTTAAAACTACAATATTTCCGAAAAGTTATGCACTATAAGGAAATATCTGATTATGCCCTATGTGTTCTTTTGTTTCAGTAATGATGCTTTCGAAGCAGGAACGTGTGGAGATCATATTGTGTGGCCATAAAGGTTAAACATGCCGATTGTTAGTAACGAATTTAATCGACGTCATCCTCAATGCCAACCAATATTACACACCACTATGACGAGATTACTTAACAAATTCATCACAACATATTCCTTTGGGATATGCCTCAGCCACTTATTGATGAAGTGGTACATAAAACGATAATTGCGGAGGATGCCAATCCGGCGAACCAGCCTGAAAAATCAACGTTCCTTGGTCTACCGTCCACGATAACCTGAGAAGGAAAATTTTCGTCCATTCAAACTGCAACTCCGCGAACAATTGTCAGAAGACGATCCTGATCATAGGATGCAAATATATGGATTAAGGAGGTGACAGACTTCCTATCCAATGTAATGTTATCTGACGAGGCGATTTTTTACGAAATGTGAGGTCAACAAACAAAATCTGTGCTAATGGATTAAGGAGAATCCCCATTGGTACAAATCCTCCAAACAGCAAGGTAGGAACTGATCATGATGTGGGTGTTGGCATTTGGAACAAACATATTATCTGTCCATACTTTTTCTAAAGAAATGTGCATGATGAGAAGTACCTACAAATGCTAAGAGATTGACTGATGCCGACAATGGATTTAATAGGAGAATACCTTGCATGGTTATGCAGGATAGAGTCTGGATGTTAGGCACTTAAAAAATTCAAAATAGCAAGCAAAAAGGCACTAAAATCATTAATATAGGCACTAAAAATTCAAAATAGCTCTTACAAAAAATGATCTACAACATAATTTTTTACAGCCTTGTGTAAAGAATATAAACATATGCTATCGAAGAAATCAGATATACTTTTGGAACTTGTCTTGCCTTTTTACAAAGAGCAGACTTATGTTTTGCAGTGTGTACGTGCTGCGAAACATGGCACTACTTCGCACAATTCACTGAAATTTCACACACTTTGCAAACCAATATTAAACCGCCACTTGAGAATGTTTCCGCATCAAATTCTTTCACTAAATTAGTCAGTTTTTCTTTTACTGTTGTCCGTTCTTTAGGCATCGTAAAACAACTGTTCTAAAGGTAAATAAATAAGCCACATACACTTGTTGCGCCACTTTCTCTTTGAAGTACTTGTCTGTGAATGAGACTGAATTCAGTGTTACCAACATCAAAAATAATATTGCCAGTCACTTAAAGGTTTCAGCACCAGGTGTGAGACGAGGAAGAAAGCTTGAGCCATCTACCCTCTTTATCACTCCAGCAATGTTTGAATTGAAAAGAAGAAAAGCTGTGCTATAGAACTTTCTCCAAGCCTTAGAGCCGAAGAATAATACATTCGGACACAGTTTAGAGCTATTTCGCTTAACGAGAGTGCATGAGGTGAAAAAATACAATAGCTGGTACTTGTTATTTCGCCTAATGGGAGTAAATTGAGGAGGAAATCATCTACCTGCTAGGTTATTGGCTATTGCCACCCTTATCCTGAAATATTCTAACAGAATTTATTAAAAGAATACTTAAGGTTTATGTGCAATGATATGTGTCATGAAGTTTTGTCCATTTCAATTAATTTCATTGAAGTACTAAGGTAATTTCGAGAAAAAATGGCAAATAGGCATTTATGGGCATTGTAAGCTAAAATAGGCATTTATAGGCAAAATTAACTTCATGGAAAACAACTCAAGGGTCGTCGGTATTAAATTATATGAAGTCATTTTTACAATATCTATAATAAATAACTGTAGGCAATTTCCCTAACATCCGGTCTCTATGCAGGACGGTGCTCCATCACACTACGCCACGGCTGTGTGACATTGGTTGGATGAAACATTCTTTATTCGCAGAGGATATGTTGAATTGTCTCCATGGTCGCTGCATTTGAATCCGATGGACTTTTCATTCTGCAGATATGTGAATGTTCCGAGTGTTCAGGGTGATATTGACCACCTATGCACCAGGATTGCGGATTAATGCCATGTTATATCCTAGGATGTTGGCACCCGTGCGCTCAACAATCTAAAATTCCGCCTACACACCAGTTTGGAATCCAACGGAGGAAGGTTAAACAAATAATGCTATTTTTCCTATGGTCCGCGACTTTTCGATCATCTGTATATCATACATAAATATACTTTACTCATTTCCAGAGCTAAGATTTTTATATTCTAAAATTCGTCACAATATAGTCAGTATCATAAAAAAAAGTAATTTATCTCTACAATCTGCTTTCAAGGTTTAATCTAATATAAAAACTATCAGAAAATTAAAATATAGGTCATTTTAAGACTAGAATATTTTTATGGACTGTCTTACTTACAACTACTTTTTCAAACTAGTCAAAATTGTTCTCTATTCTGTGCGTGTGTCACAACTTGTCCACCTTTGCTAATGAAAACTATAGGCCTACTCTGTAAACTAGTATATGTTGAGTAAACGTTAAGTAAAACTCCGCTATGGACGATACCAAATCCGGGTGAGAAAGGAGAAGGGTAAATGGCTGGTATATTGAGTCTCAGAGGAGTTCTGATGTCGAGTAGGAACTTCACTAGATTCTGAAAAATGCTCTAGTTGGCAATTTATACCTATATTACCAGCAAATCCTACTCTTCGCAGAAGGGTGAAGGCGAATTCCCAGTGCCTAAAAACGAGAATTTTCTCGGCTACGGTATGGTAACCCTGGAAGAAAGTTATCCGGTCTTCCAGATTGGGGGTTGAGACGTGGGACTGGCAATTCAACTATTTTATAGAACGCTTGATTTTACGGAAACTTAAAGAAAGCAAATACGGACAGATCAACCAATGACAACCTAGCAATAAAAAAAATAATATGCATTTGCAACTAGTGAATGGTCGCCCGTGAAAGGGATGGAGATCTTTCCTGCGAGAAGGCGAAGCCCAACTTAGGCTGTCGTCTTGATAATAATACTTTAAATTATGTTTATGGAAATGAAAAATAAGTCAAGAAGAAAAAACCTGAATCCAATTCTACATTACCAAACTATTTTTATTTTTGATAAAACCTTTGCAACGGGGCAAAATGTTTTTGCACGATGTACTATTAATTTCTCCTACACTTAAAAAAAATTAGCCTCCCCAAAAAGCAAGAGAGCCTGTTATGGCCTACTTTGCATGCTCGAAGAGCCTAAAACTGTTTCACAAGGTAACGCATTGTTAATAGTTTTAAATAAGCTGTATTTGGTTTTAATCGTCTTAAATAGTTAAATGATAGTGAAGGAGACATGTTTCTAGATATTTATGAATGTTCGACAAATGCAATATTACTCAAACTGCGACATTCCAAATAAAGTTCAACTCTCGTTCATAGTGAAAAAGTAAACAAGACAACCAGGATATAGAGAACTAGCATCCGACGTTCGAGTAGCGTAGATCGTTAAACCAATTACGAAAGGATAAAATATATATGAGAGCCAGGATTCGAATCCCTCGACAATGTTTTTTTTTATTCATTTGTATTTTTGCAAAATACTTTCTATATAATTTAATTCCTGCCCCGTAATCTACACCCACTTTACACTATATTAAGTAATATTGCTGCCTTCGTAACTCCGTAACAGTATTTAGCTACTGGTATAAATGTAATTGTGTTTGCAGTACCATGTTTTAAATAATAATGCTTTAAATGCATGTAAACAAGATAATATAACTTCATATATTTATTCATTTATTACGTATTACGGGAAAAGTTTCGCCCATCAATTAAAATATTTAGTTTATATATGTCAAGTCCAGCATAATAATAGCCCATAGATGATGGACAATAATAATAATAATAATAATAATAATAATAATAATAATATAATGGGATGTATCAAATTATGTGAAGAATGTAATTCCCTGGTGATCAAAATTAATTGAAAATGTACCTAAGAAAATGACATAAAATATAGAATTCAAAAAGGCAGATCTGTAATAACAATGTTAAATGGAGTTATGTGAGATAAGAGCATAAGAATAGATACCAAATTACAAATTTATAAATATATAATTCGAAGCACGCTAACATACGGTGCAAAAACTTGGCAGTTGAATAAAAATTTGAGTTTAAAGCTTATGTCTACTGAAATGGATTGTTTTAAATGCTCAACTAGACTAGACATTCTAAATTGGAAAAAATCAGAAATACAATCATCAGAGACAACAAATGAAAGTCCAAAATTCAATATTATATTTTGTGAGATACAGACATCTAAAATGGTACGGTCATAGGCCTATACGTAGGATGCGAGAGAAAAGATTACCTACACAAGCTTTGGAATGGATTCCACCTGGGAAAGAAAGGAGAGGTCGACCTAGATTTAAATGGATGGACGATGTAAGAAGAGGTATGAGGGCGCTAGGTCTGGAAGAATTGGAATGAGAAGATAGAGAAGAATGGAGAAAGAAGATAAACATTTAAAAAGCTTTGGGCACAGGAATATGTTTTGTTACATTGTAAACCAGTTTATAAATAAATAAATAATAATAATAGTATTACCTCCAAATAGTTAGTACTTTTTTTGTTTAAGAATTGACAGAAAGAATAAAATAGAAAGCATTTTAACCATTTAAAAATTAACCTCATCGGGAATCGAACCAGCGACCTTCTGCATACGAATCAAGTCACTAAACACCGAGCTAAGTGTTCGCTTGTTTGCTGTGCTTGAAAGAATGCTCTTCAAAGGATGAAGAGAAATGTATTGTATCTCTACTGTGCAATTAGTTTACTAGTGTGAATCGCGCGTTAGAACTTAAAATATTCGAGATCAAGAGTCGGCCCATTTTTTTATTTATTTATTTTTGCTAAGTGTATATCACTTGATCACAACCACTATTTCGTTTACAGGATTAAACTCTGCTGAACAGAATAAAAAAATGTTCTATCACGTTAAATAGTCAAATGTGTATAGGCATGGCCAAACAAAATACGCTAATTAGTTTTCATAAAATTAGAGCCCATGTATTACATTTTTAAATAGCTGAATTAAAAAAAAAAGTGATAAATTACGAAAATTCTATCTCTAATCATTTTACAATTTATCCAGGAAAAATACAATTCAATTCATTATTTCATAAATCACTTTAGGCGGCAATGAAGAAAAATTAATATAATTTTAATTCAATATTACATCGTATCTGTCTCTCTTGATTACAGCAAAATAATGTATTATGCATCTAAAATTACATTCATAATCAGACATAATAAATGTTGATATCCTACTTTTTTTGTCGTAAACTAAAACTAATTTTTAAGGAATGAAATAAATGTCATATCATTGTATATTTAAATCACCAGGATTCACGTATTTTGTTGTCAGGGTCATGTTTAAACCTATGACATCATGCTCTACATTATACTATTTATGAATGAGTGAATGAAGAGAGAATACAATGAGATCATCCGTAGTAAATATACTTTTCTATTATGATAAATTGATTACTTTCCTAGCTACATAAACAAATTTGTTAGAAATAATCCAACTTCATGGCTAATTTCATTGCTATAAGAAAACCATACATCAGATTTTCAAATCTTTACTACCCCAAGGGCCTCCTGAGGCCTGTAGTGGGATTACTTTACTTATTTCAGCATTGTTTTTACGAGAGTGATCATACAATTTGCCCGGATTCGGATCAACTATTATACAAGTTTCCATCCTCCTCAGACACGGTTGGAAGCTTGGCATCAGTTTCTTAATTGTTTCAGAGTTCCTCCTGATTTGCAATAACGGTAATTTCTGGACTTTGAAATCGTTTCACCTGTCGGTTCTTCGCTGTAAATAACAGAAAGTCTCAGGGGTGCCAGATCGGGGCTCTAGAGAGGATGGGTAACAACCATCGCAGGTGTTATCTCTAGAAATTTTTGAATGGAGTAAGCTGTGTGAACAGGGTTATTGTCATGGTGGAGCCTTATGTCTCCCGATCCATTTCCTGGTCGCTTTTCTCGCCCTTCTTCGCTATCTATGATATGAATATTAAATAAGAAATGATTTGGAAATCTGCAATGGTCAAACAATGTTTTGTAATTATATGGGATTTTGCGATATTTTTTTATATCGCAAAAAGACTAAAACTGAAGAATCATATCAGAGATAACAATTAAAAATTGTATTTGATACTTTCCTGGAAACATAATTAATTTTACCAGATGTAGACTAAATACCGGTATGCACTCTATATATCAAATAGAACGACTAGTATTTTATTGTGTTATTAATATAATTTATCCATTTAAAAAAGAGGAAAATGGCTAGATCAAGTAGGCCTATATAGCCTTAGTAAATATAAAAAAATAACGACTAATGTAAATTTGTAACACAAACAACAAAATGTAAAATTTGTGAGCACAACCAGCTATAATGAGTTATACGATCTTCACTTGAAAAGTTATTTCACTTAGAACTGATTGAGTGACATTAGCATTTACAAACGATCTCGAATGTCATTTACAATTTTTAAATAACGGTCTTTAAAACGTCATTAAATGTATCTATCATAATGGCTATTAAAACTTGTTTTCAGCTACTGAAATTAGAGTTGAGAATGAATAAGAAAAGGTTTAATGTAATAGTATTAATATTAGTTAATTATTAATTTTATGATATGCACAAATCATCGTAAAATCGAATTTCTCTCCTTACTACAAGAAGTTGCTTACAATAAAAATAAAACATAGGTTTCAATAATTTAATATCAACAGGTTGCACATAAAACATTCGTGCTCTGTAATCTAAAATGTTTAAAAAAAAAAGACCCTCTCTTTTGTATATAATAATACGGTTCGCAAAAACAGTGACTTCATGCACATAAAGTGAACGATACTTTCAATACTTCTTGTAGGAAAACCGGAGGGGAAAATACCAAAGAATGTGATAGAATAACATTACCGTAACTATGATTTAAGGACGGTAAATTACAGGGAAATGTTGGAAAATATTAGCTCAAGATAGGAGTGTATGAAGAGCTAATGTCCGCGCAACCACTGAACCTCTGGGTTCGACAGTCCCAGAGAGTCAGCTAATTATACCAGTCACCAAGGTGTGGTCGGTTGGGTCCCTACCTTGAACTCTGAGGACGCGGGTTTGATTTCGGCGAGGTAGGGGATTTTAAATCTCCACTTTGAGCCAGGGTATTCGTTTTTTGTTATTGTGTGGCATTGTGTCAATAAATAAAAATGCAAACGAGTGTAAAATAAATGGAAAAACATTGAAATAAAAAAAATGTAAATATGACGCTTGTTACAATTTTAAGAACTAAATCACGAGATAAAATAGTTATAATGAAATTCTCAAAATAAAACGTGTATGTCTAATCTCCCTTCAGGACTAATAAAAAAGACACGTACAAAAAGTATATTTTTATAGACATTTCATACTTTATGAATACTTAAATATTTCCTTTAAAAAATCTACTTTCCAAATAAACGATGAGCGGTAGTGTGGAATATTTTGAAGATGTAATAGTGATTTTTCACTTTGCCTTAGTTTAATCTCTCAGTTTTATGTAATTTTGCATGTCCTACGTCACCCGGGCTTTACGGGATCTTACTTAACGGGATAGGAATTTTAACGCGCGAACGTACTTTTTTCTTACCACACAACGACATAGAGGGCCTCCCGGGATGAGTGCCAGGGCCACTTCGGAGACAACACGAACATTTTAAGAGAAGACATATAATTCACTCCTCCATTCATACTAAACAAGGCGAATATGATATGAGTGACTGTGTTGGCCAGATGACAAGCGGGGACCAATTAGGTCTTAATCTTTGAAATGAGGAAAAACTTCGAAAAAGCTCAGAAAAATTGTCCCGACCGGGGATCGAACTTACACTGTTCTTTTCCACTGCTGTCTTCATAATATGTATTTATATGTTAAAAATATAATAATAATACATTTTCTATGGCAAAGTTGAAGCTATCAAGCCTCTTCCATTCAATAGAGTTAAAATATAAGTTGTTCAAATACATACAGCGGGTACAAACTAACAAAAAAATATATATAAAATATTAATTAATTAATTAAATGAATATCTTACAAAATTGCAATACTTATAATTACATACAATGAAACAATTAGAAAACATATTCAATAAATATAAAACACAAACTTCTCCTTCCTCCTACCTCTCCATGGCCCAACAGGCCTAGCAGGCCTGGTCTACCAGCCAATTGCAGGCTTTACATCCACATGTGACATTTATAGAGGTGGATAGTAATCTAACCTTTAGAAGGGCGACATTGGTCATCAATCATATCGACTTCTCAAGCCGACTTCTAAATCTTGAGCCTTACGCTATGTGGACTCCATTCTGGCCAAAATTCCATGATCAAGTTGGACTAACCAACGTATGCCCCACAGCTCCTCAACAAGGCATCATGCCTTAAACTACTCGGCTATGGCGCAGGACAATATTTCACTTAATCTTATTTTAATGTATCCCTTTCTAGGTACTTTTACGTGTCCAAAGCTTCCAAGTCTTAATAAAGACTTGATTGTTGGAGGAATTTTTAACTATGAATCACATACATTGCCTTTAACACACAGGGATATGATGGATCTTCCATCCAAGGCGGTCTTCGAGACTACACAAAATATTTAATTGTACTTTAATGTTTTATACTTTCATTAAAAAAAAAATATATATATATATATATTTTAACAGCCAAAATAAATAATTGTACTTGATTTTGTACTAAAAAGTTCAACATCTGCAAACAAAATAATGCATAATGTTTTCAATTAAAAATCTTATAAAGTAAATGAATGACTAGTCTCGTAATGTTGAATAGGTTTCTTCAATATCTGGGGTAGGCTATATGGCGTATTGTACTATCAGATTAACGCAATGTCAATCCCTAACTAAACAATGTTGACATTTAAACAAGACAGTGGTAATGTAGACTTATTTGAAAACTTCTACAGTAGCAATATAAAGATCCCAAATTCATTTGAATGTATAATTGCATTGTAAGAAGTCACGTAATAGGTGCAAACACGCAAACGGAAAGCCTCAGGGACCGATGCAGAACCGCCTACTAAGTCGGCGGCAGATTTCTCAAAAGAGCCATGGCCTTCTCGCTTTGTTGAGATTAACAAGTGTCACAATTAGGTCAGATGACAGCTCAAGGTCATTAATTACACATTTCACAGATAAGGAAGGTGTCACCATAATTTTAAAATATAGACTTTAGTCACTTGACGCAATAATAATAATAATCATAATAGGTTCTGGTCTTTTCAAGGAAATATGCCAGTACTTTCAAAACGTGTTACTCGAACATCAATTAAGCCATTTAACAAAATGTTGTAGTTACAGATATGGTAGGCGTTAAGTAGCACTTCAAAATTATAACTGCAGTACGGAATAAGAATGTAATTAAGGGCAACAAAGCATTTGAATATGGGGAAAAAAAAAACGCCACCTCTCATACCATAGGCCCAGGTTCGATTCTTGGTCGGATTGAATTTTTCTGATTGATATTTCTTTGGGCTTTCCTCAACTACGTAGTAAATGCCAGGAAATTCTGACCGAATATTCCAGAAATATCACCGGAGAAAGAATTAAATTCACCATTTTCATTTTTTTTTTTTTTTTTTTTTTTTTTTTTAGTTTTCTTTGAATAAATCATAAAATAATAATGTTGAGTTCTAAGCTAGGACGTAACTTAGAAAAGCAAAATCCTAAGAAAATCGGAGACAATGAAATGATTGATTATATGTTGCACAGTTTCCGAGCATGGATAGCGAAGTTTCACTATGAAGTATTACGTTCAATAGATTTAAATTACTTTCAATTAATTCAGCACCTCAACAAGATTAAGTTCTTGTGTGCCGGTATTTTCTTTTGGGTTAGTTTTGCCATCGTCATAATAAAGTTTTTTTTTTATTGCTGTAAGCCGAAATAATTATATTGACTATTTCATTCATTCGCTAGGCATTGAATATTCACTAATCCAATTTACAGTCAGTGACAGTTTGAATCAATCACGGCCGACTATCACCGAAATATTGTCAAAATGAAATATATCTGGAAATTATCGAACATGACTCGCAAATGTTTCTGATTTGTAAATTACTAAAGACTGTTCTATAAAACATTTTTTGCGCGTTAGTGCGTTTTGTCTACTTACAGCAATGGCGACCATGATTGAAAGTTCAACTTCCTACATTTCGGAATTGCCAACCTAAATAACTATACTGTAATATTACATTTACACCCACGTGCGGGAAGTAAAACCACTGCCCTCTATGTATACTTACTTACTTACTCACTGGCACTATCGAACCCGAAGGTTCATGGCCGCGCGGACATAAGCTCTCCACACATCCCTATCCTGAGCTAATGCTTTCCAATCATTCCCTGTATAATCTACTTCCCTCAAATCATAGTTAATGTTGTTCTCCCACCTCATTCTTGGTCTACCAACTGGGCGTTTTCCCTCTGGCTTTCCTACAAGAAGCTTCCATGCACGTCTTTCATTCCCCATACGCGCAACATGTCCTGCCCATTGCAGTCTACGAGACTTAACTGTTATTATATCTGGCTTCCTATAAAGACCATGTAGTTCATTGTTATGTAGTCTTCTCCATTCACCTGTCTGTTCATCTCTCTTTGGTCCAAACATTTTCCTAAGTACTTTATTCTCAAATACTCGTAATCTCCTTTCCTCCCTTAAAGTAAGAGTCCATGTTTCGCATCCATATAATATAACTGGTAGAATAATTGTATACTACGTACAATGTATATACAAAAAATATCCAAAAGGTGGTGTCAACATACATTATACGAAACAAATCACTGCATTTTAAATGAACTGAACTTTATTTGAAACAATATAAAAACAATAAATAAGTACTTGCGGCCATTTTATCAATAATAATGGTCTCACGGCCTCATTGTTTATAATGAACGCACATATTTCCAACAAATATATTATTTTACTACTATTTATTATTTTGAAAACACCATCGCGTAAAAAATAATATACAACGCACGTTTGTGAAGTGTTTTACAGAATCTCAGAAATTATAAACCTCGCTTTCGCTCGATTTTTAAACATTTTCCTCGATTCTGTAAATACCACTTCCCAACCTTGCATCGTAATAGGCTATACTATTACACAATAAATAAAATTAAATATTATTACATAAATACATAGATTTCCATTTTTATTAATTTGCTTTATTAAAAATTTCATTCACTAAACACTCTTAAAATGCCAGTCTCTTTGGACAATTCACTTCCGTCGCTACATTCCGATTGTGAATTACTGACTACATGAAAACGTTTGCTGTATTGCTACTTAAAATTAAGCAATCTCCATTCAAATAATCTGAATAGTATCATACTATGTGTAGTTTACAATATCTGCCAAACGAAACGTCCGTCACGGAGGAACTGCGTAAACTAAGCGAATTACGAAACCGCAGATAATTTTTTGGACACGGCCTTAGTACATCACTACATTTCTGTGGGTGAAATGTCAAGGTAGGTTTAAGCATGCAATTCATGACAGTTCCTTTAAGCTTTGGTTAAGAACATTGTCAGCTATTATCGCGTCTTTCGTTCGATACTGGTTTTACAAGCAACGAAGATCGTATTTCGCTCATCTTTTTTTTTAATCATCTGATTTATTCCATTGTAAATACTGTTATTTTAGGTTATCTGTACATCAATATCTCGTTCAATTTTAAGGCATTTCTCGCATTTTGTGGGGGGAGGAAAACAACATATATAGGCCTATATGTTAATCAGACAATCGCATACTGCTATAATAATTTGCATGTCATACAATTCCCTAGGAATACTTAATGTCCTTATATATTGCTCAAGCCACAATAAATGTTTTTCTATGTATGCCTGTAAACCTTCATGTAATATAGAATACGATAATTTCCAACAAAACTAATCAACATTTCATAGTTAAATTAGCTACAATTAGAAAATACGCGTTCTTTGATTATAGCAATCCCACCAATGAGTAAGGAGACCAGCCTCTCTATTCTTTGGAATCGACGATGATGTTCGTCCGCAATATAGGACGAAGATAGTCAGAGATGAAAGCTGACGTCGGTGATCAATGTTGAAGAGAAACCACATCCATTCAAAAATAACGTGGGCGAATAAATACTACGATTATAGCAGACGATGTTCGGTGACGATCTTCGTCGTACACAAACTATAGTTTCAAGTTCGTGTCATACAGAACATGATGATTTCCAACAAAACTAATCAAAACGTCGTCGTTAAAGTTAGAATTAGAAAATAAGCGCTGTTTTGCCAATAGTTTGTCAATCAATCTTAGTTTGTTTTTAACAATTCCACCAATAAGTACAGAGACTAGCTGCTCTATTCTTTGGAATCGACGACGATGTTCATCCGGAATTCAAGAAGTACAAATATAGAGCGAAGTTCGCCAGGGGTGAACGGTGACGTCATCGACCAATGCTAAAGAGAAACCAAATACATTTTTAAAAAAACGTGAGCGAATACAACTATGATCGCTGACGATGTTCGATGACGGTCTTCGACGTAGACAAATCATAGCTTCAAATATAGAGATCGCCAGCGGTGAACGTTGAAGAGAAACCACGTGCATTCATTAACAATGAGCAAATACAGCGATGATCTCTGACGATGTTCACAACTTTACAGCAACATCATCCATTTATCCTAGGCCGAGCTTGGTTCACTTATATAGATATTTAAACATATTAAGTCCTATCTCGTGTTGAATACTTTGTTTTTATCGTTAGACTGTGCATTTTTTGTTGCGTTAATCGTGTGTTTTTTGTAGACGTTCAATGATTTAATTTTAATGATATTGTAAGATGATTATTATTAAATAAATCATGATAATGAAATCCCAATCCAGTATTTGCTTTGATGAGAGAAGATTACATATATATAAAGAAACCAATCAACTCTGAACCTACTGAATAGGAGTCTCAAATGCTACCTTCTGCAACTCTACAATTTATTGGGTCATGACTGAAATTCCAACCAACCATTTGGTCTTGTCAATAAATGATAACTACAAATACACCTCAGTCAGGTTAACTGGCTTAGGGATCTGAACGGAATCTTCCAAATTTCATAAGCTTACCATCAAACCCAACTCACTCAATTGTTACCTTTTTACACGCTTTATATTAGCTTGACCCGTATCTCTCTATCTATCTATCTATCTATCTATCTATGTAACGGAATCTTTCAACGCTATTTTCACCCACTTAAAATCATTGGATCAACTTGAAACTTTGTATACGTGTAGAGGACCCGTGACAATACAATAATTTCATATTTATTTTCTAAAATCCTGGCCATAATCTTCAGAAAATAAAAAAAAAAAGTGTTTTGTATTAATGTAACGGAATCTTTCAACGCGATTTTCACCCACTTAGAAACATTGGATCGACTTGAAACTTTGTATACGTGTAGAGGACCCGTGACAATACAATAATTTCATATTTTGTTTCTAAAATCCTGGTCAGAATCATCCGAAAATCAAAAAAATGAAAACTCGTATAATAGGTTGCGGACTTGTCGAGTTTTTAGTCAATCGTTGTAAGAGCTCAGTTGGTAGAGCAGTGAACTCTTAGTGGTATATAATTTCAGTAATCCATACGTCGCTGGTTCAAATCCGGCTGGGAGGGTTTTTTTATAGAAGATTATTACTTTTAGCTCATACTACAATAGTATCGAATTTAAAGATATTTACATTTTTATCTTATTCTGTAAAATATTAAAACTAAAAAATAAAAAATAAATAATAGTTTTAAAAAACTAAAAGAACACGCTTTATTAGAAAACTAAAAAATGAAAAATAATTTTAATTTCCAATACGCTTGGGATAAAATAAAGTGGTCAACAAAAAAATCATCTCCAACATATATAGAATAAAATTAGAGTTATCAGTAAAAAGAAAATAATTTTACCATCAAAAGCGTGGGGTGCTTTTTATGATTTTTACATTTTCTTCTTAGAGAGCTTACTTTTACCAATATCTGTTTATTATCATATATATTAATTGATATAGAGCACCCCACGCTTTTGATGGTAAAATTATTTTCATTTTTGTTGATAACTCTAATTTTATTCTATATGTGTTGGAGATGATTTTTTTGTTGACCACTTTATTTTATCCCAAGCATATTGGAAATTAAAATTATTTTTCATTTTTTAGTTTTCTAATAAAGTGTGTTCTTTTAGTTTTTTAAAACTATTATTTATTTAGTGTTAATGATCCCAAAGAATGTATAATTATAATTTTGAGAGTATACAAAGAATGTATAATTATAATTTTGAGATGACCAGCCTCATGGGCTAGTGGTCAGCGTTTCTGACTACAGTTCATGAGGACCCGGATTCGATTCCCAGTCAAACCATAGGATTTTTTCCTTAAAGTGAATTATTCCTATGGTTGCCTATGGTCTGGAATTTAGGTCAAGAACTCTCCTGGCACTTCATTATCATTCATCACCTATCATATCATTGGGGTAACTTAACTTCCAGGTGCCCCAACCTAAGAAATGGATTACAATTCCGCCAATGCCAATAGAGAAAACCAGAAATGTCATAAAAGACAACCTGGTGGCATTAGACAAAAAAATAATAATTTTGAGATTTGATAAAAGTTGGTTTTAATTTATACAGCTTTTCCATACGAGTTATACTTATTTAAGCTTGAAATGAAAATTAATAAACAAGATCAAAATATTTTAATTTAAAAAAGTACTAACATATGTTTGTAATAAGAGAGTAAATAAACATTTGAATAATCAGAAAAAGCTATATAGGGTGAAAGTGAAACCATAATATAAATTATGAAAGAAGAATGAATAAGCAGCAAACATTTGCAATTGTAAAACATGACAGATGGTGCATGTCACTTTATACTTTACCTCTATCTATCTACAACTATGTCAAGAAAGTAAGCTGCCTGAATACCTTAAAATTCAATCTCTGAACTAGGTTAGAATAATCACTTTAGATCCAAGAACTAAATAATTTTAAATACAATGATAAACATGATCATCTTTCATTCTAGAATTCAAATATGATGGGGAAATCCTTTTGGCTATATGAGAGAAAATTCTAAGAAGCATTATGTATTCTGAACACTTCTTCCATGACTATTTATAAATAACTACCTAACTGGATGACAAAGCTGCTACTACTTCCTCTGTCTATAAGTTGCACATTATCATGAGAGTTGAAAATAAGCTAAGATTATCATATAGTTTTAATGTTTAAAAATCTTCAAGGAATAATGTAAATGGACACATTAAATTAACTCCTTCCTATTTGATTTCCAGAGAAGAGCCATCTTTTTTGTGAATTCTGCAACTTTCCTCCTCTCACAGTAAAGCACATCATAATGGAATTTTCCTAATATAATACTTCTAGAAAAAAAAAAGATTTACAATCCTGACAATATATCTACAGTCCTTAAAGATACAACCTCCATTTTCTATTATAAGCATTAATCAGTTTTCTTAAGAGACTTTGCTGTACAGCTCTACAGCTATACAATTATTTTAAATTGCTCTTGTACAAGTTATTGGTGTTTTAAAAATATTGTGTTAAATTAGAATGTTTTGTAAGATTTTGTTTTGCCCAATGCCACAAGGCCGTCTTACAACATTTCTGGCATTGGCAGAATTATAACCCCCTTTTTTAGGTTGGAGCACCTGGAAGGTGGAATTATGTTACCCTAATGTATGTGATGGGTAAATAAATTATGATAAAGCACTAGGAGAGCCCTTAAATCTAAATGTAACCTAAACTCCAGATCATGGATTACCACAGGAATAAATCCCTTTAAGGAAAAATGCTTGTGGTCTGAGTAGGAATCGAACCCACAACCTCCTGAATTGTAGTAAGAAGTTCTGACCACAAGACTATGAAGCTGGCCACGTAAGATAATGTACATACTTTAGTTAGGCTATATTTGTATTATAGTGGATAACTTATACCCAAGCAATCTAGCGATATAGGCCTAAATAAATTAATAAAAACTGCTGCTGCTACTATTTACATTGTTTATAAGTTACATTTTTTTTCCTGACCAGAATACTATAAACAGAACCAAGAATAAGCTAAAATTATGATAGTTGTAATTTTTAAAAATCTCCAGATTTCTGCACACTATTCCATTTGAATTTGAAACTCTGTAAAACATATCCAAGGTGTTATTACACCTGCTCAATGTGAAAGCTATTAAGATTTGAGTTTGTTTTTTTCTTGTGATAATCTCAGCACTATTCCCTTTAATTTAAGGAGTGATTTTCTTCTGTACTGTTACGAGTAATTGAAAGTGTTCAATATTATTGCAATCCTTTTGGACTTTAAAAACATTCCTTACACATTGGTAAAAGAAAAGTAACAGTATGTGTAAAATGGACCTGCATTTAGTAGTAAGTGATGATTTTTTGCATTCACTGTCGCCTTAGATTTCAATAATTGAAAGCAAGGTCGTTAAAACAACAAGTGAAGAAAAAAATTTACAAGCAAGGGTTGGAATATCACGAAGTGAAGAAGAATATGCTGGAGAAAGTAAGTACCTAAGGTATTAATGTAAGAAATTTAAATAAACTTCTTACACTGCTAGACCAGTTCCCTGTTTCAAAACAAAAGTTTTTGAGAGTTAAGTCACATGCACTGAAAAAAAAAAGAACTGTGAATGAAGCTACTAATAGAGATCCTCGTCAAAACAAACCATGTGACCTGCTTGCTTTTCATTGGTTATGGACACCAACGTACGTTGTAGAAGCAACAAGTAGCCTATGCAAAATAGTAGTTCCCTTCATTAAATTTAAAATATGTCCTCTGAATATACTTGTTATTCTTCGTGAATGAAAATAATAATATTCAAAACATACAAAATATTCTAAAATATACCTTATCAATAATTACAACTTAAAATAATTTATTACATATGGGTGATGCATTTGAGTCATGCTTCAGTAAATTCTTATGAAACAAAATGGCTGAAAGTATAGAGTCTTCTGTTGCTGTGTTGTCATCTCCCTGTCAAAAGTGACAGCAATTGTGGCATGAATGGCAGAAGGATATTGCTTCTACAACATACGTCGGTGTACATAACCAATGAAAAGCGAGCAGGTCACATGGTTTTGTTTTGACAAGTATCAAATTTAAGAGCGGACAGGGTAGAATAATGAAACACAAGAAATGATCAATCATTTATAGAAAACATTTCACACATAACAGAAAATAAAAAGTATATGATTTAACTTGCCTCCCTAAAAGTTACAGTGAATATAAAATAGTATCTGAATTCACAGTGCCACCTTATACAGCATATATTGCGAAAGTTGTTCAAACAAATAAAGATAAGTCATTTCCAGATAGAAAATATCAATGAAATCTTCCTGGTGACATGATTAAAACTGTAAAAATTTTTATTAAGAAGATATTAGTAGGACAATGGCAGGGATGAAGACACTAAATCTGTAAGGGAAGGGAATAAAAAAATTAAAAAACAAAAGAGGCTTCATTTATCCAACTTAAAAGAATTTAAAGTAAGGTAACTAAATATTAAGATTGAATTTTTGTAATTTGCATCCCTGAGTCCAAAATACTGTGTCTTAGCTGGACAACCAGGGATACAAAATGTTTGTGTTTACACTATTTGAGAAAATACTACACTGATGTTCAAAAGTGTAAGATTGTGAATCTGAAAGTGGAATTGAAAATGTCAATAATTTAATACTGCAACTTATCTGCAATAACACATTACCAAATTCTTATCTCAATAATTGCAAACAATGTCCCAGTAGTGAAAAATCTATTAGAAAAATTGTCATGTTTAGAGAGAAATTTAATTGAAGAAAGTAGTTACAAGAAATGGATGACAAAGGATAGAACCAATATATGATATGATTAAAGTGTTAACTCTGCAAATTTCATTCCTAACTTTATTGGTAGGCTTAAGAAATTTAAGAGAGACAATTTCAAGCAAATTACTTGAAGCAGCAGAATGAAATAAAGCCAAATGAATTCATTATCATTGCTGATTTTTCAGATAATTATATTTTTATTATTCAGGATGCTACACAAGTATAATACTGGACTAACTCTAAAGCAACAATACACCCATTCACAATACAGGCCTATTATAGATATTCAGTTGTGATGATTTATACAGGAAGTTTTTTCAGTAATTTTGGAATACTTAGTTCACTATTATGATAATGCAACAGTTCATTTTTTTAAAACAAAGCGATAGAATATGTGAAACAAATAACTAATTAACTCACTGGCACTATCGAACCCACAGGTCATGGCCATATGTACAAACTCTCCATACATCCGTAACCAAATTTAATGTTTTCCAATCATCCCCTGTATAATTAACCTCGCTCAATTCATGGTTAATGATTTTAAATTATGTAATAAAATATAATTATAAAGAAATTACTAAAATCTATTATTTTAGTGATGCAGCAGCAAGTCAATGCAAGTACAAAAAAATGTTGACAATCTACTCAATCACAAACAATTTTGAAATATTTTCAGAGTGGTATACTTTTTTTTTTTGCAACTAATCACTGTAGAGGAGATAGTGCATCTTCTTGTTTTAACCCAATGTGAATTTCAAAAGTATTCGAAAACCTACATGCACCGTACTCATTGTGTCATTTAGACACATTTGAATAAATCTAACTAACTTTTCAGGAATTTTGAACTCCAGCAGGATACTGTAACTTCTCCCTCTTAAATGAGTTGTATACTACCAACAATACCTATATTTTTAGAGAAGTCCTATGTCCATTTAAACAATTACTATGGAGGGAAAATGTTCACTCTTTCTAACCTTAATCAAATCAAACATTACTTATAAACATCTTCCTGTTTAGCTACCCAGTTCAGTTAAAAAATGTAGTGTTTTTCTGCTACAGTATACCAAAACCTAAGTGTCCTAAATAGGCCTATGCAATATTTAACTTTTTGACTTTAATGTGGAATTACAGAAAGAAATCAAAATAAATGGACCTTTACTAGTTTCAAGTTACACAAACAATAAATTTGGAACTACAACTTTTTCAATCATATATAGCCTATAGGCCTAAATAATCTTAAATGTCGAAGTAGAAAGTATTCAGGATAATATTAACATATAATAGGTAGGAGACAGGACAATATTGACAGTACTTAGCATCACATGTAATGCCAAAAAATTAATTAAACAGCCCACAAAATAAGATAAAGATGTATGATAAAATCAAATGTTTCCTACCTCTCCTCATATAAATCTTCTAAGTAAATCGCGATTTCGAGACCATAACGGTCTCATCTTCAGTACATTCTTGGCGACTGATGTTATGTCGATCGGAAGAAACACTCTTCTTCCCTCTGTTGGTGGACCGATGAACCTCTGGATCAGGTCAAGATTTGCAGAAATTTCGAAGTTCATAAGTTTTCCTTTGTTTTTCTGAATGTGGATTTTTTCCCAAACCGTGAGTTCCTTTTGTTTATCTATTTGTTTAATTAGACTGGATTTTGATTCAATTAAATGTTTTTCAGACCAAGCATGAGCAGCTACTGCTGACTTTTCCACTTCTCAATTTTTGAATTTCTAAGATGTTCTTTCACCCTTGTTTTCAAATTTCTTTTTGATTTTCCAATATAAATTTTGTCACAATCCCTGCATTTGATCTGATAAATTTCTGATTTGTTTTCTTCTTCAATTCTTTCATTTTTATTGGTTTTAATTATCCTATTAAGGCTGTATTCGTTCTTCGGTGCCAATCTAATATTAAATTTTTTTGAAACTTATGGTGTTTCAATGGATGGTAAGTGATTTTCTTGAATTTTTTTTTCTGTTTCTTTTATAAGTGTGCTTTCATTAATTAATTTTTGTCTTTCAAATTTATTTATTTTCTTGTATACCACATTTTCTTCATAACCATTATCTATTGCAATATTATGTATTCTTTTTCTTTTTCATAATTTTCTTTGTTCATAGGTATATTTACCAACCTATGTGCCAAACTATTGAATACTGCCTCTTTGTGAGCAAAATGGTTGAATCCTGAAGCTTTAATATAGTTAGTTGTCTATATGTGTATTCTTTCCATAAATTCCAAATTCTATCATGTTTATATTATATTATTTTTGGTCTGGACATCTTACCTCAATATTAATGTTGATTTGTTCTTGGACATGTTTCAAAACAATTCTCTGTTTTATCTTCAGCTTTCCCAGACTGGTTTTATTTATGTTGCATTATGTTGCACCACCTGGATGTCGATGTCAGCTCCATCCTGTGGTTGGCCAAAGAACCTCCAAACAAGGTCACCCTCCATCGGAATATCAAAATTCATAACTCTGTTTCTGTTCTTCTGAATATAAATTTTTTCCCAAATAGTCAGCTCGTTTGTATTTTCTAACTGTTTTAATAATTTAGTGTCTGAATTAATATTATGTTTTTCAGACCAAACATGAGCAGCAACTGCAGATTTTTCAATTTCTCCATTTTTAATATTTCTTATGTGTTCTTTGGTTCTAATTTTTAGGTTTCTTTTTGTTTTCCCTATATATATCTTTTCACAACCCATGCATTCAATTTGATATATTCCTGACTTTTTATTTTTATCAGTTTTTTCATTTTTGTTGGTTTTTATTAGTTTATTTAAACTGTAGTTATTTTTTGGTGCTAATTTAATATTAAACTTCTCAAATATATTTTGAAATTTATTATGTACCCAGGGGTGATATGTGAATTTCCTATATTTTTTCATAGGTGGTTCTTCTTTTTCAAGATTACTTCTGTTTATCATTTTTTGTTTTTTTTTTATACTTTTCTATCCTTTTATGTACCATTTTTTCATCAAACCCATTTTCTCTTGCTACTTTGATTATGTGTTTTTTCTCATGTTTGAAATCTTCTTCGTTTAAGGGTAAGTTTACCAATCTATGAGTTAAACTATTAAATGCTGCTAATTTATGTCCAATTGGATTGAACCCTGTTGATTTTATAAAATTTTCCGTATGAGTTTCTTTTCTATGAATCCTGAATTCAATTTTTCTTTTTTCTTCGTTTCTGACCAATTTAAGATCCAAAAAAGGTATTTGTTTATTGTCTTCTATTTCTTTGGTGAATTTAATGTTTGTACTCTGTAAATTTAATAGTTTTAGGGAATCTTCTACATGTTTTTCTTTAACAATACAAATTATATCATCAACATATCTACTCCAAAATTTAAACATTGTGGGATGTGCTTTAGTGATTTTACATTCAAAATCGCTCATAAATAAATTTGCCAGGAAGGGTGATAATGGGTTTCCCATTGAGAGCCCTGATTTTTGTCTATAGAAACTCCCATTGAATGTAAAAAACATTTGATCAATGCATAACGCAGTTAATTTCAAATAATCTTCTTTGATCTCTCTGTCTATGTTGTTTTTTCTTAACCAATTGTTCAATATCTCCAAAGTTTTTTTGTTTCGGTACATTTGTGAATAGTGAAACTACATCAAACGAAACCAACCTATCTGTGGGTTCAATTTCCACTTTTTCTAATTTCTTAACTAATTCCAATGAATTTTCAATCTGCAGACTTTCAAAATTATTAATTCTTTTAAATTGATTATTCAGCCATTTCGAAATTTTGTAGGTTGGTGATCCAATATTGTTAATTATTGGCCTCATTTTGTTTCCCGGTTTGTGAATTTTTGGAAGTCCATGTATATTAGGGTTTCTTGGGTTGCTTACTTTTAATTGAAATTTTTCTTTCTTGGATAGAATTTTAACATTTTTAAAACAGTTTTCCACTTTTTTTATGGTTTTTGGTAGGGGGTCATTCTTAATTTTTTCATACTCTTTTTCTTTCAAAAGTTCTTCCATTCTATTTTGATAATCTTCTTTGTCCAGAATTATAATTTGGTTACCCTTATCTGATTTTGTATATACAACATTTTTGTTATTTATTTCTTTGAGTGTTTTTTAAATTCTCCTTACAAACTGGGTTTTTATTTGTATTCTTTATTTTATTCAAAATTTCTTCACATTTTTTTCTGATGATTATTTTTTCTTCTGTAACTAACCCTTCTATTGAATTTTCAATGTCCACTATGTATTCTTCTATTCTATTGGAATAATCTATTGCTGTTTTTAGACCGTTTTCTAACAATTTTGTCTCTTTTAGGTTAAAGGTTGCCTTTGAAAAATTTTTAACATAATTTCTGGTGGATTCTGATTTTTCTTCATTTCTGGTTTTATTCTGATGTTTGATTTTATTTGATGTATTCTTCTTTCCCTTTGATTTAGTTAACAAATTATTTATCTTTGTCTTTTGTTTCTCAATTTTCTTTTTCATGGTTATGTTCAAAAAAGTGAAAAATTTATTTTCTAGGTTTTCCCACATGATGTTTCCTAATATTTTAGACAATTTGATATGTAACAAATAAATTTCAATATCCAGATTACTGATCATTTCAAAGTGTTTATTCTTTTCTAGTTTTAGTAATTTGTTCTCCAAAATTTTTTGTTGTTTGCTGTTATTCCAAAAATTCACAAACCGGGAAACAAAATGAGGCCAATAATTAACAATATTGGATCACCAACCTACAAAATTTCGAAATGGCTGAATAATCAATTTAAAAGAATTAATAATTTTGAAAGTCTGCAGATTGAAAATTCATTGGAATTAGTTAAGAAATTAGAAAAAGTGGAAATTGAACCCACAGATAGGTTGGTTTCGTTTGATGTAGTTTCACTATTCACAAATGTACCGAAACAAAAAACTTTGGAGATATTGAACAATTGGTTAAGAAAAAAACAACATAGACAGAGAGATCAAAGAAGATTATTTGAAATTAACTGAGTTATGCATTGATCAAATGTTTTTTACATTCAATGGGAGTTTCTATAGACAAAAATCAGGGCTCTCAATGGGAAACCCATTATCACCCTTCCTGGCAAATTTATTTATGAGCGATTTTGAATGTAAAATCACTAAAGCACATCCCACAATGTTTAAATTTTGGAGTAGATATGTTGATGATATAATTTGTATTGTTAAAGAAAAACATGTAGAAGATTCCCTAAAACTATTAAATTTACAGAGTACAAACATTAAATTCACCAAAGAAATAGAAGACAATAAACAAATACCTTTTTGGATCTTAAATTGGTCAGAAACGAAGAAAAAAGAAAAATTGAATTCAGGATTCATAGGAAAGAAACTCATACGGAAAATTTTATAAAATCAACAGGGTTCAATCCAATTGGACATAAATTAGCAGCATTTAATAGTTTAACTCATAGATTGGTAAACTTACCCTTAAACGAAGAAGATTTCAAACATGAGAAAAAACACATAATCAAAGTAGCAAGAGAAAATGGGTTTGATGAAAAAATGGTACATAAAAGGATAGAAAAGTATAAAAAACAAAAAATGATAAACAGAAGTAATCTTGAAAAAGAAGAACCACCTATGAAAAAATATAGGAAATTCACATATCACCCCTGGGTACATAATAAATTTCAAAATATATTTGAGAAGTTTAATATTAAATTAGCACCAAAAAATAACTACAGTTTAAATAAACTAATAAAAACCAACAAAAATGAAAAAACTGATAAAAATAAAAAGTCAGGAATATATCAAATTGAATGCATGGGTTGTGAAAAGATATATATAGGGAAAACAAAAAGAAACCTAAAAATTAGAACCAAAGAACACATAAGAAATATTAAAAATGGAGAAATTGAAAAATCTGCAGTTGCTGCTCATGTTTGGTCTGAAAAACATAATATAAATTCAGACACTAAATTATTAAAACAGTTAGAAAATACAAACGAGCTGACTATTTGGGAAAAAATTTATATTCAGAAGAACAGAAACAGAGTTATGAATTTTGATATTCCGATGGAGGGTGACCTTGTTTGGAGGTTCTTTGGCCAACCACAGGATGGAGCTGACATCGACATCCAGGTGGTGCAACATAATGCAACATAAATAAAACCAGTCTGGGAAAGCTGAAGATAAAACAGAGAATTGTTTTGAAACATGTCCAAGAACAAATCAACATTAATATTGAGGTAAGATGTCCAGACCAAAAATAATATAATTAAAAATAACCTCAAAATATAACTTCCTAAAAATTAAATATCTATCATGTTTTCTCCGTTCCTTCTTAAAATAAGATAAAAAAATGGGATTTGTCTTTTATTTTCAGTTTCCATGGTAAATTTTATATTTCTACTCTGAATGTTCAAAAGCTTTAAACCATCCTCGATTTGTTTGTGATTCACAATAGCAATTACATCGTCAACGTATCTACTCCAAAATTTGAAAATCAAAGGATGTCCACTTGTTATTTTCTGCTCAAAACTTCCCATAAATAAATTGGCCAAAAAGGGTGTAGAGGATTTCCCATAGAAAGCCCAGAATTTTGTTTGTAAAATTTTCCGTTATATGTAAAAAAACATTTGTTCAATGCATAATTTGGTTAGAATTATAAATTCTTTTATACATTATTTTTCTAATTTGTTTTTGTTTAACCATTTTTCCAAAATTTCAATAGTAGTTTCTCTAGGGACGCTGGGAAACAATGAAACTACATCAAACGACACTAATCTGTCTGTTGGTTCTAATTGTGTGTTCTCTAATTTTCCTATCAGTTGAAACGAGTTATCTATTGAGAGGTTACCAAATCCTTCCATTTTCTTGTATTCATTACATAACCATTTGGATATTAGGTATGTAGGTGACCCATACTGTTGATAATGGGCCTCATTTTATCTCCGCCCTTGTGAATTTCTGGGAGACCATGCATTTGTGGATTTCTAGGATTTGAAACCTTCAGTTTGAATTCATCTTGTTTTGTTAAAATTTTGTTTATATTTTTCAACTTCTTTAATACGTTTGGGAAGTGGATCGGATTTTATTTCAGTATATTCTAGAGATTCTAAAACTTTATCCATTAGAATTTGGAATTTATAGAAAGAATACACATAGACAACTATATTAAAGCTTCAAGATTCAACCATTTTGCTCATAAAGAGGAAGTATTCAATAGTTTGACATACAGATTGGTAAATATACCTATGAACAAAGAAAATTATGAGAAAGAAAAAGAATTCATAATATTGCAATAGATAACGGTTATGAAGAAAATGTGGTATACAAGAAAATAAATAAATTTGAAAGACAAAAATTAATTAATGAAAGCACACTTATAAAAGAAACAGAAAAAAAAATTCAAGAAAATCACTTACCATCCATTGAAACACCATAAGTTTCAAAAAAATTTAATATTAGATTGGCACCGAAGAACGAATACAGCCTTAATAGGATAATTAAAACCAATAAAAATGAAAGAATTGAAGAAGAAAACAAATCAGAAATTTATCAGATCAAATGCAGGGATTGTGACAAAATTTATATTGGAAAATCAAAAAGAAATTTGAAAACAAGGGTGAAAGAACATCTTAGAAATTCAAAAATTGAGAAGTGGAAAAGTCAGCAGTAGCTGCTCATGCTTGGTCTGAAAAACATTTAATTGAATCAAAATCCAGTCTAATTAAACAAATAGATAAACAAAAGGAACTCACGGTTTGGGAAAAAATCCACATTCAGAAAAACAAAGGAAAACTTATGAACTTCGAAATCTCTGCAAATCCTGACCTGATCCAGAGATTCATCGGTCGACCAACAGAGGGAAGAAGAAGTGTTTCTTCCGATCGACATAACATCAGTCGCCAAGAATGTACTGAAGATGAGACTGTTATGATCTCGAAATCTCAATCTAGAAGAATTATATGAGGAGAAGTAGGAAACATTTGATTTTATCATAAATTAAACCTCATAGTAATTAATTCCTGTAAAAGTTAAAAAAAAAAAAAGATAAAGATAGTTTCTGAATATAAACTTGACCTTGACAGGTCTTGAAAATGCAAAGCAAGGACATCTGTTACAAGAAAGGTAAAGGCATCTCAATCTAAACCACAATAAGCCAATATTTAAGTAACCTGCTTACAACCAACACATGAACACTATATTATGCAATTCAAAATGATCTTAATAGAATCATGAAATAACACACACACTCACAAAATTATTCTAAATATACTTAATATTGTACATTATCCAACAAAGAAAGCTTAAATTTGTATCAGTATTGGCTGTTTTGTAATTTTATTTATAAACAGCGATCCTATTCTTTTCACACTAACCACTTCATTATTATATAGATATTAATTGCATAGACAGAATAATTCAATCTTGTTTTCCTTATAATGAGGCCTACATTGGAATGGGAAACTTAAATGTTTTCAAGAGCAGTCATATAAATGCCCATGTATACCGGTATATCATGTTTATTTAAAAAACTACATGGCCCATAGGTCTAGATGGCCCTTGGCCTACAGTCAGCTACTGCCCTCACATCCACATGTGTTAATGATCATCCAGTCAGTATAAGAGTGACATGCGGTTAGCATATAGGATCCCCAGCAGTTATAGCTAGTTTTCTCAACATGGAATTGTTACTCATTGCAGCTACTAACTTCCTCATGATTCTAGATGGACCCTGTCCCATACTGGCTGAAATTCCATGAAAAAAATTTCTCACCCCATAGGGACAGAATCAGTGCAAGTCCTGTGTAGCTCCACAACAAAGTATTGTGTCATAATCCAATCGACTATCATGAAGGATTGCATGTTTATTATGTATTTCCAAATCATGGAGTAGACAACAGCAGTAATTATCTGGTTAGACGGAGTAAATTTAAAATGTGCACTAAGCCTATATCTTTTGGAAAAGTATAACATTCTGCAGGTCTTCTAATCAGAAAAACTATCATTAAGTGTTACAAAGATTATTGATACATTCAATATTTACCATTAACCAATTAAAATATTTATTTTTACTAATGGTCAGCCAGCGGTCGAAATTCAATCACAATTGATTAAATTTTGAACTTTGTCACAAATATGTCATTATGCATTAATTTTTTATTTATTTTAAAAACATGAATGATAGGAAATATGTGGTATAGCTTCGCTCAGCCATATTAAAAAAAAAGAACACGTCATTTGACATTTGTATACTATTTAAATTTGCATTTGGCCTATTATTATGTGTGTGGGAATATATATCCGTTCTTCTTTGTCTCCCATGCCGACCCGTCAATGTTTTATGTCGAGGCATAATGGAAGTAGGTGTGCATATCTAAATATATAAAAATGTAATGAAATTATTGAAACCTAGATTAGACAGGGTTTAATTTAAATTTAGATAATAAAATTTATTCACTTTTTTAAACCACTAATAATAAACATGCGAGAGTAAGTCAATTCACATTGCTGCTGTGTATACTATTTACACTATTTAAATTTGCATTTGGCCTATTATTATTTGTTCAGGAATATATATCCCTTCTTCTTTGTCTCTCACTCTGACCCGTCAATGTTCTATGTCAAGGCATAATAGAAATATGTAAATAAAAAAAAATTGTAATGAAATTACTGAAATCAAGATTAGACAGGGTTTAATTTAAATTTAACTAATAAAATGTACTCACTTTTTTTAAACCACTAATAATAAATACGCGAGAGTAAGTCAATTCACATTGCTGCTGCAGAATTTTCTTTTTGCAACAATGCACTTTCAGTATGAATGTAAACAAATGAATGAGTAATACACATAAATTCCTTAGAGGCAATTTATTTTATTTTAATTTAATTCATTTGTAACACATAAGTAAAATAAAGTGATCCTACTACAGGCCTCAAGAGGCCTTTGGGGTAGTAGGAGGTTGAGGCCCTTGGGGTAGTAGGAGGTTTAGGCTCTCACTTTTCTGGACAATCGGTGCTTGATGTCAGCCAGGTTGTCAGCCCTGAATGACGGCCGCCTTTACCTCCAGAGCAAGCATCTGGTACTCATTTCCGTTAGAGGCTGAGTCGACCCCAGGGCATAGTGCAGCCAGAAGGTTTGGGTCAGTTTAAAAATCCTGACCCCACAACCGGGACTCGAACCCTCAACCTTCTGGCTTGTAGCGCAGAGCCTTGACCCCTACGCTACGACATGCCCCCTATTGTAATACACATTATGCATAAATTTTATTTTTCTGCACTCCTTCTCTGTATGAACTTTAATTATGCCAAATATCACACTCCTCCATGCACGCAATCTGCTTAAAAAGGGGTACAAAGTTTTTCCTTCACGTATTAACATATATTATTAAATAAAAATAAAACTTGTTAACATGTCTGAAGAAGGTACAGTGTACCGAAACAGCTGTCACTGAATTACATCTTAATAAATATGAAAATCAAATAAAACTAAGTTTTATTTTTATTTAATAATAAATATGGATTTTCATCAAGTGAACACCAACTCAATTGATTAATATATAGATTCTCAAACTAATATAATAATAAACAAAAATGCCAGAAATTATTGACCATTATATGTCCACCGCTGTGGTCTCGAGGTAGCGTGCTGCCTTGTCATGCAGCAGGCCCGGGTTCGATCCCCGGTCGGGGCAGTTTTTCTGGGTGAAGTTTTTATCGGGGTTTTTCCTCTCCTGTAAGACAAATGTCAGGAAAACTTTAAGGCTCAAACGGTCCCCGAAATCATATGGCCATCATAATCATCATCATCCTTATTATCATCATCATCCTTCACCGGTGTGGAAAGCAACGGGAAGCTACCACACCTACACAATTACCTAGTAAAGCTGCAAGCATAGCATGAAAATGCTATGATTGCAGTGAAGGACCTGCCTTCGGGCAGAATTACTATGGATGGATGGATATGTCCAGACATGGTTCCTTGTCTCTGGTACTGAAGATTGCAGGATCAAACCCAGACAGCATCCAAGGATTTTTTTATGATGGAAAAATCCAAGGGCAAGATCTCTGGGAGGGACTTTAAGCGGTGGGTCTATGTAGGACCTCTTTCAGCAACTAGAAAACTGTGTATTATGAGTTTTCTAGAATTTCTCACAAATTAGGATGTGTAAAAGGAGAATTGTGTTTCAATTTCCCAAAAGTTTAACTGCTGTTTCTTACAAAATTGTAGCAGTTTATAATCATGGGATGTTTCTGTGGACACAGTTCATATAATTTATACATTTATATACTAGGCCTATATATTAATACATCTATGCAAGCATCACTAATTTAATAATATGGTACTAGATTTTCCTTGATATTGCATTAATGCAGTATTTGACTATATGCCAACTATTGATAATGATGCAAAATTTAAAAAAAATGAATTCATCACCATCATTAACAACTCTTTTAGATTTTAAAAATATAAAATATTTATATCCACAGTTCCTATAGCTAATGTAGTTAGTATACTCCAAATCCATTTGATATAATAAAAATCTTGTTTGAAAGATGCCTTAAGATTTCTGTTACAGTACAACAGCACATGCCTAATAGCAAGTTACAATTGAGTTGCTGAGTGGAAAAGAGGCACATGCCACAAATCTGCCGATTTGTGAGTTTTTGTTATGGTTAAGTAGATCCTGCTATCTTGCATCAATTCCAATAACGATTTGCATGGTGGTGTGTGTCTATTCTTTAACAAGGAGCATAATAAAACTTGAAGATTCTGAATTATAGAAATAGCTAATGGAAAAAAGGCACATGCCACCTTCTTTCTCTTTTATCTCAAGTGGTTACAGTCAATGTCCTGATAGGATGGCAGAAATGAAACTAACCATTCAGAATATAGTTCCACTACCCCCTGAATCTATAACATTATAGATCCAGAGGGCAGTGGTAGTTCTCAAATTGCCTACAACATTTCCAATATGTCTTACATAGATGTTGAGGTTTAATGAGTTTTCTGAAGAAAAAAGGCAAGTTAATAGTAAAAGAAAGACTCATCATGAAAATAAGTGGGAGGATAATGAAAGAAAATGTCTGAGAAATAGTGCATAATAATAAGAAGATTGTGCCAGCAAAGGAGTTTGTAAACAGTGGAATTCAGGTGTAGCAAACTAATATCATGTGATTTCACTCCACTAGTGATTAGTGAAGGTAAGAGAGGTTATGAAAAGAAGAGAAAAGATGAAACATAAGTCAAAGGAAGGTTTCATTCAGATACTAAGTTTGTGTAACTAATACTAGCGAACTTGAAGTCTGTAGAAGTGCATTTCTAGCTGTCCACAGAATATCAATAAAATGTTTAAGAACTGTTTGGAAAAGTGAAGAATGTGTTAGGGAAGTTTCTGAAGATGAATAAGAGAATCGATCAACATCAGAAATTTGCATCCATACACCCACTGAAGATAGAAGAGGCATTATGTGGGGCATATGCCACTACTTAATTTGCACAAATTGCCTGTCCTATTACATAAAAACTCTTAATACTAGGAATATTTCAACTAATATTTAATAATATATTCAATACATCATCTAATTCAAGATCCCTGTTAAAACATTACAACATAGTGTCCATGTTCCACAGATAAACAACTTTCAGAAATCCTTTGTTTCTGTAAAATAGTTTTCTTGTGGCATGTGTTTCTATTCCACTGGGCAACTCAATTGAAGTCACATTTGAACAGTTAACTTTCTTGCATTGTTTCCAGATGTAATGTACATATTGTCTGTCCAACGGATCTGTGCCCCCATAAGATATGCAAACTAAGCCTACTTCCTTTTCTGCCTCAGCAAATCATTCCCCTCCCTGCATTTCTATCTCTCTCTCTCTTTTCTATCTCTCTTGCACTTGCACTCCAGTCTTGTCAACTCAACTCCAACCTTGCATTATTCAATATTCAAGAGACATGACACTGGGAAAAGTTTGGCAACATCCCTACTCGATAAGGTACCATGACTGCCGTTTGACATAGGGGGAGGGGTGTGTGGTGAAATGGCATGAGTATAGATGTGTACTTTTCTAAGAACAATGTCTGCACTATAGAGGCACAGATCTGTTGGTCCGAGTAGATATATATCCCATACATCCCACATGGGGGCATTTGGACTCCCTAGCAGGATTTCTTAACCAATCTAATTTAGGCTAGTTATGCTTATTTACCTGCAGATATCAAGTGACATGTGGTTAGCACATCACCCCAATGAGATATAGTAGGCAAATAAGGAATACTCAAGATGTATGAAGACAGGTTAAATTTTGCACAGAGGCCTTATTATCCAGGCTTGCAGTTCTTTTACGAGCCTGAAAATCTTCAGATTTAAAGTCCCTCCCAGAGAACTGTCAATTGGATTTTTCCAACCTAAATATTCATCGACCCCGACTGGGTTTGAACCTGTGAACCTCGGGACTATATGCAAGGAACATAATCACTAGACAACTGTGGCTGACTTCCAGATGTAAACTATTCCATAAAAATTTTAAGTGTAGGATCTAAAATTGGACGACTCAGGCTCATGTGGACAATTCAGTAGCTACTTGAATTTGAGAAGTAGTAAAATCCAATTAGACAATGCACTGACATTAAACTACAAGGGTTGTTTTGTCAGTTACAGCATCACTTTAATCAGTTTGGCTCTTTTTGTAGTTGTCATGCCACGGATTTAAAGAAAGAGACAGTATCTTCAAGTTAACAGCTTGTTGAATCCAATATTTGTCCCATTTCACTTATTCTTCCATTATGTTTCCAGTTACATAATAGTCCTCCTTCCATTAACTTCTTTACTAATCCGTGTTCTCCTTACAGTTCAATGTGTTTACTCCATTAAGGTAGAATATTTTTATCACTCACCTCATATTGTTCTTCTTATTTGATTATAAACTAGTTTCGGAACATAGTTTCTGTTCCATCCTCAGTATCATCACGACCGTTGTTCTGTCGTCTTGAAGAGCTGTCCTTCTCTCCTTCCATTGGCTGACTGAAAAACCTCGAAACCAGGTCATTCTCACCGGGAATTTCAAAGTTCATTAATTTCTTCTTTTCGCTCTTTTGAATGTAGATCTTTTCCCAAACAGTAAGTTCTTTATGTTTTTCTATTTGTTTTAATAATTTTGCTTCTTTCTCGATAAGATGTTTTTCAGACCATGCATGGGCAGTGGCTGGTTACAAATTCTAATTCACATTCCTTTCTAATATTGTTATTTATTACTTTGTTTCTTAATTTTTTATGTAATTTTCCGTAAACTTATCTCAATAATTTTGTTTATTTAATTGGTTCTGTGTGTTATTGTTCTAAATTCACAACCAAACTTTGAATCTACTATAGCTAACATTAATGTTATCTAATAATATCAAAATAGTAACTAGTGATCCATCGCAAAATTCATACACTGGCATCTCACGTAGAATAGCCATGGAATTTTATCAATGTATATCGGCACTGAGAGATATTTTAAAATGTCTTGAGAACATAAACAGAAAGGGGTGATATGTTCTAATTTTGGTTTCTTTTCTTAATTATTTATCATTCCAAATAGCATTTCCTCTTCTGTGATAAATTTTCAAAGTAATTAACATTCAGTAGGCCTATTTAATAAAAGTAATCTAATGAAAATTTCTTCAAATCTATTGAATGCAAGGCATGAGTTAAAAAAATTCTAAATTCATGATTACCAAACAAGAAAAACTAATCTTATTGGCAATCAAACATAGTTTTGCTACATAAGAAGGATAATTTACCTTCTGCACCTCAACAGCAGAAACAGATATCCTCAGATGGCATTGGCTTATTTCAGTTTGCATTTCTAACTAGAGGAGATATTTAGTAACAATTCACAAGTTCCTTCTGAATGTTTGCTAATTCTTTATCTCAAGGTCATTAAAAGTACTTAAAAGTCATTCTACAGCTGCACCTACTAACATACATTAGGCCTAACATTGTGAGACAACCAAAAACAAAATTTAACAAGTCATGTAATTTATCACACAATCTGAGTTCAGAAATATAATACATGGTCTGGAATGTGTTCTATAGTGGCTTAAGTCCAACTATATGTCCTCAATAACACAAAAAGCTGACAATTTTAACTACCAATATTGAATATGTTGTTTCGATGCTAATTTTTCAGATAACTGTCCTTTATTAATAAATTTAAAACATTTATTATGGTAAAACAATAAGACAAACTCATAATTACATGTAGGCGAAAATTTTTCTCTTCAAATATAAAACTCATAATTATTCATACATAAACCTTCAGTTTGAAATGTTGCTAAAACAGGCTAATGCGAGAAAAGTAGGCCTAAAAAATGAAATATTCATAAAATCAAGTTTGGACTAGACAATAGCACTTCATTGCTAATTAAAAATAAATTTCCAATAAGTTTTGATATCTTTAATGTGATATGAAAAACTAAGTTATTTTTGCTATTTTTATGATATACAGGCTTATATATAAATCAGTTTTGTGGATCAGTTTTGGCTGAATGGTGGAATTGAATCCCAGGAAACGGAATGATAGAATTTTTTTATAAGTTTCTAGAACTGCCCATGAACCCACTCAACCTCCTATAAAAATCAATGTTGAAAACCTTCATCACGGTATAAAGTTGGTTGGATTGTATGACTAGCCAATCTACCATCTTCCTGTGGCAATGCCTCATAATCTTCATGGCTTGTTAAAAGATAATAGGACTATGTTTTTTTTTTTACCCTTGATGGTTTGCTAGGAATAACGTAAATTCTTACTACTGTGCATTTCTTGCTTCTTTAGCCACTTTTGAGGGGTCTATGGTGTATTGTGCAGTAAGAAGAGAGAGCGAGTTGCAGGTATTGACAGAAACTACTGTCCGTTTAGAAAACATAATAGTTATACATGATGCATTTTCTTGTTTACTACCCTCCGTATAGAAAACATTATAGTTATACACGTTGCGTTTTCTTGTTTACTAGTTCTGTGTTAGTGAATATTTTTGTTGTCTAATAAGCTTAGAGTGTTCATTATAGGATGGTGTTATTTTTATAACAATTTATTTTTTATTATTATTAATAAGAAAATGTTTCTTTCATGGCTACAAGTTCCCTTCCCCACTCGGCAATATTCCCTCCTGCCACGAACCTTTGGTTTCATCAAACAGCTACAGTTATCAGAACTGGACTATAGAGATTCATTAATTATTCACTTTATTCTGATTTGCAATCCTTATTTGAATTAAAGACATTCCCACATAATGGATACACTATATGGTAAGATCAGAGATGTGCAAGTATGAACAGAAAAGAGGGTTGATTTACCTCTTTTCACTCATTTTTTTTATTCCTGGCACGACAGACCTAGAAGGCCCTTAGCCTACCAGCCGTGCTGGCTTCACATCCACATGTGTCAATCACAGAGGTAGATGATCATCCAGCCAGTGTACGAGTGACATGTGGTCAGCATGTTGAGCCCCCCAGCCGCTATAGCTGGTTTCCTCAACCTGGAGCCGCTACTTATTGTAGCTACCCAAATGCCTCATGATGCTGGGTGTGCACTGGACCCATACTGGCCAAAATACCATAAGAAAATTTCTTCCCCCATGGAAACTCGAACCAGCGCAAGTCCCAGAGCTCTGTGCCAAGGCTTCTTACCTTAATCACTAGGCTACGGCACAGGACTCTTTTCACTCATTGCCATACAGATTCCGACATTTACAAACATTTCTTTGTCTTCGGAGATCTATTGCCTATGGTGATGCTAACAAATTGTGATTATGCAAGTTTACAAAAGCAAACAAAGAATTTCTCCTCCAATCAGGTAGTGATATGAAGCAGCTAAAGTGCAACTTTGAATCAATTAAACCAACTCAAAAGGCAATAATCCCAGATAATATGCAATCTTCACATACAAATATCCTATTATGCAATTATCGCAGAAAGACACCAGCAATAAATACAGTATTGACCATTCTTTAAATATGTCCAGTTTTTGCCTAAAATTTGAACAGATTTTCTTAATTAATAGGAGTTTGAATATTCACATTTCTTTCTCTGATACAGAGTAAAGTAGTCCCACTACAGGCCTCGTGAGGCCCTTGGGGTAGTAGGCTCCCACTTTTTCTGAACAATCAGCACTTAATGTCAGCCTGGTTGTCAGCCCTGCATGACGGCCGCCTTTACCCCCAGAACAAGTGTATGGTACTCATTTCCATTAGAGGCTGAGTCGACCCCAGGGCCATAGTGCCGCCAGAAGGTTTGGGTCAGTTTAAAAATCCTGACCCACCGGGACTTGAACCCTCGACTTTCCAGCTTGTAGCGCAGTGCCTTAACCACTATGCTACCAATTGAACTATGAATATTAAAATATATATGCAGTCAATATGCCCATTTCACCAATTAATGTTTTAAAATGGTCAACAAGTTTCTACAGCCAAGCTGTCATTCTCAAGACCAGATATTGACTGAACTATGAATACTTATTTATGTTGTGATAGTTATTGCACCAAATTCCTTTATTCTGCAAAATCAATCCCTATTAACAGAATTGAAGTTGTACTGTACTTGATCACTAAAAAAACAGTGTTTTGGTTTAACACCTGTGAGTCAGTAACAAGTATGTTGTCTAATGGTTAGCATTTCTACTCAGATCCCAGAGATCCAGATTTGATTACCCCCTATGCCATATATATTCATGTTTTCAATTTAGGATCTGGAACATGATCATGTCACTTCATAACAACTTGAGAAGGTACTTGAAACAAGAAGTAGCACAATTTTCTTAAGAAAAAACAAAGTTTTAGGAAGTGCTATCCATATAATTTCTTGCACTGTCATTTGCTAGTCATTTCAGGCACTGGCTCTACAGAGATGTGCAATAGATCCAAATTTTAATTAAACTTTTTTTTATTTACAAATTAATGGAAGAAAGTGTGGAATAACAGAAAAATATTATGACTTCTCTGAATATTTAATAGTCCAATTAAAGAAGATGAGAAAAGATGTTGAACTACAGGCTAAATATTAATGACATGGATTAAAATGTAAATTAACAAATATTTTTGGTATTATGAAGACAATGCAGCTCACTGCATTCTAGAATGGACCATTGGTTGAAAACTATTTTGAATGCTATTGATTAGATACAATATATATGTTTGTAGTGTGAACATACTTTTTTTACTCTCGCATCTAATAGTAGATTTGCTTACTACATAGTACCGTAGGCTATATCAGTGTTTCTTCATATTACATAGAAAAATGTAATATTACTTAGTGGTACATAATGAAACATAGTACTTTCATTATTTTTTCATACTAGGAGACACAGTATTAGTTAAAATTAAAGATTAAATTAAAATGTTTCATACCTCACCTCTTATCCATAAACCTCATAGTAATTGTTTTCCTATAAAAGTTCAATACAGTATTAGTTACTTAACATGGAGAAGTTTATCGTGGTAGACCTTCTCAGAGTGTGTGAAAAATCTGCAATAGAATAGTACAAAAATCAGAGACTTCTACCCGAAATTATAGAGTTTCCTTTGTGAGATTGTTTTGGAATTGTTTCATCCAAATAGAGCAAGACTTTTGGTTTAATATTTGTATGAAATAACACTATGAGGTTTCTTTTAACTATATGAGTTAGTTATTTTGACTCGCCTAATATTTTTTATATTATGCAGACTATAGTTTCGTCGCATCTGTGCGACATTGTCGATGCATTCTAAATTAGAATGCATCAACAATATTGCATAGATGTGGTTCACCTCATACTTTTTTTATATTCTGCAGACTATAGTTTCATCGCATCTATGCAATATTGTCGATGCATTGAAACTATAGTCTTGCAGAATGTCAAAAAAATATGAGGTGAGTCAAAATAATAACTCATTTAAGACTTTTGGTATTTTTAAATGCAGGAAGAAGGATGTAAAGTACATAAAAGATTCCATCGATCTGGAACAATTTACTTTGTTAGGCTATGAATTATGACTTAGTGTACTACCATTTTTTAAAAGAATGTTTGGAAATTTATTGTGAAAGTTGGTCATTCTGACTGCATAGAAAGTCCTGCCATCTACAGAGCAAGTTCATACTATTCTGCAGGGCTTAGAACATTCATGGTGAGGCATAAGTGCATTTTTTTTAAAACTTCTATAAATCAGTACTTCAGGTCAGCTCCTAGCTCAACTTTAGATTACCTTTCCCTTGATTTTCCATAGTATATTCTTGTAATACTGTTGCTCTATGCACTTCTTCTGTCTTTACTAATATTTTGTAATATTTTAAAGTTTTGCAACGGATACTTATAACTTTTTTCTTACAATTATTAAATATTTATCTATGTATGCAATGATTTCTTCGAAGTTATGCAGAATCATTGTGCACATGCATGATGCTTAAAGAAACTTCCGCTTAATTATGGGGGGTATCTGTGAAATCAGAATGATCAACATTCGAAAATATATTTTAAGAAATGGATGTTCCGATGGAAAAAGTTAGATTAGTGTACACTTCATTAAATAATATACATGAAAATTGTTTTGTAAGGATAGGAAGGGGTAAGTTGGTATATGTCCAATTCTAATAAATGTTTGGGACTTCATTGCGAAGTTGGTCATATCAATTTCACAGTTATGTGGTTCCATCTAGTGTCACCTCTATAAACTTTTTATAAACTTTTATGCTTGCACACTAACTTCTCCCCTTCTAACCTAACAAAATTAATTACATGCATATTATTTACTGAAGTGTATATTAATTTCATGTACACTAATACTAACACAACAAAAATATGTGTAAATGAGTTAATGGTGGCAACATTGGAAGAGGAAGGAAAAATAGCTAATGAGTTTCACAATATTGTCTTAAAATTGTCAATGTTACAGTGTAAATACCTAAAAATTGTAAAATGTTATAAGCATCTTTGAAAACCGTTTAAGATATTAAAAAATGTTAGTAAAGACAGAAGAAGTACATAGAGTAACAGTATTACAAGACTATACTATGGAAAATGAAGGTAAAGGTAATGTACTATTCAACCGAAGTTCCGATGACTACTTTGCCATAATATAAGAAACTAATGATGTAGAATGCAGTAGCAAAAGATGTCAGTTGATGTCCCAATGCTAGGAAAAACATGTTGGTACAATGATCATAGTCAGACATGCAAAGTAACAATCATTAGCAATCAAGGAAATAGTCCACTATTTGTCGATCACTTACTCAATGAATTCTTGGGCTCAACTGCACTTCTACTAGCGTTTGATTTTTCAGTTATATTGTTGTAAACTATAGTTCTTCTTCTGTATTTACTAACATTATTTAATATTTTAAACTTTTTCAAACAATTTTTATAACATTATTAGACAATTTTTAAGTATTTATTTAAATATGCAAATCACAATATTATGACACTGTTACACAATATTGTGATGGTAACTGCTATTTTCTCCACAGAGTGGAGTCTATGATTTTTCTATCGCTGTTTTGGGTTATCGCTAGTTGGATCAGCGTTAGGGAGTGATAAGTGTACACCCATTTTTAATAAACTTTTGGTAATTTTAATATTATTAATATATTTTTTAACATAGATTTGGAGATTTATTGCAAATATAGATCATTTAAATTTCATAGCGACGGATAGTAATCGAGGATGATAACCGCTATGTGGTTCGATTGTGGGTTATCACTGGCCCTATAAACTCTGGCGCATGCGTACTGTTGTTCTATAGGCCTTTGAAAATATTTCACGCTAGTTTAAGTGCAGTTTTTCCGAATTCTTGTAAGTTCTACAGATTGCAATGCACTTCACGGGTTGCTCTAATGCTTAATGTAGCTTCTATTAGATGGCTCTCAAATCAGAGTTACCAACTTATGGAATAAATTCCCAAACATTTATAAAAAATGGACGTAAACCAACAGCCCATTTCCTAACCTAACAAAACAAGTTACATTCATATTATTTAATAAACTATAAACTAATCTTATGTACCCATCAGAACCTAACAAAATGAAGTTAATGTCTTGAAATATGGTTTGGAATTAATTGTGAATGTTGGTAACACCAATTTGAAAGCCATCTAGCATAAGTTACATCAAGCATTTGTGCATCTGTAAAATTCGATTCACAATATTCACGTAATTATATAAATATCTAAAAATCGTAAGAAATGTTTATAGAATTGTTCCAAAATGTTTAAAATGGTATCAAACATTATTTAGAAATGGTAAAGCTGTGTAGTGCAACAGTGGCATAAAAATGTTGTATGGAAAATCATAATCGATAAATATTAGACCTCAGCTGCAATCAATATAATTTGCAACCTGTGATTGTATAGTTGATAACCTGTGGTCCATTCTAATATGCATAGTACATTATTTCCATTAGAATACCTGAAATTCTTAAAAACTCTCACATTTCACAACATGGATGAGTATTTTGAAACTGTTTTAGATTCCTACCTTATTATTGCTGCTTTGCATCCATGGAACAAGGCCATCTATGAATTGACCAATATCGGAGCACTCAATAGAATTGTTTGGATCACCAAGATAATTTATGAGGTTCGTTGCCAGTGTTAACTTTGTTTTAGTGTCTGTTGTTGCAAGAAGTGGAAGAAATCCATCCATATCTCTTGGAGACAACGCCATGGTGGAATATATCACAGCTCAAAGATATATAAAAGTATTACGCACTTTAAATTAGAGTTTCACAATCAGATTCATCTTCCATGCTTGAAATACAAACTACTTACTCACATACACTTCGCACATTAGTCACATATCACTTATTGTTTATTCATTGTAAAGAAATTAACTAAAAATCAAATTATATGCACTACTTCACTAAATTTGTCTCACCTCCACATAATATACAAAAATTCACGCTTTTCTTCCTGTATTCCGTTCAAACCTGAAAAACAAATATTTTCATTACAGCATTTTGCAAGTTTCTGTAAATAATCGTTAAAGAACCTATTATGATAGCCACCATTATTTTATATAAATCATTATATTCTTCTAAAATTAAGCCGACTCTATAGCATGGTACTGTACGTGATACCCAAGAGATTAAATGTAATTACTTATGGTAAAACCATAACTGACATTTCAGTAAAATTGGGCCTACCAACATTTTCGAATGCTTTCTCAAAATTTTGTAGAAAATCTGCCGAATTCAGAAAATTTAAAGCAATTCAAGTTAGAATTGAGAATGTAATACATCAAATTAACACTCCACACATAATTTAAAGAAAATTAAAATGCTGATAGAAGAACAGAATTTAAAAAATGAATAGAAATATCACAGGAGGCTAAAAGACTACATAAATATATTGTTTCTCGAAGAACTTCGTTATAAAATCAACTCCCAAATTAAATAATTCATTGAATTATTCAAAACATTTCATTTTTAAAATACTATAATATAGACAATAATGAAAAAGGTTAGGTTTCCTTCATATTCACGTTTTTGGTACCTCCCTTTTCACAACCGAATCAGAAACAAATTAGGACAACACAGTTATCATAAATTTACCATTGAAAATGGTTTTTACGAATAAAAAAAGGATTATACCACGATTTTTTACCTGTAATAATCCATTAACGCCCAACATAATTCTCGTTATCACTTTTTTATTCACAAAACTGACACTTGTCTGTCCAAAACTAACACAACGAACAGATACTCCGCCATACTTAAGTGCGCAGAGTGCGTTTCTTTCGTTGTTTCTAGCCGAGAAATATGCCTGTTTGCAGTACCGTTCAAAACGTTAGGCTACTAAAGGAACACACCAAGTTATTCTCTTTGGAAACTACCATCGAGAACCCATTGCAGAAAAAGTTAAAACATAATAACGAACATTAGTGTGGACCCAAAGATTATAGCAAACTATATATTTACTTTTATTTGTATATTTATTTATTCTTGGTCTTTTATATCTTCCTCTGTCCATTTCAAAATGTTTAAAGATTTATAGTCAATCTCCATTCCTATTTTTCCACGCCTCTTCCTCTATTTCTTGGTGATAAATACAGACAGATTTTAACTAATCAAGCTGTAACCAAAGAGTAATAATCTCTATGCTAAAGAGTAATAATCCTTTGCGTAGCATGTGAACAGATGTAATCCTCGTTAGCTTTCGAGACTCCAGGTCTCGGGTTGAAATCCTGATGCTGACTAACCTGATTGACTTTTTTTCTTTCTTTTACTGGTTTCCCTCTCAAATGCTGGGTTGGAATTTCATACCAAGATCCATTTCATCATATTCACCATTTCATTATACCATTGCATAAAAATAAACATTTAAATAAATAAAATAAATGGACACTATACGACCTAGATGTTAAAATTGTTTTAATAAGGAAGAAAGAAAAACTTCCTTTTATTTTATTTCTTATTTATATACAGATTTTTAATGGTTGCACATCTTTCTGAGCCTAAAGTTTTATTTTTCTTCTCCGCTCGTCTCTATCCACCCACTCCATGTCCTCTGGTCCTATTGTTCTCATTTCTTGCATCCATGAGTTTCGATCTCTTCCTTTTCTTCTTCTTCCAGTAGACACCATTCCAATGTTTTCCTGGGTAACCTTTCTTCCTTTTATTTTATCTATCTATCTTCGGGTTTTTACAGCTGCTGCCGTCTTCCCGTGCCAAAACTACAAAGCCTACGATCTTGGGCATCTTCAATGTTTAATCCTCTTGCTTGCATTACTGTCTTCATGTTTTCCTTCCATGTCAACTTTGATCTCCCTCTTTTCTTCTTTCTGGTCGGTTGCCATTGATATAGTTGCTTCGGCCATCTCTCATCTTCCATTCTTAAATTATGTCCTAACCACTTTAATTCCTTCTCCTCAATTCTTTCAATTATGCTTTCTTCTGCTTCCATTATGTTCATGGACGTAGACAGCATTGGATTAAGGGGGGTGCAATTTTTTTTTCTTCTCTATACCTTCCGGGTCCAAACGAACAAATAAAAAATACAAAATACTTTTATTTTTTAAACTAACCTCAATATATTTAAGAAGAAAGCTACAGCGCTATTGAAGAGGAAGTATGAAGAATAATAGTGAAATAATTGCAGAATGTTTAGGCTTTAGCCAATTGAATTTTTTGTCAAGATTACTTCTTAATTTTTATATTTAATTGTATTGAAACTATTAGCTATATTGTAGCTACTAATAAAGTACACTATACACACAGTTCGACTCGCCTTTTTGTTTGAGAACATTTTTTAAGTACGTTTTGATTGAATTTTTCAATATAATTTTTAATAAGTTTTTTTTTTTGTGCAGACAACATACACAGGCCATTAAGGCGATTTTTTGTCATTGTAGAGCGCTACCGTGTTTTTACTCTTCTTAGGGTGCTAAAGGTGTGTTCAATAGAATCTGTAATGCATGGTAAAAACAGGCATATTACAATTGCTTTTTTTGATGGGTGGGAAAAAATCGCACTCGTCCACGATGTTAACGAAATCACCTTCTTTGTCCTTGTCACCGTTTCATCCATATATGGTGCCATAGTTCAATTTCGGTGGACAAACCCTCCATTTTATAAGACTCTGAACTTTTGCTCGCCGTTGCTTGTGCATCCTTGAGAGATGTTTTTAGGTTCTTAGGGTGCAGCATTTTAAGTTCAAAGGCAGGGCCCTGTTGTTCTTCAAATGAACGGGTGAGTGGAAAAAGGATAACATTCCAACTTCCTAGTTTGTGGGAAAACAAAAAAAATAAGTTTACAGAAAAAGCTAAGAGTGCTATCGGAAAATTTACTATTAGTGAATTGTAGAGCTAATCATTAAGTGTTCGCTCAAAAAATCTCATAGTTAAATACTTACTTGTTTAGTAATTATTAATTATTAAATCTGTTGGAATAGTATCCTTTTTCCACTCAATGTTTTGTCAATCGATAAATATAATTAACTATTATGTTTTTTGTGTCATAAAATGTTTTAATAGTAAAAAAAAACACTTTAAACTGTTTTTACTTTACACAATGCTGACCATGATACGAGTCTTCATTCATCCTTATCACTGTCTGCTGTATTTGAAGTTGGATACTTAAGGATATCTTCATAGAATGACTTGTACTCATCAGGTATGTAGTGCGTGACTTTTGAGATGTCTTGTATCTTTTTGATGTTGATTCCAAGTTTCCCAGTATATGCTGCAGTAGTAGGAAGTTCCACATAATCTTGTTTTTTCAACCTGAAAGTTCCATGGTGCAGACCATCAATGTATTCGGAAGCCTCGACACAGCCTTTCATCTTCTGAGTAAATACAAGTTGTCTGTACTTACTGATGTTGAATGTCAAATTTTTATTTTCAATATCTTTACATGTTTTCTTGAAATACTGTGGCCACCAGCCTTTGAAGTTGAGTACCTGGTTGTTTAGAAGCCTCTTTACTTCATATGGAGGGTTGAGTTTCCTGGCATTTCGAATGATATCATACTGGTTTGGAGAGTAAATCCGATCCAATCTTCGAACTTGTCGTTTAATGACTGAAAATGTTCTGTCACATGGCAGAAAACTATGGCCTCGGATTGGGTAGAACTGGTGAATAACTGAGAATCTACCATTCATTGTTAGCGTTGCAAGCAACCTAGTTAATGTGTGGTTGCGATTCTGGCCAGCACATGCGTCGCTGAAGACATACAGGATCTTTACTTCTTCAGAGATCTGGTTAATGAAATCCAGAAGACAGCTGCATACTTCATTAGGACCCCTTAGAGCTTCACCCTCTGTGTACGTATAGAAAATTGAAGTACCACGGCCAATATCATGAATATTAAATACATAGTACCAAAGTTTACGGAGATAAAACATTTCTTGTACAGGAATGAAAGGGAGAGGCATGTTTTGCATGAAGTCAAACGCAATAGCCATGACATCATTTCTTTCCTTGCAGATATTCTTGACATTCTCCATCTTACTGTAAAATTTCTTTGCTCGCCTCTTATGAACTAGTAGCTCGGCAACAGCAGCCCTTTTTGCCACATCGTTCAGAGTTGAAGACTTTATTTTTGTGTTTAAGTCTTCACAGGTTGAGCAAACGTCTACTTGTGGCCTACCAAATCGGTACCCGTAGTTGTCATTGAAATGTTTCAAGTAGTACTCATATTTTATGACTCCCTTCAGATCAGGATGTTTTTTAATGAAGAGACCATGCATTTTTGAAACTGTCAAACTTGAATCCAAATATGTGACTGGAAGAGATGAGTAATGTGATTCTTTTTTAGGAAATGAGGATATATGATCATCTATTTTTATGACAATGTGTGCATCAAGTGTATTTCCCCCGATTTTGGCTCTTCCCTCTCATATCAACCGGTGACTGATTAGTTGCAACAAGCTTGGTTAGGCGTTGGACTACTTTGCTGGAGATTGCATGCAAACTTATGTAAGCATTTCGACAAACTTCGACTCTGCTTGTCCCTTTAATGGCAAAGTACTTGAAAGACGACAAGTTTTGTTTGGAATTCTTTGTTAATGGACGGTGTCGAGCAACATCATATCTTTCTATCAGCCCCATAAGAAATGTATCCTTTTCATTTTTAGGACGACCATTGTATATATTATCAATTATTGAACCCTTCTCCTCAACACTGAAGTTTCCCATACACTTTTTACGGCAGTTACAATCTGGACCAGTTGTTTTAGCTTCAACTAATAAACCTTTACATGAAACAAATTCCTTGCCTTTCTGCCTAGCAAGTTTCTCTTTCTCTTTACATTGTAAGTCTTTATTAGCCTTACCTCTCTTTCGTTCAGGTTCATATTCTTCCTCGGAGTCACACATACTTTAGGACACAATACCCTGTCTTACAACAGAACTACAAAATAATGTAAAATATAAAATAAAAGCAATGACAATAATAATTATTGTCATTGCTTTTATTCAGAGAACTGTGATATGCAACTTTATACAGTGAGTAATATAACAACAATGAACTCCAGGTTATTAATTTTGTTACTGACAATAATGCCAACTTCATGAACACACAATATTGAGTAGAAAAAAGATAATATTCCTGGAATGTTATCCTTTATCCACTCAACTAAAATTTCAATGCTGGTTTTAACAATATATAATACTGGAATATAACCCTTTTTACACTCATTGGATAGCTTAAGCAAAGATCTACAAAATGGCTATTTCAGTTTAATTTCTCAAATTTTTGGAATGTTATCCTTTTTCCACTCACCCGTTCAAATCTGTCTGACAAAGCTGTGTGAAAGGAACCCAAGTACGGATTTAAGATGAGCCTCTTAAAGGAATCTTCGAGATTACATTGTGGATTAACTCGATGTGTCTGTTTATTGGATATTCTTGGTAGTGTGATTTCTATACCTAGCTCAAAAGCAATAATCTCCATCTCTTGCATGATGCCTTCAGAGAACTCATAAAATGTTTTGCGATGATCTATTACCATGCTTTTAATGCTTTCAACATGGGCTATGCATTTAATTAAATCTATAGCCACGGCTTGCAGCGAATTAACGACAGGTTCCAAATAACTAGAATAACTGTCTATCAGGCACAAACAAAAGATGAAAGTAGGGGCCTACTTCTATTTGCAGCAGCATGCAACAGATCAGCGTTTCTTTCGATGGCAATAAATTCCTTGCCGTTCATCAATTCCAATAAAAGTTTCTTACATATTCCAATACATTTTATATTGTTGCTACTAACGTGTTTCGGAGAGCATGGGGATGCTTGTGACGTGCTGTCGTCTCAACGGGCGACTCTCTAAAAAAATGTATAATATCCTTAATTGTAGCTATCGCGTTTCTCTCCTCGGGCACATTATTCAAATCATTCACCAAAAGAATGATTTTGTGGTTCGCGCAGTAGAAGAAAAAAAAACTAGCGCAGATGTTTCTGGAACCCGCTGATTTTTCCTGCCGTTGTTGTGTAGCCGTCATAGTTCTGGGCGACACATTTGTGCGGGTCAATATCTATCTCTTTGAAAAAAACTCAATTTCTGCAGCAATTGACTGGGGGTCCATTCATTTCAGTTCAACAAAGCGCAAAAAATCTTCTCGAATTTTATTCAGTTTCTCATTCAAAAACGGCACACCTATGGGCAATTGCTCCTCTCCAGAAATGTCACTGCTCTTATCAGCTAAAACACTGTATACGCAATAATTTTCTTTGCCTCAAGTTACATAATTCGATCAATCCATTTTCAATTTGTGGAGAAATGTAGGTAGCATTCTTGGCGTTTAAATGAGGTTTTAAGCTTATATTCCGGAATCAATTCTCCACTGAATCAAATCCCTGAAGACGCGTTCGTCCAATGTATTACCCCTTAAATGCAAGCCACAGAAGATAATTGTATCCAAGATGGAAGACAAATATTTCAATTTTTCCGCCGCAATCTTCTTATAGCCACTTACGAGTTTTTTTGCTGATGAGGGCCTCACTTAAAAACGAGCGTGCACAGTTTCCACATGTCAGCGGCACTCGCAAAGGTTTTTTGCGAATTCATGCATTTTGAAAAACTTCGAGAAGGGCCTCTCTATGAATGATCCTTTAACGTACTTCACAATATGTGGGGAGAATAGAACACAATATAATACAGAGTGCACCTTTGAGTTTGCGGAATACTTTAGCCGGGATGAATACTATTGGATCCAACAATGCTTGAATTTCCATTTTAAATGTTCAACATCTTTGCTGAAATTGTAGCTTTCGTGTGTCAGAATTTACACTTTACCTCCTTTACTCATTAGCTCTTTTCTCCCGAACCAGTTGCCAATATCATTCGATGGGTAAATAGTGGGTATAATTTCTTCAGATGTGATGAATTCTAAACTATCTGGGAAAAAAATAATATTGTAATGATACAACTTGTGTAGGTACTTACCAAAGAATTTTCTTATATCCATTTTTACGCATACACGCACGAATGCGCGGAGTCAAAGTTAAAGCATGAGTCTAGAATCTTCCAGTGAAGAATATGTCAATTAGATAATTATTTGAGCCTATCGAACGTACTAGAAAATACGAGACATAGGCAAGGAGAACCTTTGACCAACCACAGTAAGTGGGTGTTGGCCAATATAAGGCTGTAAAAAAATACATTGATTACAGAAGTGTGTGCGGCTAATGAAGAGTCAAGGTCAGGCGAAGCTTCTACAAGCGTCTAGGCGTCGAAAAACAAACTCAGGTATTCTACTAAAATTCGAGAAGTGAATGCTGCGTTAGCCGTTCTTAATAGAGGTCTCGAATTTTCTGGCGTACTGGCGATGCTTATGTCCACTGAGACAGATACTTGATAAATTGATATATCATATCGATTGGGCTTGGCGGACCTGCACCCACCTCGCTACGCCCATGAGTGCTATGATGAATTAGAATGCATATTTGTAGGCTCTCACGATATCATATGAAAAAGGTCCTAGAAGATTTTAATGTAAAAGTAAAATGGGAAGATATTATATTCACGCAAATTCAGTCTTCGTGAATATAGTAACGACAATGGAGTTAGATTAGTCACCTTTGCCACATCAAAGAATCTTATTGTTAAGAGCACAACATTCCAACACAAGGATATTCACAGATACACCTGGTTGTCTCCAGATGGTGAATGCCAAATCAGATAGATTATGTATTATTAGATAAACATTAGGTCCCGAGCCATAGCTGAGTGGTTAAGGCAAGAAGCCTTGGCGCAGAGCCACGGGACTTGCGCTGGTTCGAGTCTCCATAGGGGAAGACATTTTCTCATGGAATTTCGACCAGTATGGGACCGGTGCCCACCCAACATCGTGAGGCATTTGGGTAGCTACAATAAGTAGCGACTCCAGGTTGAGAAGACCAGCTATAACGGCTGGGGGACCCGACATGCTGACCACATATCACCCCTACACTGGCTAGATGATCGTCTACCTCTGATTAACACATGTGGATGTGAAGCCAGCAGTCGACTGGTAGGCCAAGGGCCTTCTAGGCCTGTTGTGCTTGGAGTAAAAAAAAAGATAAACGGATGATAAAGGCTGTAATTGAACTTAATTCAATTTAAAGTACAGACTTCAAAGAAGGCTTGCGGGATTTCTTTGCATTGTAATTGTTAGGAACACACCTTGCTTCCTGTAAGAATTTCACTTCAAATTCCTGTTCATAACAATTTCCCTCATATTTTATCTTACAGTACAAAAGAATGTATCCTGTCTATTTTCATGCTGGAATGGATCTGTGTTTTATTTTGTTGGATAAGATTGGATATTCTTTCTGTGTTGAATTTCTGCACAACTCTGCACAGTTTTTCATATTTTTTACACCATTAGTTGGATTTCATTGTACCGATTATTCAAAACTACCTTATAAACAAACTTTGACTTGTCATCAAGAACTTTCAGAAAGAAAGTAGAGCAGTAATCTAAAAAAAGATTAACATATCTCAGTTTTAAAAAGCTGACACATGTTTGGTGTGCTGACATGGAAACAAGAATAAAAATTCCTTGTCACCAACAGGGGTGGCGAATCCTTAAGGGCATAGGGACACGTGTCCCTCTTATAATTTATTTATTTATTAAAAATGCTCTTGCAGATTGATAAAGTTAATTGTTAAGAACGAAGTGAAATATGAATTCTCATTATCTTGGGCACATAATCATTGTGAAAGTATCTCCCATACAAGGAAAGTGTTCTTGTGGAATATTGGCATTGGCAATGTTCACAAGACAGAACATTTCAACTTCAGGTAGAGTTTGGGGCACATCCATAGTGTGAGTTTGGTGACAAAAGCAATGCAGACAGAAAAATACAGAGTTCATTCACCCCCTTAGGCATCAAGGGTATACTAAGGGTCTGTACTAGATTACTTATCAATGGGTGTGCATTTTCTGACATAGTATGTTAATATGAAACAACTGAACTCAATTAATGTCACCAAAGACTGCTCCTCCATCTGTGGTGTTAACTTCTTATTGTGAGTGTGAGTTTTGTTGGTATGAAAGTGTTCATGATGAATTAAATAAAATAATTACAAAGCAAAATATTGTGTTATAAAGACAAAATTATGGCTAAGCTGTGAGGACAACAAGTGACTAGTGATAAAAATAGATCTTATACATGACCTTTAATCAGGTAGCTATATGAAAATGTGAGAGGATTTGCTGTTATCGTGTAAATATATATATATATATTTTTTTTTTAGTGTTCTGCTTGGGGTGACAGACAATTCGTTATGGACAAACACTGGTGTGACAGATGGCCAATCCGTAAAAGTTAAGAAACACAAATTTCCTAAAAACCTTTGGACAATGAAATGTCAGAGTATAGACCTGATATAAATAATAAACTTTAATTTAGCAGATATGTATGTGTGTTTCCAAACTAGAATGACAAAGTTTGGGATCAGATAGATAACTTTCATTGAAGCATATTTTGTTAAGAAACATATGGGCTGAAATGCTTTATTTCATTGCTAGAGGGATCTTTCAGGGAGGGATTGAAGGAAACGGATAAACACTCCATTCAGTCCAAGTGAGGTTAGTCATTACTAGGGCTGAAAAAAGTATTGGTTATAGGTAGGCTGCATCGTACTTAGACCGCTATGATTACAAACTGCATGTTGACACGCGCTACTTGGGACAGACTTCTAGTACAGTTCACTTTGTGCAGGAATGGACTCATCTTTGCACAATTTTTGTTTTGGCATTCTGATACAACCACATGTCACGTAAACAGATCATTATTGAGGAGAGTAGAACATACACACTTTCCGTTCCGAGCAGGCAGTGGAGACGCTCGGCAAAGGCATGCATTTCGTAAACAATGTGTATAGAAATTAGTTCCTATCCTGATACTGCTACTTTTTTTTGCTCTAGTCATTACTACTATCACTTAGTTTGTCTACTTCCGGAGCTCACTAGCATTCGGAACCTACTACAGCAAGCTTTTTTTACATCCATTGATACAATCTGTTGGATAGGTAGGGGTGGGCCCATTGCCTGGCCAGCACACTCGCCTGACTTGATCTGCTTAGATTTCTCTTTGTGGGGCTACATGAAGTCAATGGTTTATGAAACCAATATTGACTCTGAAAAGGATTATATAGCACGTATTGTCAACACAGCAGCTGAAAAAATGGAAACCCCTGGCATCTTTGTAAGGATACGACAAAGTATGGCACACTGATGCACCACTGTTTGTCTGGATGTCAATGGACGTGTGTTCCAGCACTTGTGATGAGACAATAAGCTGGATTCATCCTGACAATGCAACACTGGAGTGTTTATTTTCTTTCTTTTAGAATTGAGTATGTTTTGTTTCTGCTTGTCTGTAAAGTATTTGGATTAACACACATAATGACTTTCTTCCATCCTTTCCTCTAAGACCCCTCTTGCACTGAAACAAAGCATCACAGCCTGTAAGTTCTTAACAAAATACGCTTCGATGTAGGTTAACTATCTGCTCCCAAAGCTTGTCAGTCTAATTTAGAAACACTCTGTGTATATATATATATACATATATATATATATATATATATATATATATATATATACAAGCTAACACATGACAGGTCTCATATCCATATAAACACAATAATTGCCTAAGCATAAATTAAACTTTTTTAATTCAATATTAAAAATAATAATCATCTCACGTTATATTTTGTCTGTATTTTCATAACTGTAGTTATATCGTGATGCTATATTGCTTCTTCCTCCACCTTTTGGTAGACTGATAAATCTCTAAATTGAATCACATTCCCTGGGAATTTCAAAATTCATTAATTTTTTAAGTAATTTTTTTTTCCCAACCGTTATCTCTTTAGGTTTTTCTATTTAGCCATTCTTTCAATTTGATGTTTTTCTGACCAAGTGTGAGTGGCTTCAGCAGATTTTGCAACTTCCCCATTTTTTTAACATTTTTAAGATGTTACTTCTCTCTGGTTTTTCAAATTTCTTTTTGTTTTCCTTATGTAGATTTTATCACAATACCCATATTTTATCTAATAAATCCCTAATTTATTTTCTTCTTCCACTTTCTCATTTTTCTTGAATTTGATTATTCTGTTGAGGCTAAAGTCATTTTTTGGTGCCTATCTTACGTCAAACTTTTTGAAAATTTTTTGGAACTTGTGATGCTTCATAGTAGACATGTAAACTTCTTGAATTTTATATTTTCTTCTTTTTTTTTAGTGTACTTTCATTGATTAATTTTTGTCTTTTGAATTTATTTTAAAAATTTTTAAGAATTTTAGGGTTAATAAATTCTATCTTCAAACCACAATTAGTCCAAAAACATTCAAGACTAAAGTGTATAAAACACTGGCTCTTCCAACTCTTTTGTATGGTAGCAAAGTATGGACGCTGAAACAGAAAGATATACAGAGACTTAGATCTGCTGAAATGAGATACCTTCGGAGGACTGCAGGATACACAATACTAGATCACAAAAAAAATGAAGACATCTTAGAAGAGTTACACATGGAACCTTTAGAAAACAAAATGTCTGATTATAAGTCAAGATGGATGCAACATGTTCATCGAAAGGAAGATCACAGGATACCCAAACAAATGTTAAGATATCAACCTGCAGGAAGAAGAAGACCAGGACGTCCACTCAAAAGACTTTCTGGATAGTGTTTCTCTTGAGGCTGAAACAGGTCAACAAATGGCCTAAATTCGTGAATGTACTATGATGATGATGATGAATTTATTTTCCTTTGTATCATGTTTTCTTCAAATCCATTCTCTATTGCTAAGTTAATTATGTAATCTTTTTCTTTACCACAATTCTCGCTATTGATGGCGGTTTGTCAGACTATTAAAACTGCCTTTTTGTGAGCAATGTACGATAATTAAATCCAGAAGTTTTAATACAATTATCAGTGTGTGTATTCTTTCAGCATATTCCAAATTATTTCTTCTTATTCTCTTCATTTCTTATTACACTTAGATCTAAAAATGGCATTTGTCTAGTTTACGCTCAGTTTCCATTGTAAACTTTATAGTTTGACTCTAAATCTTTAACAATTTTACAGCATCATCTAGATGTTTATGAATCATCATAGCAATAATATCAACAACATATCTAGACCAAAATTAAAAAAATTAATGTATGTCCACTAATTATCTTTTATTCTAAAATCAATTTCATGGCTTGACTTTCATATATATATACATATATATCTTAATATATAAAAATTATGCGTCACATTGTTTGTCTGCGATGGAATCCTAAACTACTGAACGGATTTTAATACATTTTTGCAAACTGTGTGCAGTTTGATCCAACTTGAGACCTATGGTTGTTTATAACTAAATTTATAGTCACATTATTTTTTATTGCAAATTATTTGTTTATTATTTAACAAAGAGTTATAATTATCTGTGAGTTCCATATGATTCTAACAGATGACGGTGTAAGGTAATTGGTTTATTATTTAACCAGGTGGCTGTGCTTTTTGTTGCAACCGCGAATTTCAATTGAATTACAAATATTGATTATTTCATAATTTAAGTGTGTTTAGTGTTTATTTTATTTTCAATATATTGATAATAATATTAATTTTGTGTGTAAGTATTAGTTTTAAGTAATCTGGCTGAAAGACAGCAACTTAATTTAAATTTAACTGGACCGAGAAGGGACATTGAACAATATGGCGAATCAGTTCTAGAGACCATGAATGATAAGATATCAAGTGAATTTCCGCAAATTGGTATAGGCCTATGTGACATAAATCTTACATTTAAGAAGAATGTCAATTTAAAAACATATGAAGGTCCTAAGGAACGGAATAACAGAACTGTAAGTAAGTCTGTTAGTTATAATAATATGCCTAATATTACAGAAACAATCTCCATGCCTCAATTAAATGAAAAACAAGATGACTATAATATATCACAAGATGATATTACTATACAGAGACTTCTTGATGATGATGAGAATCCAAACTGCCAACAAGTTCGTAGAAAAAAACGAAAGTATAATGAAATCAGCAAGCCTCCTCAAAATATTCCATCAATAAATGTATATAATCCTTATGATACACTTATGGATGATACTGAGAATGCAGACAACATAAATTCATCTCAATCAACAAACCACTTCCACATAAACCACCACCCATATTTATACCGGGTGTAGTTAACGTACCAGAACTAAAAAATTGTGTAAAACAAAAACTTTCTGATTTAGATTTCTCACTTAGTTTACTACAACATAATTTAATGTATACCTTAGCCACAGCAACGCGTGGCCGGGACTTCTATCTATATATATAAAACAAAGTCGGATTAGTTACACTATTTATAACTCAAGAACGGCTGGACCGATTTTTATGATCTTTGATTTGTTGGATTTGTTTCCGCCCCAAATAGCAGATAACTATTAAAACATCAGAAAAATTAACGTAAAAATATTTAAAGGCAATACGACATTCGCTGGGCCAGCTAGTATATATATATATAGGATAATCAGCTAAAAATTTTAATTCCTGTAGTGACTGCAATAATTATTGTTGCTCATGTTATATGGGCATGGGGTGCTTTTTATGATTTTCACATTTTCTTCCTAGAGAGCTTAATTTTACCAATATCTGTTTAATATCAAATATATTAATTGATATAGAGCACCCCACGCTTTTGATGGTAAAATTATTTTCTTTTTGTTGATAACTCTAATTTTATTCTATATGTGTTGGAGATGATTTTTTTGTTGACCACTTTATTTTATACCAAGCGTATTGGAAATTAAAATTATTTTTCATTTTTTAGTTTTCTAATAAAGCGTGTTCTTTTAGTTTTTTAAAACTATTATTTATTTAAATTCTAGACTAACATATGGAGAACTTTTTGGGATATGGAAATGATTAGCAGCTTCTCGACAGGACATAGTGCGTCCCATAGTACTTTCAATGAGTTGATTCATTAAAACTTCTCTTCATAATCCTCTTTCGGTATTCTATCCTTCAAATTTTAGCATTCTCACAATTGAATGATAACCAAAAATACAATACAAATAATAAAGGGTTATCGTGGCTACTATCTGAACCAGTGTCCGGTTTACCAGACTAGTCATAAGCAAATATCTTAATATCTCCTAAACCAACTTATTGTCATGTTAAAAATTGTGGTAGACATTATGTTTTTTAAATCATTTAAAGGAATTATGATAATTACCAAATGGCTGCATTATCCTGTGTTCTCAACAATATATCTTGAGTCAGTATGATGTGAGTGCCAAACCACTAAGACTACATTGTAATTATATTTATTTATTTACTTATTATCCATTTGAACATTACAGATGTTTTATGACTTATCTACAATAACAATTTATACATATATAACATATCATCATCATTAAGGATTAGACCTGCTGGTTTGTTCCGATCTCATGTTAGAATTGGTGTGTGTATATACACTACTAAAAAAATTAGAAGAACACATGTTTAAACCAAAACACGAGAATGAATATTGAAACAATTTAATGTTTGATCTTTTGTAATCATAAATTGAAGATTATGTAAAATTAGAATAGACATTCAAACAATATTTTCTTTTATATATCAACTTTGGGAATTTTTAACATTATGAGGTTCAATTCATAAGAATTAAATGAATCGTGATTTCTTCTTACCTCATACTTCTATGTTTTTTTAAACACAGCACTGCAGTATCAGCGACCCATTGTCACCATCGTCAGCTGTTTTCATGACTGTCAATTTTTTCTTTTGCCAGTAATTATCCAAACTGCCATTTGGTGTTCTTTTGAAGGAATTATTTTCTAAACTGCCATCTATTGTATTTTTGAAGAACTTTGTAATCAAGTTCGGTTCGTCTGGAATCTCAAAGTTCATGGTTCTAGTATGGTTTTTTTTTAATACCGTATATATTTTTTCCCAAACTGCTATATCCAAAGGTTTGGATAGATGTTTCAAAAGTTTTGCTTCTTTTTCAATTCTATGATGCTCTAATAAACTATGTGCTGCTATAGCTGATTTTTCAATTTCTCCATTCTTTATGTTTCTGAAGTGTTCTTTTTTATGAGTTTCCAAGTTCCTTTTTGTTTTTCCTATATATATCCTGTTGCAATCTTTGCAATCAATTTGATAAATTCCATATTTTTTTGTTGTCTGGGGTGTTAACTTTATTATTAGTTAACAGAAGATTACCCAGGCTGAATTTGTTAATTAGAGCTAATGTTATATTAAATTTTCTGAAAATTTTTTGAAACTTATTATGAACTTCAGGATGGTAAGTAAATTTCTTGAATTTTACATCTTTCTTGGAATCATGTTGTAGGGTGGTGTATTCCTGTAACCTTTTCTGTTGTTTAAATTTCATTAATTTATTCTTTATTATGTCTTCATCAAAACCATTTATTTTAGCAACATGTACAATATGATTATATTCATTATCAAAATCTTCTACATTAAGTGGAATATTTATCAATCTGTATAATAGACTATTGAAAATTGCATGTTTATGTGACACATTATTAAAACCTGAAGATTTTATGTAGTTGTCAGTATGTGTGGTCTTTTCTATAAATATTCAATTCAATTCAATTCTTTGCTGTTGTTCATTTCTTATTAAGTATAAGTCTAAAAATGGGATCTTGTTATCTTGTTCAATTTCAATAGTGAATTCTAACTGACTCACCCTGAAGATTAAGCAATTTCAATGCATCTTGAATGTATTTTGTATCAATTACAGCGATAATATCATCCACATATCTATACCAACACTTGAAAATCAAAGGATAAGCATTGGTGATATGTGATTCAAGATACCCCATAAATAAATTGGCTAAAAATGGAGAAAGTGGATTTCCCATTGCCAATCCAGAAATTTGTTTATAAAATTTTCCATTAAATGTGAAAAAGTTATTATCGATAAAAATTTTGGTTAGTCTTAAATATTCTTCAATGATTTCTGCCTTTAATTTTTGTGAATATAACAATTTTCTTAAAAACGTGAGCAATTTGTCAATAGGAATGCTAGGAAATAAAGAGATCACATCAAATGAATCCAGTCTATCATTCAGAGCCAATGTAATGTTATTCAATTTTTTTACCAATTTTATTGAATTTTCAATGCTCTTATTTCCAAATTGTGGTAGTTCATTAAACTTTTTGGCCAGTCATTTAGATAAATATTTTCTTGTACAGTATTAACAATACAAACAAGTTATCATTTGTAACAGAAAACAAAGTGGAAATTTGAGATTTACAATTTTTGGAATCAATGTTTCCATACTTATTTCAACACTCAGTACTTAGTGTGTCCTCCGTGAGTCTGAATGACTACATTACACCTACGAGGCATGCTTTGCAGAAGCCTTCTTACAGAAACTTGTGAGATTCTCTCCCATTCCTCGGCGAGTGCATGTGAGAGTTCAAGGTTCTGAGGTACAGCAGAATGCTTATGAACAAGTTTTTCCAACTTATCCCACATATGCTTGATTGATTAAAGTCCGGACTGCATGCAGGCCAGTCCATTTTGGCTTTCTTGCAGGACATCTCTAGTAGCCTGTGCTCTATGACATCTAGCATTATCTTGCATTAGAAGAAAATTAGTGTCCATACCATAAGCAAAGGGTACAACATGTTGAAGGATAATGTCATTAATGTAAATATCAGCATTAATGTACTGTGGGACAACGACAAGCTCTGTCCGAAACTCAATAGTAATCTTAGCCCAAACCATAACCTAACCACCTCCAAATCTGTCATGTTCAATAATTGTGGCTGGATCAAAATGTTCACCAGGATGTCTCCATACATGTGTACGACCATCAGGACCATTAGACGAAATCTTGATTCGTCCGTGAATAAAACACCCTTCCATTGGCAGAGCTGCCAGTTGAAGTGATTCTGAGCAAATCGCAGCCGGGCTTCTTTGTGCTGAAGTGTTAAACGAGGAGCTTTAAAGGGATTCTAGACCTCAACCTTGCATTTCTCAATCTATTTCTTACAGTCTGATGAGAAATTACCATCCCAGTTGCTGTGCATAAATGATTTTGTAGATCTCTGGCTGTAGATTTTCTTCTGTGCAAAGCTGATAAGACAAGAAATCTATCCTGTACATCTGTAGTCTTCTTCTTACGACCTTGCATGGGCCACATATTTATCCACGTGTCTCTCTATATCGTCTCCACAACCTATGGATGACGGAAGGGCTGACATCAAGAATCCTAGAGACATGGCGAATGGAATGACCATCTTCAATCAATGCAACTGCTTGTGCAACTGATGTTTCATTCAGATGTCTCATTGCTCTGTATTAGCTTCAGAGAACACAAAAATAACAATTCCCTACTACAGATTATTCTTCAAACCTGTTTTTAAAAAAATAAATCAATACGAACTCACTTTGGTTTCAGCAACTGTTGGAATTTCGCTAACATATTCAGAGAAAAATTAATAAAACCCACAAGATCTTCAATCTGATTTTAAACAATACTTGAACTTAAAACATCTGACTCTCAAAAATTAAATTGTTACAATATTTATTTTGTGGCTTTGGTTTAAACATGTGTTTCTCTAATTTTTTTGAGTAGTGTATATATATAGCGAAATCAATTCACATTGTCATTTGAAACTTAACAGATACAAATGTTAACTCAAATATAATGTAAGAACTATAATTATTAAAAGAAAATATGCCATCAATATTTTATACTATGCCCACTGCTGTGGTCTCAAGGTTTTTAGCGTGCTACCTTGTCACGCAGCGGGCCCGGGTACAATCCCCGGTTGGGACAATTTCCTGGGTGAGGTTTTTATCGGGGTTTTTCCTCACCTGTAAGATGAATGTCAGGAAACTTTAAGGCCCAAATGGTCCCCGAACATCATATGGCCATCGCAATCATCATCATTCATATTCATCTTAGATTAAGGACTCTCCTGGCACACCACTATCATCATCATCATCACCTATCATATCATCGGGGCAACGTAACCCCACCTTCCAGGTGCCCCAACCTCAGAAGTTGATTACAATTATGCCAATGCCAGGAGAGAACACCAGAAATGTACAAAAAGGACAAACCTGGAGCATTAAAAAATATATTTTATACTGTAATATTAAATTGAAGTTAAAATAAAAATACATGACTAAAAAGTCATTTTAAAACAAATCACTAAATAGTCATCCTGAGACCATTGTCCACTTGTGGAATTGCTGGCAGATGCATATACATACGAGCCAACCTACCAACATTCAAACATTTGAAAATGTACAACAAACCGATCCAACAAGTGGTGATAACATACATGTTTAACCATCTAGCGAGGAAATATAAAATTAACCAATGTCCAGGGATACCTGCCATCCACAATTACTGAACTCTTTCTTATCAAATAAAGCTTAAAAAAATTTAATTTAAAAATTGAATAAATCATCATCATCTTTCACAGATTAGATCTTTGCCGGTTCCAAGCCCACATCTGTTCAGCCCAGTGTTTTCTTGGTCTTCCTAGCGATCTTTGTCCTCCAGGATTATACATCAACGTCATCTTTGGTATTCTATCCTCTGTCATTCTTTGCAGATGCTCTATTCAATTGTTCCTATGTTCTTCTATGTTCTTCTATTGGTTGTACTTTTAGTTCCTCTCTAATATTCGCATTTCTAATATGATCTTCTCTTGTACAACTTTTCATAGCCCGTAGGAAGCTCATTTCCACTGCCTGAAGTTTACTTTTTTCTTTTTCCTTTAGGACCCAGGCCTCATCACTGGTAGTGCCATTATTGAGTAAAATCTTAGCTGTGTTTCAGTTTTCTTTTTATTCATATCAGTCTACATAAATGACATATCCAACTCCCTAAAGTATTACAAACAATTTATTTGCGGACGAAATGCAAATCTATATCGACACAGACAAATATTCTCTAAATGATGCTGTTGCCAAAATTAACGAGGATCTTGACTCACTAATGACTTAGACAGTTAAATATGGACTGCAATTAAATCCTAGAAAGTCACAATCAATCATTATGGGTCACCAAAGACTATTATCTACAATTAACCTAAACACAGTCTCGCATGTGTCACTTAATGGAGTTCAAAAATTCCTTATAGTGAGACAGTAAAAATTCTAGGAGTATTTATTGACAACAACTTAATTTGGAAAACACAAATAAACCATACATGAAAAACAGTCTTCTCAATAATACATTCATTAAATCACGCAAGAAATTGTCTGCCATTCGGCTCTCAGGAAAATGTGAGTAGAAACACTTGAAATGCCCCATTTTGATTATTGTGATACTCTTTTTACAGACTTAAATATTATTTTCACTCAAAGACTTCAACGTATTCATAATTCTTGCACACGTTTCATTTTGTGGTATTTGCAAATTTGACCATGTTATACCATTCCTGGAACAATTATCATGGCTTCGTCTAAGAGACCGTAGGACTGTCCATTCCCTATCCCTTCTCTATAAAATACTTCACACATCATCACTTAATTATTTATCATGCCGCTTCATCAGACTATCCGACACACACAATCTTGACACCCGATCCCATCAGCACACTGTCCTTTATATCCGTCCTCATCACACTGTGTATTATTAATTATCTTTTACTATCTCACTTGCCAAAACATGGAATTCCCTTCCGTCATATGACAGAGACTGTCAAACTATAACATCCTTCAAAAACAAACTAAAGAATTATTTAATAACAAAGTAACTTATACACCTCATTGGTAGAATTATTTTAACAATTAATAAATTTAATTATTTATGAAAATAGTATTAAAATTAACAAATATTTTCATTTGTTTAAATATTGTATAACCATAAAATTAGTTTTCTATATGTTATTATTTTTCTTTTGTTTTTTTATATAGGCCCCTACATTAGACAGGGACGGTCTACCAACAATTTAATTTATCTTGCTAGAATACATTTTATTATTAGTTTTAGTCTTAATCTTAACTATCATTAACTGATTGTACTCGTATTATAGATCATAATATAATAGATATTATCTTAAGAATTAAATTAATGTTTTTATTACCTCACCTCATATCCTTTTTCTTCTATACTGGAGTTTCGGAGCTTATCTCCATCATCAGGAGCCAAGAAACGACATAACACCAGTCGACCAGAGGCTACTGATGATGGAGATAAGCTCCGAAACTGCAGTATAGAAGAAAAAGGATATGAGGGGAGGTAATAAAAACATTAATTTAATTCTTAAATTAAATCTCATAGTGTCCTTTCCCTGTGAAAGTTAAATAGATATTATCTTATTGGTCAAATCTTCATTTAGTATTTAAAATTAGAGTTAATTATGATTTATGGTGAAATTAAATGTTTCTTACCTCTCCTCATATAAATTTTCTGAGTAGATCGCGATTTCGAGACCACAACGGTCTCATCTTCAGAACTTGTCGACATTACATCAGTCGCCAAGAAAGTTCTGAAGATGAGACCGTTGTGGTCTCGAAATCGCGATCTACTTAGAAAATTTATATGAGGAGAGGTAAGAAACATTTAATTTCACCATAAATTAAACCTCATAGTGAATAAGTTCTATAAAAGTTAAATAATTATGATTGTTATATTCTGATGTAATATATGTTTGTCCTGGTGAGTGGAACAGAAGGCTACATGGCCATAACTCCACCAGGCTAAATAAATAAATAAAATCAAGGACTTGTACCTGTTAATAATCATGATTCCTCCAATCTAGCATTTTGTAAGTGGGTTATCATGAGAAGTCAACCACACAGAAACTGAAATTGAGAGGGGGAAAATACTTGTAGGCAGTCAGAGAACAGTATGGAATTATCTAATAAAGAGGGGCACTGAAAGAGATAAAAGCCTTGGTAAAAGTGAAGAAGGAGAAATACTGGAAAGTTAGAATTAAATTAAAAATTCTATATTGAATTTGACTCAAAAACCTTGGATAAAAGAAAATATGATGATTATGAAACTAATATTTACAATTAAATTCTTTGCCACAAATAATTTTATTACGAGTTAAAAATGCATAAAAACAATTTTTCTTCAGAAATCAGTATATTTTTAACATACAGAGCAAAACATGACAAATACACATTAATAATAATACAGCATAGTATATATACTTGTTTCGGCATATGATCAGCTTGTGTGTAGAGGAAAGTAAGTCACTACTATGAGTCAGTCAGGCTGTAAGCATGTTTAAAATTCTTCAATAAAAATACATATGCAAACTTAAATTATAACCTTATCTACTATACCAAATTTAGGTGAATAAAATATTATCTTCTTTAATAATTATCATTTTCATGGGGATAAAATGATAACATTTTAATATAAATGTTTAACATAATATACAATTTCTGCTCAAACACATTAAAAAATTAAAAAGATGTTTATACTATCAAATTAAACACCTGACTATTGACACCATTATTAAACACCTGACTGTTACTCAAAAAACTGCCTCCCTCTTCAAGATTAACCATAATACTGTAATAAAAACTAATATACAGATGTAACTGGCCAAGTATGCATCAAATAAAGACATTTAACTCACATATATACGTCTAGGTGGCATGTAATTATTATTGTACATATTTATACAGTGTTTAATTTTTGCCAACTGCAATTTTTTTTACACTATCTCAACACTCTTCAAGTCTGGTAAGTCAATTACATAATCTAATGTAGAAATAACTATTTTTAGTTTATACTTGGAAGCTAGAAGAAGAATTATTGTTGTCCATTAGAAAACAAACAAACAATGTATATTTTATACAGCATTAGAGAAATAAAAGGAACACACAAAATGAGTGGGAGAAGTATATAAATTCAGAGGAAAAACTCAATTATCAAATATTAATGAAAAATTTTCTTCTGTTACAATGATTCAATAAGAATGTGTGTGTATGTGAATGTATATACTGAATATACACATATACATTATTATTATTATTATTTAACAGCTGGCATCAAGAGAATCAAGAAAGGAGAAAATTCAGAACCAGAAAATAAAAGAAATAATGAATGTTAAACATAATATTACAGAAGTAATAGAAGAACGAAGATTCAAATGGTATGGACATCTGAAGAGGATGTAGAATAATTGAATCCCAAGGATGATACTGGATTGGAATCAATATTAATAAAATTCATTGTTAAAACCGTTGAGGTGGAGAGTCATAAAATAAAATAAGTTAAAATATACCTTCTTACGTAAAATCCGTCCTCCTCAACTTATAAAATATGTAATCTTTATGCCTGTAGGCCTTTCAGAACATCCGTTCCATCTTCAGCAGTTCACTCTTCGCTACAGCATCCAGTATGACGTTTGATGCTGTAGCGAAGAGTGAACTGCTGAAGATGGAACAGATGTTCTGAAAGACCTACAGGCATAAAGATTACATATTTTATAAGTTGAGGATGACGGATTTTACCTAAGAAGGTATATTTTAACTTACTTTTATTTTATGACTAGATTGGAATGCTGAAGGCAGGAAGAGGAGGGGAAATCCAGGGAACAGTGGATGGATGAGGTGAGAAGAAACCTGATCAGCAGAGACATCAAAGAAGAAACCGAGAATAGAAATCTGTGGTGGAGCAAAATACATTTGGGCTGAAGGATAACTACTGTAATGTAGAGAAAATCTTTAATAAAAATAAAATTAGCAGCTAAGGTCTACAGTGTTGCAATTCAAATTTAGGCATGAAACGGCCAACAAATTTTGTCAGAGGCCTCTTTCTTCAGGTTTGAGTTCTTTTACATGCTGCAAATCTAGATCACATAACTCATAGATTTTGTTCCTTTCTGAAGGCTTTTATGCCCTGAAAACTCCATATATTCCAGCCAGGTTTGAACCCATGAACATTGGAATCAGAGACAAGTACAATAACTGCTAGTTCACTAGGACCAATTGTGAATATATATATATATATAAATCCCACACCTTAGCCGAATGGTTTAAAGCATGATACTTGGTACAGAGCTACAGAACATGCACTGATTCGAGTCTCCATGGGGGGAGAAAATGCCTCATTGAATTTCTGTCAGTATGTAACCAGTACCAACTGAGCATTATGAGGAATATGGATAGCTACCATAAATAGCAGCTCCAGGTTGAGAAAACCATATATATAATTACAGGGAATCTCAAAATGCTGACCATCTCTATGTACAGTAAAACTTGTTCAAAGCGGAATTGCATGGGATCATTTTTTTTTCCCATATTAGACAAAATTCTGCATTATAAAAAAACAAAAACATTATTAACCAGTCTTAGATTATAGAGTACCATATATGTCTTTTTACGTACTTTGGATTAATTGTAGTTCTGAAGTTCCCCGACGTTTAGCCAGAGACTGCATCCGGCATCCTCAAGAGTTGTCTTGAGTCTGCCCTTTCACGCGCTGCTTTGAATTACGACTCTATAAAGTTGTGAGTTGTTACTACTGTAACTATTCTCTTACTACCTTAATTTTGAGAAAAGTGAAGTATAGTATGTAACTTTGACGGTAACGCGCAAAAAAAGAAAGTCCATTTCATCAGCATTAAAAAATGTCTCTTGCACGTGTCCTGAAATTAAAATATGCAGTTTCGGTTTCCCCTCACTAACTATACTTTTGTTCACATCCTAAGATTCCCCGCAAATTTCATTCCACTCTAAATTGTGTCATCTTTTAAAACTGTACAGGCAACCAGAAGATGCCTTGAAATCCTTATTCTCTAGTGATATAGCAACAGCTAGAGCTTGGCTTTGGAGCATCGGTCTGGAAATTTGGAGATTTTTTCATCGTCCACTTGTAAAACACTCCCACACTATTTCGTTGATTTCTTAATTTATTTTATTATTTATTTATTTCCCCTTGTTTGATCATTTCCTTGCATCCATTCATTAATTATTTTTTCTTTATGTTTTAAAATCATAAACTTGGGTTCTTTCACATTTAAATAGAGTCATTATTTCGCGTACTGAGAGTTTGTTTTTTTATCTTCAATCACTTTCACTTTTTCGTTTATACACAATGATACATACAATTTAGCTATCTTTATTCCGGAAATTCAGAATGCTACCTGTGAAAGATACGTACACAATTGGTCTCAGATCTTAAACTAATTTAAGATTTTACAGTGCACTGGTTATTTGTTAAACGAACCTATATTTCGCATAACGGGTGTGCAGTGAGACCGAAAGAAAATCTACTTCACCCGGTGGCAGGAATCATCCCTTATTGTTATTTTGCCTAACAGGAATTCAATGAAGTGGAAACTAATTTATTTCTCTCTCAGCCTTTCTGCCTTATAAACAATTTTTTTGTGAATTGTGTAGAAATATCCTTCAATTTCCACGTTGGACAAATTCCGTTTTATACAAAATAAATACACGTAAAATTACTATTATTTTGCCAGGACCAATAAATTTGTTCACATTAGACAACTTTCCGCTTTATTCAAGTTCCGGATTAAACAAGTTTTACTATATATATATATATAGATATATATATATATATATATATATATAGAGAGAGAGAGAGAGAGAGAGAGAGAGAGAGAGAGAGATAGTAAAAAATAACATTAGACAAAATATGAAATAATTATTTATATTTATAGACACTTTAACATTTAAGGTTATATCACATATTGAATCTTTGGTTTATTCAGTAGTCTGTGAATTTCTGATGTGTTTTGTATAGTGGACTGATTTAATTTTAATGATACTATGAAATATTAATTACCATATGATGGAATGAGTCCTGGTAATGACCCAGCATTTGCCTTGACAACAGGAAAGAAACATCAGTCAGATTGGTCATAAGGGGTTTGAACCCAGGACCTAAGCCAGCTTATTTTCTAAGAAATAATGATGTATGGTACAAATATAACACTGGACAACAAATTTTCACTTTCAGAACATTACACAAACTTTGAGATATGCCATAATAAATTTCAGGTGAGCTGAAACCGAGTCTGCAAACGGTTTCCTTGTATCACATCAGGATTTTTTCCAAAACAGAGATTAGTGTAACACTCAATGCACAAATGCAGTGGTTTTAAGACAAACTTCTTTTATGATGTTTTAAGTAAAATAATAATGCAGTTACTGTTAGAAATTACTAAATATTGCAATATTGTTAATGTAATTGTCAACTTAATATATAGTGATAAAGAGTACAGTTAATCTTCAGTATTCAATGTGATCTTTTTTTTTTTTTGCATGTGGAGCATTTTCCTGTTGACTTCCTTTTATAAACACTTCTAAGAGTTTCCCTCTTCATCATCCAACAGCACTCGACGAGCATTGTGGTGCTCCACCTGCCTTGGTATCTTGTTTCTAATTCCTTGAGATTTTGGTGGGATCTCTCCCCAAGTTGTTCACTGTAGTCCCCAAGATTCTCGGGAAAGTAGTCCATGTGAGAATGTAGCATGTGAACTTTGAGACTCAAGTTACATCCAAGTTCCTTGAATGCATTCAACATTTTGTTTACCAAGTTTTTGTAATCTGGGTCCTTGATATTACCTAGAAGCTTTGTAACAACATCTCGGAATAATTGCCATCATAACAACTCTTTTGAATTAATTTTATTTTCAAAAGTATCATCACGAAGCAGCTTCCTGATATCCGGGCCTGTAAATATACCTTCTTTCATTTTTGCATTGCTTAAATCTGGGAACGTTTCACAAATGTACAAGAAGCAATGCCCTTTCTTGTCCAAGGCCTTGAAAAATTGTTTCATGAGCCCTAACTTAATATGGAGAGGAGGTAAGGGAACATTAGATTCCTCAATAAAACTCTTCTTCTTAATGTTTTTTTGAACCAACATTCCATTGTCTTCGGGGCCATTCCTTCTTAATCCAATGTTGTGCCTTTGCACGACTGTCCCACTCGCAAATGAAACACGGATATTTTGTATAACCTAAATGTTGACCCCAGAAGAGTGAGATAACTTTGAAATCTCCATACACTTGCCATTCATGTTCTTCATATTTTGTCTTGGTCAACAGTAGTTCCAGATTTTCATAAGACTCTATGTGAATCACAGAGTAACCAACTGGAAGTGAAGCATATAAATTTCCATTATGTAGGAGGACACCCTTCAAACTGCGTTTTGACGCATCAATAAAAAGTCTTCATTCAGTAGGGTCATAACTATAATTTCTGAGGAAATGTGATGTGATAGGATTTTTCGAGTTCAAATCTGGATTCTGCAGGTAAGTTTCACCCTAGAAACAAAATTAGACTTAAAAATAAACATAAATTTGCAGGTATTGTGTAACAAAATTTTTCAGAAAATTACACATAATGGAAATTTGTAAACTATAATTTCTGAGAAAATGTGATGTGATAGGATTTTTCTGAGTTCAAATCTGGATTCAGTGGGTATGTTTCACCCTAGAAACGTTCAGAAGTTCCATGCAATGAAATCATTGTTGCCCAATGTAAGTTTTACATTATAATTTTTTGCACCAGAAATATTTGCAAAATCATTTTTTTAAATACTTTTATTCAAATTCAAAGAATATTAATTTTTATTTCAACTATTCATCTCCAGACTCACTCAACACAGCATTCCATGTTTTGCATTTTGTACATTTATGTGAATGTAAAATTTAAAACTTTGAAAAGAATGCAATTTGTCTTTCAACCTCTTTTTATGTCTTCTTATCATTTGTTCATTTTGAGTATCCAAAAAAGAGAAGAAAAATTTTAATAATTCTGTTTTCCAGTTTCTGATGAAAGCAGAAAACATTTAAAGCTGAGCGAATGAAATAAACTTATATGTATTTCTTGAAAAATTTCCTACATTGATACAAGTAAATAAACAATTATAACATTAAAAGTGATAAGATAATAATGACAAAGCTAAATGTCTGTAAAAGACCAGAAGTTAACTATCAAATGTTATTTATTAAATAATACATTTTCTGAGAGTGAAGTGAGCTAGTGAGTATTTTATTATTAAAAAGGCTGAGAACTATTGGCATATGAGATTTCCGACCAAAATAACTACTAATTATGGATTTAACAAAACTGCTTGTTAACTCATTAATTACTCTAGTGAATACAAAGAAAATGGTATAAAATTTTTTACATTTTTAAAATAGGTATATAATTGATGAAATTTGTTAAAAAAAATAATAACATTAAATCTAAGGGTGAATCGCTAATGTTATTTCAAATCATAAAATTGAATCCAAGAGTGTAATTTTTTAACATGAATAATTGTAGTTGAGATTTACTATGAATAAATAAAAATATAAGAACGATTTAATATATAATATGCATGATCATGAAAACAGCAAGGAAAAAAAAAAAACCTATTTAGACACCAGCTGTGAAAGTCTACAATTTTACATTAAAAAAAGTTAAATACATACTCAAGCAACATATAAATTAAAAAAAGAAGAATATTTTAAAATGTTATAATAATAATAATATAAGTGATATAATACATCAATATAATTCCTTACATTAGAAGCAGACAGTCACAAACCAGACTTGAAGCATGTAACAATTTAAACAACAAAATATTTGCAAAAATTACAAAAGTATGTTATATACATGGTATTAATAATTATGTATAGTCATTTCTTACGTATTTACAATTATAGACGTTTTAAACATCTTTCAAAATCATATCATCTAACAATGGAATAATGTTACTATGTGCCATGGCAAAAGAAGTCTGGAATGGTGGAAACTTGTGCTCCAGAGTGACTTTTTCTAATAAAAATAGCACAACTATAATAATTATAACTAACAAATATCTTCTATGTATTTAATATAATGGAATATATATATATATATATATATATTTTTTTTGCTGTAAAACGAATGGATGATGAAAGGTTACCAAGAAGAGTTTGGATTGGATTCCAGCAGGAAGAAGAGGTAGAGTTAGACCAAATAGTACTTGGCTGTAGGACATAAAGAAAGTGGTGAATGAAAAAGGATTACAAGACCGGGACTGAAAAGATAGAACAATATAATAATAATATTTTTTGTTAATCTAAGTGATGAAATTAATTGGCATATTAGATACAAACATAATTAAGGTGTAAAGGTAAAGTGATTCCACTACTGGCCATAGGAGACCCTTGGGATAGTAGGAGGTTAAGGCTCCCACTAGACAATCGGCACTTGATGTCAGCCAGGTTATCAGCCCTGCGTGACGGCCTCCTTTACCCCCAGAACAAGCATAGGGTACTTATTTCCATTAGAGTCCGAGTCGACCTCAGGATCATGATGTCACCAGAAGGTTTGGGTCAGTTTAAAAATCCTGACCCCACTGGGACTCGAACCATCAACCTTCCAGTTTGTAAGTGCACTGCCTTAACCACTACACTATGGCATGTCCCATAATTAAGGTTTACATGCTTTAATACTAATAAAATTCCACTAGGTAAGTCACTTCTGTTTTTGTACATGTTTTAATTGGAAATAAATATTTAAGAAGACTCGCCTTTATAAGCGAGTCCTTAAAGAAGGTATATACTGTATATAGAATGAGAATTTTTAAAGATATTTTGACAAAAAATAATTAATTTTTAAATGGTTTTTGGGAATATTTTATAGTAAATGTAAGCAAATAGACTTCAAAAATCCATCCCAAATATTTGGGGGGACAACATCCTCCACATTTCCCCAACTAAAGCACTAGATATATGAACATAAATGACAATATTATTTTTTTCTAAGATGGGATTACATTAGCCACTGACAATATAATTAAGTTATTTAGAAAAAAGTCAATTTACTATTTCAATAATTGAAGAAAACACAAACACTGAAGGAGAATGACCTGATTCAAATGAAAAGAGAATATTTGGCCCATCATCTAGCTGACTACAAACAAAAATCATTTGTATCCATATATAGATATCAACATTCTCTAACTTTAAAAGGCTGTACATGCCTACTGTTAAAAAGAACAATGGTAAAACCATATGATTTTTTTTTCGTTTACATCTAATGAAATCTTGATTTAAGAAAGATAAAGAAGTAACTTTTTTCTTGTAAATTACATTCAGAAAGACATGGGAACAAACAAAAAGCAAACACTAATGGCTTCGTTGCCAAGGCCCAAAAACAACACAAACAAAAAGCATTGTGGTTAAAAATATGGAGCAGAAACTAGGGCTGATACAACAAAAACTAAACAAATAATAAGCACATGCGAAATGAAAATCTTAAGAACTATTCAGGGGAAAACATTATTTGATAAAATACACAATACACAAATTAGGGACAAATGCTATATTCAAGACATAACCAAATTTATTATAGATAAACAAAAATATTGGAAGGGTCATACAGAAAGAATGGAAGAAAACCGGCTTGCAAAAAGAGCTAAAGAAGATAGACCAATGGACGGGAGAAGAACAAGAGGAAGACCAGCCAAGAGATGGATAGACAGTGAATGCACATCCAATACGTCTCCCTCCAAGGAGTGATTTTGGAAATAAACAGGATGTAAATCCTACAAATTAAGTTTAAGGAGAAGAAGAAGAAGGTTAAGTCTCTACTGAATGAAATGAGGATTCCCTTGCTTCCACAGAACTGAAAATGCAAAAGTGATTTTTTATATTTGTTTTAACTACAAAGCTGACATTCCAACAGGAAACATGATTGTAGAATTTATTGGAACCGTGTTACAAATGAGCTTTCACAGTAACTTTTCATAATTTATCAAGCTCTGTTAATTATATATGTACATTTGATTTATTTTACCTCATTCTTAAAATTGTGATCATAAAAATAATTTTAAAAAATAGGCTACTATTATATACACATTAGGGTTATAACTTTTTGGACTTTTGTGAAATAAAATATTTCCTGTGCAATGGATGGATGAACTTTTACTTAAAACCATTGAAAAAGGCCTCCATTTCACTGAGCTTCACGAAAAGGTCACCCCCAAATATATTTATATATCAATTTTTAATACTGATTTGGGGGTGATCTTTTCTTGAAGCTCAGTGAAATGAAGGCCTTTTTCAATGGTTTTAAGTAAAAGTTCACCTATTAATTGCACAGGAAATATTTTATTTCAACAAACAGGCCAAAAAGTTATAATGCTCTAGGGTTATAACTTTTTGGACTTTTGTGAAATAAAATATTTCTTGTGCAATGAAAGGGTGTAAAATATTTCCTGTGCAAAGAATGGGTGAACTTTTACTTAAAACCATTGAAAAAGGCCTTCATTTCACTGACCTTCAAGAAAAGGTCACCCCAAATATATTTATATATCAATATTTAATATTAATTTGGGGATGACCTTTTCTTGAAGTAAAGTGGCCTTCATTTCACTGACCTTCAAGAAAAGGTCACCCCAAATATATTTATATATCAATATTTAATATTAATTTGGGGATGACCTTTTCTTGAAGTAAAGTGAAATAAAGGCCTTTTTCAATGATTTTAAGCAAAAGTTCACCCATTCATTGCACAGGAAATATTTTATTTCACAAAAGTCCAAAAAGTTACAACCCTAATACACATATTAATAACAGAAAATTAACCAAATGAGAAAATTTTAATATTCTATATACAATAAGAAATAACATTAAAACAATGCAATAATAAATAGGCTTCTAATTTTCCAGAATGTGAAAAAAAAAATGGTCATAACCAAACTAAAATTAATAAACTGATAAAATAAATCAATGATCTGTAGAGACAGCTAAACCAGCATTTTTAATGACAAATTGGTAGAGGGATAGGATTGAAGCAGGTATCTCAGCTTCCCAAAATACCAAAGGTTTCTTCTGTTGCAGTAAGTAAAAAGGGATTAATTTCTAAATCCCAAGATGTCTTCATTCTAACATTTACACAAGCTATGGAGGGTAATGATGAGAACAGACTACCTATTTGAATCTAGTCTAGTCTTTATTATCAGCCAGAATAATTAAAAAAAATAAAGGAATAACTTTAATAGTTGAATGCAAGCTTTCATTACCCGTGTAATCATAATATTAAGAGATTCTGGGCTATGTGGCCATGGTCCAAGACTGATGTTTCTTCCAGATATTTCTCTCTCAACTACAGAGGGCATCTTCAGTGGCGAGTATTTCTAGGTAGTGTTCCTAGTCAGAGGCTTGACTGTGAATGAGTCGAGCTTCCAACCAGGGAATACTACTTAGAAGTACTTGCCACTAAAGATGCCCTCCGCAGTTGAGGGAAAAACTTATCCATTATTTTAAATAGGAGATTTGTATTTTTATGAGAAAAAATATTAGATTCTATCTCTGAGACACAAATAGTCCACCAATCCTTATTAATGTATAGTCTGTATATTCCATGAATGTGCAGGTTTGCTTGTTATTGTGCTATGTCAAAGAATCTCTCCCCTATCACCAGAAAGAATGTTTTACATTCACCAAAGTGTTATGAAATGGGAATGAAAATTTTCAAATAATTCTAGCTGCTTCTGTAATTAGGCAATATCATTTTTTTCAAACAAAAATGGCTAAATTTGAACCTCCTGATAATTTTGAAAAAGGAGGATTTTATAAAAGTGTTATTTATGAAATGTTTCTCTAGCATCGAAAACACATCACCCTCATGGTCAAACTGCACATCCATTGAGCAGATATACTCTACTTCACAGAGATCATTCTCGTATTAGTTTCAATGATATCACAGTATACAGTAAACTATGTCAATATTGTGACACAAACCTTCGATATGTTATCTTTTATAGGTAGGGCCTGCATTTACTGATGTTTTTACTTCATACTTATTATTAATCAAATAACCATTCTTGTAAAATATCTTATAACCTGCAGTAGAACACTTTTTTCCTTTTGAATTATCAGAATTTTCAATATATTAAGGATTGAAAATAAGGACAAAGTTTAAGGATATTAGTTTATGTATTATATAGCCTTAAATATTGTTTTTAAATGGTTATACTTTGTAGTAAAACATTGGCAAACTTGATTTTTATTTATATAAGTAAAACTATTGATATTAATATTTAAATATAACATCAAAATATTAATCTTTATTTCTTAAAAAGATAGTGTAAAATTCTAGAATTGAAGCCGTCTGTTGGCTATTGTAATGCCATCTATATGTCTTCGGATGATTAGAGAATTGTATATGAGGAAAGAAATGTTGATGTTTGTATTGTGAATTGAATGGTGTAATGGTACGTAGAACCAGAGGTCCAGGGTTCAAGTCCTGGTTCAAACATTAATTTTGCTTTGAAAAAAATTGTAATAATAATGATGATGATGATGAAGATAATAATAATAATAATAATAATAATAATAATAATAATAATAATAAAGAACTTACATTACTTAAGAAATTTCAAATCATATTTCAAATAGTTACAACCATTTTTATTGATATAAGTAACTAAGATTTAAAATACTAAATTCATTTTTTTTCAGCCTTTAATTTTTCAACAAGTGTTAATAATTCAAACTCTATTAATGCCATTTTTTAGACACTAATTTATTTATGAATTCTAATTAACAAAGTTGGTATTTTATTTAATGACACTCTTTAATAGTTGATAAATATGAAGCAATTATGAGAATTGGTACTGTAACAATCAGTCTATTCAGCAGAGATGTACAACAGTAAATAAATATTTTTTTTAATGAAAGCAATAGCATTTTGAATACAATTTTCTATATTAATTTTTAATACATGTAACTATGGAGTTCCTGTCACTCCTCTTGGAAGCATAGGACCACTGTGAAAGCGTGCCACCGGACTCCAATTTAAGCCAAATTCTTAATTTCATTCCAGCTTTTCCCTTGTTCAATTTCTGTTATTACTGTGCTGCACTATGTAATTTTTAGTTTTCCTCTTTTCCTAAGCAATCCCTGTGGATTCCATTCCAGAACTCTCTTGGCATACTGTCTAGTTTTCTTCTGAGAGTATGTCCAATCAATTTCTATTTACAATATTTAATATCCTTCTAGATTTCAATCTGTGATGTTATCTTCCATAATTCTTCATTTGATATGGTCTTTGGTCACCAGATTTCTGGTTAACATAATTTTCTACAAATGTAAAAACTGAAACCTAACAACAAATTGTCATTTCTATTGTCAATATAAAAATTAAAAATCTAAGTGGTTTAATCACAAAGCTAATCTTGTATTTTCTGTAAATAATAACTAACATATAATGTGAAATAAGAGTATAATTTTTAATTGTAACATTGAGAATAACATTGGTAAAACATTATTTTCTCTTATATAGAAGTACTTTTTTATTTAATAGCATTACAATATATCGTGCGCATATGATTTTGGTTGCTGTTTTGACTTATTTTGGACTCTCTGCAATAAGTCTGAATATCTGTGCCTTTCCCATCCCTTCTCTCCCCTTTCATTGTGTATCCTGCACGGAATGTGCTGTGCGATACGCAATGTCCCAAACCATTAACAGTTGGAGTAAGCCTTTCGTTCCAAGAGGACAGGAAGGGACCCTGGGTGGATCCCTTGTCCGCAACTCTTTATTTCAACAAGGCTGTACAGAACATTTGTTTTTGGTTGCACAGTGAATGGAATGGTACGGTATGAATGTTGAAAGTATATTCTTGTTTCTTGTTTGTTACTATGTTTAAATTTATGACTGTTCAGAATTTGTTTTAAATATTTATTTTCTTTTTCTGTTATTTAATATCAAAGCTACAGCTATTAAACTTTATGTAAATGTACTTGACAGATTTAATTATCTTGTTTAATTATAGCCTACTTTGTTTTTAGTTAAATCTGCGTGCCTTTCAATCTATAGTCTGCTTAGAGATAACACCCAAGCCTTAAACCTAAGTAATCATAAGTGCTTAGTTTCAAGTTCATTTCCCTCTCATGATTATTGTAAATAATATTCAGGATTAGACTTTGAACTTAATTAACTACAATGATGATTATTGAAATACTAGTGGAATACTGTTGGAGAAATGAAATATGTCTGTGTTCGGGCCCAGCACTTGTAAGTTATACAAGTCTGCTAAAGTTCTGTTAGGTTCTGTATACATGCGTAGATGATTATTTTAAATATTAAGGCATACTGTGTATTGTAGGCTACTATTTTAAGAATTATAACCTGGTATTTATATGCCCTTGAATTTAGAGAGTATATAGAGAGGGTTGTGTACGTACATAGTAATAGTAATAAGATCCCTTAATATTTAATTTTAGGAAGTTATATTTTGAGGTTATTTTAATTATATTATTTTTGGTCTAGACATCTTACCTCAATATTAATGTTGATTTGTTCTTGAACATGTTTCAAAACAATTCTGTTTTATCTTCAGCTTTCCCAGACTGGTTTTATTTATGTTGCATTATGTTGCACCACCTGGATGTCGATGTCAGCTCCACCCTGTGGTTGGCCAAAGAACCTCCAAACAAGGTCACCCTCCATCGGAATATCAAAATTCATAACTCTGTTTCTGTTCTTCTGAATATAAATTTTTTCCCAAATAGTCAGCTCGTTTGTATTTTCTAACTGTTTTAATAATTTAGTGTCTGAATTGATATTATGTTTTTCAGACCAAACATGAGCAGCAACTGCAGATTTTTCAATTTCTCCATTTTTAATATTTCTTATGTGTTCTTTGGTTCTAATTTTTAGGTTTCTTTTTGTTTTCCCTATATATATCTTTTCACAACCCATGCATTCAATTTGATATATTCCTGACTTTTTATTTTTATCAGTTTTTTCATTTTTGTTGGTTTTTATTAGTTTATTTAAACCGTAGTTATTTTTTGGTGCTAATTTAATATTAAACTTCTCAAATATATTTTGAAATTTATTATGTACCCAGGGGTGATATGTGAATTTCCTATATTTTTTCATAGGTGGTTCTTCTTTTTCAAGATTACTTCTGTTTATCATTTTTTGTTTTTTATACTTTTCTATCCTTTTATGTACCATTTTTTCATCAAACCCATTTTCTCTTGCTACTTTGATTATGTGTTTTTTCTCATGTTTGAAATCTTCTTCGTTTAAGGGTAAGTTTACCAATCTATGAGTTAAACTATTAAATGCTGCTAATTTATGTCCAATTTTATAAAATAAACAGGGTTCAATCCAATTGGACATAAAATTAGCAGCATTTAATAGTTTAACTCATAGATTGGTAAACTTACCCTTAAACGAAGAAGATTTCAAACATGAGAAAAAACACATAATCAAAGTAGCAAGAGAAAATGGGTTTGATGAAAAAATGGTACATAAAAGGATAGAAAAGTATAAAAAACAAAAAATGATAAACAGAAGTAATCTTGAAAAAGAAGAACCACCTATGAAAAAATATAGGAAATTCACATATCACCCCTGGGTACATAATAAATTTCAAAATATATTTGAGAAGTTTAATATTAAATTAGCACCAAAAAATAACTACGGTTTAAATAAACTAATAAAAACCAACAAAAATGAAAAAACTGATAAAAATAAAAAGTCAGGAATATATCAAATTGAATGCATGGGTTGTGAAAAGATATATATAGGGAAAACAAAAAGAAACCTAAAAATTAGAACCAAAGAACACATAAGAAATATTAAAAATGGAGAAATTGAAAAATCTGCAGTTGCTGCTCATGTTTGGTCTGAAAAACATAATATCAATTCAGACACTAAATTATTAAAACAGTTAGAAAATACAAACGAGCTGACTATTTGGGAAAAAATTTATATTCAGAAGAACAGAAACAGAGTTATGAATTTTGATATTCCGATGGAGGGTGACCTTGTTTGGAGGTTCTTTGGCCAACCACAGGGTGGAGCTGACATCGACATCCAGGTGGTGCAACATAATGCAACATAAATAAAACCAGTCTGGGAAAGCTGAAGATAAAACAGAATTGTTTTGAAACATGTTCAAGAACAAATCAACATTAATATTGAGGTAAGATGTCTAGACCAAAAATAATATAATAAGATCCCTTGTTAACTTGGCCAGCACAACAATACATGGCTATTGAGTAGTCTGTTTAGTGTAAAAAAAATAGTTTAATCCTGCACTTACGCTATTTAGGAATTACATACAATGCAGGCCATACCCAATTTATTCATTCTGTACCATTAATCAAGAAGAGTCATAACACTATGAACCAAAAATAACAATTTCATACTTTTAATCAAACACAGTATTTTGACTAGTCTATTACTAAACGACACATTTATTATAATTATTGTTGACTACATTCAATCAAGTAATGTTATTACAGTTTTCATTTCTAAGTATCAATTCAATTTTTAATACAGTAAATAAATATGGTTTATATACCCAATATTTGTAGATGTGTATAATACAAAAAAATATTTTATTTACTTAACTATTGAATGTATAACTTTTACATGAAATTCAGCTATCATGTTCACATAGTTTTCACATGTAACAATTTATAACATATAAACATATGTGAACTTAACATAACTTTAAATAAAGACTTTCATAATCATATGACTTTCAATTTTATGCAATAAATTTTAAAATTTAAAAACGAAAGAAGATTTATGATGATCTTGTAGATGATTTCCGGGCTGATGGCCGTGGTCTTGAGGCTTAAGACAACCCTTGAGGATGCCGGACACAGTCTCTGGCGAAACGTTGGGGAACTACAAGCCTCAAGACCATGGCCAACAGCCCGGAAATCGTCTACAAGATCATCATATTAACTCCGGCCGTGAAAGCCTAAGTCAATATGAAAGAAGATTTTTTTTCCCCCATTTTTTCCAATTCAGGTGTTAATTTTTCTTTTTCAAAATAATAATTGCCCATCATTGCAAATGTTAACATTTAAATTAATACATCAAAATATGAAGCTTAACTGCTATATAAAGTTACATAAATTGATTAAAAATGTCATATTGAATTAGAAGTTGCCAGATGGTTGTGGATAGCGATGGCTATCTATTTCTGATGATAAAGAGAATTTTATACGAGGAAGAAAAATTAACATTCACATCAGGAGCCTGAAATAGTATAATGGTTAGCACACTAGCATACAGAGCTAGAGGTTTTAGGTTCAAATCCCCATTCAGGCATGAATTTTTCTTTTCAAAATAATGAAAGAAGAAACTGAAAGACAAAATATTCTGCTGAAGATACTTATCAATGAACAGACTGCACAGATACAATTCACTAATTATAGAATATAGACATTTTATATATTGAAAATTGTTATAACATTACCCTAAAAACATCCAGTAAATATTTCATTCTTAGTTTTCAACACTTTATACTGGAAGTTTCGTTTCTGAATGTGTCACTGAATTGATAATGGCAGAGCACCTTCACTTGAAACACAGATATATTCCAATGCAGTGAATTAAATTAATGAGATGATACAATTTGGTTAATGTGAGATCATTAAATTCATTTCATATGTCTATTTATTTTCATTATTCACTTCTATTACCAAATTATACTAAATAAAAATGACGGATATCTAATAATTTGTCTTATTTTTTATCTAATTCTAATTGTTATGCCCCAACATTTAGAGGCTTTTTCCTTGTTTATTAGACTCAAAAATTGATAGTATGATAGCCGGAAATTATAGTTATCAAAAGGGCGTTATTAAAAAAATTAATTATTCCCCTATAAATATTTGGTTATTATAATTATTAGGGCTTTTTAGACAGTTATTTAATATAAATGCATATCCGATGGACGTGTACCAATCACGTATCGGCACGAAAGGATATTCTTACAACCGCTTCCACATCAGGTGAAAGCAACCCACTTGAAGTATATATAAACTAGAGGTTTCAACCCCTAAATCATCTCGTTGGTGGCTAGCGATCTCACTAGCCTGTATGTATCTCAACACAGTTGTAACCAGCTTTACTTGGATGTCACCCTTAATAGTCATTTGTAAGCCTGCTTCTTTATTTTGACTTAACATAAATAATATATGACGATTTTATTATTAATTTAACACTTCTCATTGAAGGATAAATTATATTTGAAGAGAAAAATTTTTGCCTAGACCGGGACTCGAACCCGGGACCCTTGGCTATCCGGGCCAAGTGCTCTACCAACTGAGCTACCGAGGCGAGTTACGATCTAGACGCAAATTTTTCTCTTATGTACGTTGTAATTCCCTCGCGCCAAATGCTTGAAACCATAGCTTCTATCTTTGCAAATGGCGGCTTCTTAGTTAAGAAGACATTTATTGGGAATTTAACACTACTTTATAGCCAGTAGGGCTTCTATTGAATTACAACGTACATAAGAGAAAAATTTGCATCTAGATCGTAACTCGCCTCGGTAGCTCAGTTTGGTAGAGCACTTGGCCCGGAAAGCCAAGGGTCCCGGTCTAGGCGAAAATTTTTCTCTTCAAAAATAAATAATATGTCTTATACATTTGGTTTGCTGGAATAAACTCGGTTTTCTAACTTAGTCGGTCAAAGAAATTTAACTTATTAAAGATATATTTTATTACTTGCTCAGGCTCAATAAGTATTCAATTGTGGCAATTTTCTTGTTTGATTCTGGTTTAGTGTGGTAAACTTAAAGATAGAATATTGTTTAACTCTTTTAATTAATTTCTGTTGTGATTTTCGTTTATCTTGTTTTAATTATTGTTTTAATGTTTCTTTTAAATATAGTATTATTGTTAAAATATTTAATTTATTTCTGTATATATAGCAACCTGGCTTTTGTTATCCTACTGAATAATTATCCAAATCTTAGGTGACTAATGTTAACCCATCTCTAGTTTGCCACAGGCCATTAGATATAATACGCTACCAATGTTTGAAGAGATATGGCCTTAACACTAATTATATAACCGTTGATGTTGAATGAGTATCAAATCTGTTGCTAGACTCAAATTGTATGCATGTTGATGCACAAAATATTTACTGGGGTACTGAAAGAGATGTAATTATGCTCCTTGCATCCTTATACTCATTCCTACTTCATACGACTAGAAATCTGAACATGGGGTGGATGGGATTTTGAGTGGTACTGTATATGGCATAGTGATGTATGATAGTTTTTTTTTTAATGATTAAAGTACATGGTTGTAAAGAAAAAACTGCATACTGTATTTTGGATCCTTAATTGAAAAGCTAATGGAAGAAATGGAAGAGGCAGAGCTAGAAAATGTTGGATAGATGGAGTGAGGAGAAGTATGGAAGCTAGAGATGAGGGAAAATGATGCTTTAGACAGGAACCTCTGGCAACAAATCATTTTGGGTCGAAGGAGAAACACTGTATTGTGGAATATTCCTAATAAAAAAATGAATGAAAGGAAAAATATAGCTAAATCTAAAATAGTAGTAGTGATAATCCATCCATCCATAGTAATTCTGCCCGAGGGCAGGTCCTTCACTGCAATCACAGCACTTTCATGCTATGCTTGCAGCTTTACTAGGGTGTGGTAGCTTCCCGTTGCTTTCCACACTGGTGAAGGATGATGATGATAATGACAGGGATGATGATGGCCATATGATTTCGGGGACCATTTGGGCCTTAAAGTTTTCCTGACATTGTCTTACAGGTGAGGAAAAACACCGATAAAAACCTCACCCAGAAAAACTGCCCCGACCGGGAATCGAACCCGGGCCTGCTGCGTGACAAGGCAGGACACTACCTCGAGACCACAGCGGTGAACGTAGTAATAATAACAATAATAAAAATAATAATAATAATAATAATACAGATATCAGGAAATAATATGAATTTATAAAAATTCCAAATTATGTAAATAGGCTTACATTAAACTTAAAATTTAGTCTAATATGTTTTAATGTTAGTTATTGATGACTTGATGAGGATAATTAATCAGCAATTGGTATTTTTGGGAAGTAGGCCTAACAGTGAGTCTTTTAACAATCAATACATTAATTTACAATTAACCTTATATTTTGTATTTTTCCAGAATTAGTTTCAATGAGTTCTATTTTTTTAATCTAATCCTAGAATATAATGTATAATTAAAAACTATAAAATAGTCACCTTGTAGGTCCGTCTCCTCAACTTAAGTTGTTTTAAAACTCTGTAGGCCTTTCGGGACTAGTCTCATCATCAGCAGAATGCATTAGGTCCGTACTTGTTGTTGACCCTTGTTGAAGCACTGACTTGGTTAATTATGATCAATGAAGAAATAATGCAAATGCATGAACTTCTTGGCCCAATCGTAAGGCATAAAGAATATACTCTTACAATGTTAAAAGTAACTAAAATTCTAAAGGAGAATTTAATATGGTGATAAATTTCAATTTATTTTAAATTTCTGTTTAAAGCCATGATTAATAGCAAATATATTTAAAAGCTATTATTTACAAATCTTAAGCCTTCTGATTAATTTCTTTTAAGTTATCTGAAGATAAATGTTTACAAGAATAAATGTTAGGCAACTGAGAGATAGTAAGCCCTATTTGCTTTGAAGTAGCTAATATTTATATTATGAAATGAGAACAGAAAATAAAAAAGTGATTATAAACCATGTACTGAAAATAATGGTGATCTTTTGGATCAATATACAATAAATAAAGTGAGCATAATTTGAACTTCTAATTGTGATAACTTAATACTGAATCAGGCTCCAGATGGCACTACTTACAGCAAACTGAGAAAGCAACTATGTGATACAACAATAATTTTAATAATTTCATATGCATAATTACAATTGGTTTTCTGATTAAGTAACATTTTAATTGGGTGTATTTAAAGATAACATTAACTTTGATTTGAGCAAACTAAATTATATAGGGAATGATTTTACATGTTCATTTGAATTACTCCTTACGAGTAAAAGAAACTTTCTAAAAAATAATTCTACGCTGACAACCAAGTTAATTTCATGGCTATACCATAAAGAGAAATATCTGTAAAGACATTTAAAAAGTAAAAGTACGCTATTAAGGTCTTTAAGGGTGTGGGCATAAAGATTCACGATTCTTAGTGAACGATACAAAGAGGTAAGGTGGTTAGCTCTACGTTCTGACCAAGCTTAGGAATTAAAAATACTGATAGCATTCATTTAATTCCTATTATTTGAACAAATAAATCTTCAGATTAACTATTTTACGATAATTGGGGTTTAAAGATAAACGTAGAAAAAATGGTATAGGGGTAGAAACAGAAAATTTAATATTAGAAGATCAGAAGGGATATACACTGCTCAAAAAAATTAGGGGATATTGTAGAATAACCTATTAAGACTATGTTTTTAGGAACAGTATTAGATGCAATCACTTTCTATTACTCCAAAAGAATGTCAACAAGAGTTTGAAGTCATTACGTAACCTCTGTACCACACCAGATGTCAAAGAGATCCTGATTAGGAATATGGCAAACAAACAAAGCAACATTAACATGGGTGAAAATGTTTCTTTAGTATGGTGTATGGTCTCCTCGAACGGCCAGCACTGCCTCACACCTGTATGGCATTGATGCAATGAGGTTAGCAATGAGTTCTTGGGGGATACATGGCCACTCTTCCATAAGAGCAATGTGCAGCTCTGGAACAGTTGTGGGAGGTGCTGGTCTGCCTGCAATGCACCTGCCTAATGCATCCCACACATGCTCAATCGGATTTAAGTCCGGGGAGGAAGCTGGCCATTGCATACGCTCGATACCCTCCACTTCCAGCATGTCGTCCACCAAGCCAGCTCTGTGGGGTCGTGCATTATCATCCATAAAAAGAAAAGAATCACCTATGGCATCAGCATAAGGCACGACAAAAGGTCGGAGAATCTCATCTCTATACTTTACCGCAGTCAAAGTACCACCTTGGATAACATGGAGGTCCGTACATCCACCACTACTGACTCCTGCCTACACCATCAATCCACCGCCACCATATGGGGATCTTTCACGTACAAAAGCTGGATTGTTTCGTGTCCCTTTTTCTCTCCAGATGAATACACGCCGACTATCACATTCCATGTTGAATCGCGACTCATCAGAAAAAAGAACTGATCTCCATTCAGCATGCCTCCATCCACGATGTTCCTCCGCCCAGTTTCTGCGATCTCTACGGTGTTGTGGAGTTAACCTGGTACACACCATGGACCTACAGGCATAGAGACCACTTCCATACAGTCGATTAGGGACAGTTTGAGTTGACACCCTGCGTCCTGTTGCTGTTTGAAGTGTATTTTGCAGTTGAGTTGCATTCTGCTGTCTATTCCGACGGGCTGTTAACAAGAGGTAACGGTCATCCCTTGCTGTTGTTCCCCTTGGTCGACCTTGTCCGGCTCTTCTGTGAACAGTATGTTCTTTGAAAATGATTCCAAAGACTGGAAATCACGCTTTGAGACACCCCAATGGCTTGTGCCACCTCTTGTTGTGTCTGTCCAGCTTCCATCCTTCCTATGGCCCTCCAAGCCATTGGTTCAGGTAAATCACGTTGTCGAGGCATCACTGTCCCTAAGGCAAGTCATTTACTAACTGAAAACTGGACTGGATTTAAAAACAGCAACAAAACATTCACCCCCACACCACCCTTTCACATCAACAGTACAGACACTGCCCTCTGGTGTGGTACCGAGGTTACGTAACAACTTCAAACTCTTATTTACATTATCTTGGAATAACAGAAAGTGATTGCATCTAATACTATTCCAAAAAACATAGTCTTAATAGGTTATTCTACAATATCCCCTAATTTTTTTGAGCAGTGTACATAATTACAATTGGTTTTCTGATTAAGTAACATTTTAATTGGGTGTATTTAAAGATAACATTAACTTTGATTTGAGGAAACTAAATTATATAGGGAATGATTGGAAAGCATTAGCTCAGGATAGGAATATATGGAAAGCTTATGTCCGTGCGGCCATGAACGTACGGATTAAATAGTGCCAATGTTTAAGTAAGTATTTAAAGATATATAATAATTCCACATTTAGTATGTTAAAGAGAAAACAATGTGTGAATTATAAATCTATTTTAACAACTCTGCAAGCTATTAAACTTACCAAGCAAAATCATTTTATCATCATCATCATCATCATCAAGCGATTAAGCCTGTTGGCTCGTTCCAGTTTCATGAAAGCTAGAATTAAAATTGTTCAGCCTTTAGCTTCGGACTCATACGAAGCTATTAACCCAGCTCAGTGTAAACAGGGGGCTTAGGCTGTAACTGCTTACAACTGAGTAATACCTGACAGGCGTGTTCTCGTCGCAGGGGTGAACACTAGTGACTAAGTCCTGTCAGGGACCCAGTCTCTCAGGGTATATCAAGAGCCCCTGCTCAGGGATACAGGCAAAGACCTTAATGGCAAGAACAACAAGATGGAACAAGCTTTCAAATGTTGTAACTGGCAGAAGAGGCAACCCTCTCCTTAGGGTGAAATATAAGGATCCATCTCAAGGGGAACAAGGGGAAAGCCCTCAACGGTCTGAGAAGAGCGGAAGAAGCAACTCTCCCACTAGGGCTGATATAATGGGAGGTTATGACAATGAACCTTAAGAAGGCAGCCCCTCCAATCGTCTTACCCTGCAAAGGTGCCAGTAACACCTTCAGGGGACAATCTACATTACTATATGTTCTCAAAATCATTTTATTTCAATTTAAACTATTCATTTTGAAAGGAATGTGATATATCATAATTAACATATTTTTTAAATAGAATTAAAAAACAAAAGATGAAAAGGCCTAAATTTTCACTAGTTGATTATTTTTTATGATCATACCTTCATTCTAACACACTTAACCAAATTATTAATTTTTTTTTTAATTTATACTATTGTATGAGTTAATATAGAGTTCCCAAAGCCAGGCTTCATTATTGTCCAATAGGAAAGATATCTCCGGGTTGTCCAAGGAAGTGCTGGATACAAAATTCATCAGTAAGATCGTAACAGGCCTCGAGTGCTAAGAATTATATGGATGATGAAGAAGAAGAAGATTATAAGCAACTGCAGAAAATTGTTTGATAGTTTTTGTATTGCTACTAATACTTAATTTTAATTCTGTATCTACTGATATTCCATATTATGTACACATCTAGCTTTTATTTCTGAATTTATAACTGTTTATTGTTTCTTATAGACAAATTGAACACAATCTAATACAGTACATTATTTTCCCAACCAATTGCCAAAGCTTGCAAGTATATCAAGAAATAGTTTAATAATTATATGGCATAGTACTGTTTTAACAAAATTCAGATTTATGACTGTATCAAGCTCCTTATTATACAACCAGAAGATTTGTCTAAGTTGTCAGCAATAAACACTATTGCTATATTAATTAAATAAAAATAAAACATAGTTTTATTTTTATTTAATTAATAAATATGGATTTTCAAGTAAACACCAACTCAATTGACTATTGCTATAATTGCAAAATCCATAAAAAGTGCACACAACATTTGTACAATTATTCTCTCTTGTTTCCAAGAAAATTATTTTTCATTTACATAGTTAATTTGGTAATAAAATGACAACATATAAAATAAAATATGTTTTTAAGACAATCATTATCAAGAAATTGTTAAATTAAGAGATATTGTAACACAACATTGAATGCTGCCACATTACAAACTTGTCTGTTCCCCTTTAAACATACAAAATATGGTATTTTATCGTTTAATTTCTATTATTTTAAAATTTGTAGGTTTCCTGTCAACTGAGTCACTTCACATTATTTAATAAGAAGAATACAAGCCAATAATAACTTTACAAGTCATGTAAAATTTGTATCCATAAGCTTCACCATGCAATTCTATAGTTGAAATAAGAATATTTTTTATGTAAATAAAATTTATCACTACAAATTTTTTAGCAAATTTAGAAAAATGGGACAGAACTGTAAAGCTTGCATTTGTGATCTTATATACCAATAGTATATTGTATTATTGGTTAATGTACTGGTACAAAACAAAAATATTTTTAGTCAAATCTCACCTATTAATTTTTATATTTCCTTTCTTTTAAAACATTCATAAGCTTCTTGAATTCAAAATTATGCCATCAGTGAGAAAGAGGCTTTGGCAAATGATCATGAAACTGAGATAATAAAAGTGTTTTAATTAATCTTTTATTTATCAGGAAGAAATTTTTATGGATTTATGGAAACAAAGTTGTGGATATGAAATTTTTTAGATGTATGAATTCCGATCTATATACATTTTTATTACCAATAAGATAAAATAAAAAAAAATTAAAAAAAAGGAAATTTGTTCTATATCAGTCTATAAAATTTGGCATAATAAAAGCTGAGGCCAGTCACATGGTTGAAACTTGCAGAATTTATAACAAATAGCACAGAAAGACAGAAAAATAACATTTTATTGAAAAAGTTTTCTAATATCATGGACATCTCTCTCAGTTTTAATGCAAACTTAATAATGTTGCCTGCCAAGATGTGCATGATCTTAATTCATCACATAACAATTATACATTTCATATGTAAGAACATCCTCTTTTACACTGCAGAGTTGCAAGATAGAATTTGGTTGAGTGCAAATTTTAAACACTAAATTTTACAACACAAAAGTATATTTTATCACCATCCTGAGAGAATAGAATCCTCCTCACAATATTAAATTAACATTAAACATTATATATAAAATACTTGACAAGTTTTGTGCTTTTATTTAAAAAAAAACATTTTTTCACTTAAACATTCTAAATTCATTTATTATCTTAATAGATGTACATTTATAATTTTGTATATTTTAATGAAAGACAAAAAAATCTAATTTACTAAAATTACCTCTAACCAGCCCCTCTTGAAATTTTCAGTTATGTCTAACCAAAAATACCTCAGTTTCTCCTCTGTAGACATTTACAAATGCATCATGGGGTATGTTGATTATATAATAAGATTTAATTTATGAATGAGTCAGAGAAAATGTTTTTATGAGGTGAGATATAAAAAACATTTTCTCCAACTCATTCATAAATTGTAAATACCTCAGTGTTACCTCCCACTTCGATTTTGATTAAAAAAATAAAAATATATAGCAAGAATCTATATACTCAAGAATGCTCTATTCAGAAGACCAAAGCACCACTGTTTTACACAAATGTTAATGCACCACCATCTAGTAAGATTTAAGAAAGAGAATGGAGAATTCATGAACAAAGAGATTATGAATATTAAGTGGAGAACATATTTTTATTAATTAAATAAAAATAAAACATAGTTTTATTTGATTTTCATATTTATTATATAATTCAGTGACAGCTGTTTCGGTACACTGTACCTTCTTGAGACATGTTAACAAATTATGAATTGTGTTCCAACTGATCTAAGCAACAATACAACAATATTTATTTAATTTTTTTAATTTAACAAAGGGGATTCATTCAAATCAAGTTGAGAATTTAACAGTTTTTTACTACTTTTAAATTTATTAATTTCTACAGCCTCCAAAAGATCTAACTTCTTACCCTTATCACAAATATGTAAAATTTCAAAATTTGGATCGAAACAATGATTAAATTGGAATAGGTGGTTAGCATATGTAAAATTTCAAAATGTGGATCGAAACAATGGTTAAATTGGAATAGGTGGTTAGCATATATTCCAATTTAATCATTGTTTCGATCCAAATTTTGAAATTTTACATATTTGTGATAAGGGTAAGAAGTTAGATCTTTTGGAGGCTGTAGAAATTAATAAATTTAAAAGAAGTAAAAAACTGTTAAATTCTCAACTTGATTTGAATGAATCCCCTTTGTTAAATTAAAAAATGTAAATAAATATTGTTGTATTGTTGCTTAGATCAGTTGGAACACAATTCATAATTTGTTAACATGTCTCAAGAAGGTACAGTGTACCGAAACAGCTGTCACTGAATTATATAATAAATATGAAAATCAAATAAAACTATGTTTTATTTTTATTTAATTAATAGATATGGATTTTCATCAAGTAAACACCAACTCAATTGATTAACATATTTTTAATAACTCACCCCATACAACTTCAAATTTCTCAAAGAATATTAATAATATAACCTCATAATGTTTACTTCCCAATATTAATTCAAATATAAAGAAATTATGACTTATTCTCAGGCTCCTGTACACATCCATGTATGAATCAGATTAGAATGATAAAGGTATATGAAGTTTTGTTTGCATTACCATATGGATACAATCAAATACTGTACAGGAGCATTTCTTCTCAATCTACAAAGATGGGACAGGTGGTATACTACAGGCAGAATCAAAAATTTAATTCTAACTGAATTAAAAACAACATAACAAAAGGTCAGCTGAATCACGTACATGGTCTGTTGGAAAGGGGGTTATTAGCTGTGATGAAAACAGCCTATCTAGGAGACAATGACCTCAAATTCAAACATCCTGGTCCTATAGGTCGGGGTTATTGGGTTGGGCAAGCTCTCTGACCAGTATAAATATATATATATATATATATATAAATCCTAAAAAAACCCAAGAAGTTGAAATGAGGGGAACCAGCTGCTACTTGAATTTAGGATATAAAACCAATAATGAGGGAAAGAAAAAGAAAGGAATAACAATGGAGTAATAGGGAAAACTGAAGAATAAATTTAAATTCAGTATTTAATAAGTAGAATACTGGGTTTCAGAAGATGTGCCTGCATTGTTTAACCAATTTTAGATAGCAAAATAAATTAGTATAATTTTTTTATGGCTAAACTATCAAACCAATTTTTATGAAATTTGACAGAGAGGTAACTTAAACTTGGAATAAGACATACTTTTCATTCCAATTGAACATGTAGTTCCTGTAGGATAGTAAAAATGGTAATTTTATACAATTCTCAGATTTGTGTACATATGAATAAAAAAATATATTCGTGCTCTAATACTTCATTGAAAAAAAAATCAGACAATCAAAATGTTATTCCCTTCAATGTAGCTTTATCTCCAATCCCTACACTGCTCCATATGAAAATCTTTAACTAAGGCATGCTACTATGGGAAAAACGACTGGTTCAAGCCTTCATAGGTAAGAAGTTTTCTTATGAAAATATATAAGGAAGTAACATTATGAGGTTCTCTTAATAAGTAAGTTTTCTTCCAAAATTTCAATCAGTATCTATGACTAGTATACACCCTGCATCATGATAAGCTTGGGTAGCTATAGTAAGTTGTACCTCGAGGATGAGAAAATTAGCTATAATGGCTGAATGATATACCAACTCGTGATTGACACATGTAGATGTGAAGCCATTGGAGGCTGGTAAGCAAAGGGCCTCCTAGGACTTTCAGACCATGGATTTGGGTTGGGTGAAGGTATTTTAATGAAAAAATAAAAGACAGTTGATACCTTCTATCATTTTAGAACATAAAAAATGAAATGAATTTGTTGATTTCTTAATGGCTGCACTTAGGATCATTTAACCCATTTTGTTTATTGATTTCCAATAGAAAACACTAATAATTTTTTTCATGGCTGTGTGTAATCTTTCAAGACCTTGATAATGGAAAATTTTCCAAACAAAAAATATACAACAATCCAGTGGTATTAAGGTTGACTTGTAAACATCACAGAGGTTACAAATATCATGAAATAAATAAATAAATAAAAATATATATATTGCATATAAAATAACATTTCTACTTCTTTATTAAAAGCCATGAATCATAAGGTTTTCTATAATTGTAGTTATAAAACACGCAATATTGCATTTGTATAATATATCTATTTTTTACCAATACTTCATCATTTTACACACTTTAGAATTGTGGTACCTGTATTTTTTTTAATCAGCCAAGATAATCGAGAAGTATAATATGTGAATCACTGAGGTGAAAAGGGAAGAAACTCCATTGCCTTCGAAGAACGATAAAACACATATGCAACACATAAATTATGAATTCTTGCTATATTTGCATTCCATGTAAGCAGAGGATCAATATTGTAATTGATCAAAAATTTATCACAGCAAGCTGTAAGATATTATGTAGTTTATTAAGGTTTTCTCAGAAGTAGGGTACTTGGAGTTTCTTCTCTTTTCAACCAGGAATTATATAAATTGAAAAAATAATAATAATAAAAATTCTAAAAATTAAATATACAGTAGTAAAAATAGGATACTAAAGAAACAATTTGTTTTAGGGCTGGTTGAAGGAAATATCATAGTCTCATAGCAAGGCAAACATTACATTTGAGATCCAGCAAATCTGAATCTGCACAACTATATTAGCAACTATTTAACTTATAATGCACACTTCATACATTAACATTATCTGGATCAAGCCTATTTCATCATTACCACTTTGGTTTATTTCAGCCTACTAATGCCAGATTTGGATATAACCAGGCACAATGGATTGTCATTTGTATAACTCTGTCCAATCCTATATTTATAACTTCATTTTCAATTAATATACATTTACAACATTTAAGATATAACAAACTTTCAAGGAACCAAAAAAAGAGATGTTCAGTGTCTCATCACAATCTCCATCTTAAGTTTAATTTTTTTTCTCTTCATGATTTACAAGTTTTCTATTTTTTCCCCTCTTTACCACAAAATAACCATAACCACTAATTTTAATTTGTAGATTTAAAAAAATGATTAATGATAAAATATAGAAGATTATTCATTTAGTAAATATATATACAAGTTAAATGAAATCAAAAATATTTTCTCTTAACCTATTTAAAATGTTATCACTTCATTTCTAGAAACAAATTGTACACAATGAATTTAAAATTATCATCATAAAAATTAACAATTACACAAGAATGTCACAGAAGAGGATATTTAAATAACAGTATAAATTGAAATTCATCAGAGAACATTTTTATTAAACAACTCACCTCATAGAATTCATGTTTTTCAAGATACCGCAGTTTCAAACACAATCGTGTTATCAGCCATAACTCCGATTGTGTTCGAAACCACAGTATCGTGGAAAATATAAATTTATGAGGTGGTGTTTAAAAAAAAATGTTCTCCAATGAATTTCAATGATTATACCTCATAATTTAGTTATGTAGATAGGAATAACACTATGAGGTTTTTTTAATATTGTTTATTTTTTATTTCACTCACCTCATACTTCATATATATATATATTTTTTTTTTCAAGTCCTGATTTTTGTCTAAAGTACTTTCCTCTAAAGGTGAAGAACATTTGATTTAAACATAATTTTGTTAATTTTATGTATTCTTTAACGCTATCATCATCTAATTTGTTTCCTTTCAACCATTTTTCTAAAATTTTCAAAGTTGTGTCAGTCGGGATGTTTGTGAACAATGAAGTAACGTCAAATGAGACCAATCTTTCTGAAGGTTCTATTTCTACATTTTCTAAGTATGAGGTGAGTGAAATAAAAAATAAACAATACCTCATAATGTTTACTTCTCAACATTAATTTAATATAGTATAAGGATAATTTAAAATATTTGATATTACAAATTAAAAAAAAATGTTAGTACACATGAAGCAAATTGTTTTAAATTTTGTATTCAATTTAGGAGACATTGTTGCTTTTGTATGGTGTACCATTATATTGTAAACAGGGATTGAAAACTTCAATGCAGATGAATAAAAAAAATACAAGTGATACTATCTGAACATGGAAGAGGTTCTTTCAGAGTAGAAATGGGATAATTATAAAACTATTTACAAATCTACACTCGGTATTATCAGTGCCACATGAAATTTATATCAATGTAAAAAAAAATCATCTTTCCACATTATTATTGGTTTACTTACAGTAATTTATATAAATGAATTGGAAAATATTTTCATATCTCACCTCATAAAAATCCTTGATTTTTACAGGAATGATTTCTGAATGCATTCTTTCCATCTTCAACCAAAACTCTGACTGCTAACATCACTACCAACTTTCCAACTGCCATCTGGTGCCAGTTTGATGAACTTTGAGATTAAATCTTGCTTGCCGGGAACTTAAAAATTTATGGATCTATATTTGTTCTTCTTTTCTCAAACTGTTAATTCCAAAGTCTTCTCTAAATGTTTCAAAAGTTTAGTTTCTTTTCCAATTTTGTGATTCTCTAGCAAACTATGAGCCACAATTGCAGATTTTTCAAGTTAACAATTTTTTATATTCCTACTAATACAAAAGAATACTTTAGAAATAATAAAAATGGTGAAATTGAAAAATTGGCAATTGCAGCTCTTAGTTTACTGAAGAATCACAAAATTGAAAATAAATAAATAAATAAACAAAATAAACTTTTGAAACTTTCAGAGAACTTTTTGGAATTAACTGTTTGGGAAAAGATGTAAATTCAGAAGAACAATTATGGATCCAGGAATTTTGAATTTCCAGACAAGCAATTACCTCAAAGTGTTACTTCTTATTATAATTTTTATTGAAACATAGAGTAAACGAATTATGTTATGTTAAATTCAACATATGCAAAAAAAATAAAATAAAATAAAATCAGACGTAAAAGATAACATTTTTTAACTTTTGAATTCACTGTAACCATTATAATCTGCACCTGCCTCATGTGCTATCCCACATAACACGTGCATTTTGTTTGGTCTCTGTATATCTTGTATATAAGTCCTTTAAAAAACAAGCCCATTAAATTACATATATTTTTATAGAATTTGTAATTAAGATCAAAAAGTGTTTGGTAATTTTTTTTATTTCATAATACTTATTTACTTATACAGGGATGTTATTCTTCTTTGCAACAGAAAATTATGGTAGCATTACCACTGCATTCATGCCTCAACATTCATGCAAAGTATGTCGGGTACTTGCAGTGATGTACAATGCTTTCATTAATGTTTCTAGTTTTTAAATTAGCTTGCATATTAATATGAGGGCGGATCGGAAAGTAACGCACAATAATTTTTTTCTGCCTTGGTATTGCAGCTAGAATGTTGAAATTTCACAGAGATATAGTTTGAAGTTTTCACTACAGATGGTATTTTTTTCTCAGGTGTACCTCTTGCGAGAGAAGCTTGAACTATGCAACAAAGATGGCGCGCATGCTACAGTCGTCCACCTGTGAGGAACAGAGAAGTGTTGTTCGATTTTTGTGGGCCAAAGGGCATAAACCCAGTGAAATTCACAGGGACATGCGTGGCGTGTATGGGGATGATTGTATGGACCGTAGCAATGTCTTCCGTAAAGTTAGTGCTCGCTGGGTGCCTAAGAACCTGACAGACCCACAAGGGCCAGCGAATGATGACAAGCTTGGACCACTTAACGCGGTACACCGCACAAGGACATGACTTTCTGGAAGGAATCATCACAGGTGATGAGTCGTGGGCGTACCACTACACGCCCGAAACAAAGCAGGCATCAGCAGTGCGCAGATGGCTACACTCCAACCAAACGGACTTCTACGAACAGGGCATATTGAAACTGGTAACACGATGGGAAAAATGTGTTGAGAAAGTTGGTGACTATGTCGAAAAGTAGGTAAAAGATGTAAGTTCATTTGTGTCTTTTTTTCCTTTTTTTACTATTAAACTTTTTAAAAAAAATTATTGTGCGTTACTTTCCGATCCGATCCGTCCCTCACAGGTGGACGACTGTAGCATGGCGCCATCTTTGTTGCATAGTTCAAGCTTCTCTTGCAAGAGGTGCACCTGAGAAAAAAAATGCCATCTGTAGTGAAAACTTCAAACTATATCTCTGTGAAATTTCAACATTCTAGCTGCAATACCAAGGCAGAAAAAAATTATTGTGCATTACTTTCCGATCCACCCTCGTAGATGTTGAAAATGTGCTCTATTTGCAGCCACATATGTGTCACATATTCTTACTCACATGTATGAGTTCTCCAGTGCCAAATGATCAAATATCGAAATGTTGTATGTTTTCAATTCCATTAATTATGTCAAGTTAGCAGAGGATACTCTGGTTTTCTATGCTAAACATCTAAGAGATTTTTTGAGAGTATTCTCAAATCTAGCACCTTTCTCATCAAACCTTTCTTCTGTAACGACATAATTTTTACGCCTCTTTCTATCGTTCACTTATCCTTTTTCTTTGAAACATGTCATATTGTACTGTGATTAAGTGCGGGTCTATTTGGAAGCTTCCTCAGAATTTTTGTTCAGTCTCTGACAGTGATTTCTTTATGTACATATTGTACAAATATACATATTCTTGTAAAGAATATTTAACTGCAGGCATAATCACATACATAGAGCTTTAACAATACAAAACAATAATGGACACACCATCAATTCTACACTTGAGTTCACATGACACACAAAGGAATGGACTCACAATTAATTTTACATTTGCATTCACACAATACACAAATGAACGGTCTTCCTGCTACAAAAGCAAAAACTCAACTAATATGGGTGTTACATGTGCTGGAAGCAATGATCTTGGAGGCAAAAGATAGGGTGGATGTATAGAAATAATCACATATGCTATATAAACTTAAAACTATTATACAATCTCAAATTTGAACGATTGGCACTGAAAAACTCGTGCATGTTAGTAGAAATTCCACAAGATGATGTGAAACATGTATGGCTACAAATGGAGTACATTTTCAATAAGAATTTATCAAATTAATTGCAAAGATTGCAATAAAGTATATATACTGGTACTAAGAATATGAATGAAATCATTGTACATCACTGTAAATACATGGCTTTGCTGGCAGTTGATGCATGAATGCATTGGTAAATGTATCACACTTTTCTGCTGCAGAAAAGAATAAAATTCTTGTATAATGAGAGACATTTGAATAAGATATATTTCTTCTTCTTCTTCAGCTTTCCCCCACTTATAGGTTTGCCGTCTTCAGTTTCCATTTATCTCTATCATTCCAATCTCCCTCTTCCAAATTCCGATCATCCATTATAGTTCTGACGTAGGTTTTCCATTTCCATCTTGGTCTGCCACGTTTATTTCTTCCAGGGGGTGACCATTGGTATATATTTTTTGGCCATCTTTCATCTAAGATATATTTGCTCTTAAAAATTTTGTTTTCTAAAGGCAGCATTGGGATCATTTAACCCATTTTGCTTCCTGCTTTGCAATAGGGTAGAGAGAAGTTTCCTCTTAAAAAATTACAATAAGACAATAACACTCAACAAAAGAAAGTCTAAGTAAAATCTCTCAACAATAGCAATAAATAATAGCTGATGTTTACACATGGCAGTTGGATGATTGGAGTCAACATTGATGTTTGTGTCACATTAAAGTAGTGGATAAGGCAGTCATGTGTTGCGGGTATACAACATTTGGAGACGGCTTCTTTACATGGCCAATCTAGAAGGCTACATTTTATTTTATCCATCCAGTTGCTATCTTTTATTCATGTTAACAGTGCCTCCTAACATACACAATTTTTAAATGAATAGCAGCAGTAAATCTATAGAAAGAAATTATTTTATTGGAAATTGCAGGATTTATTTAATAATATTCCATCCTTTACCCGCTAGTTTTGAAAACTACTGGCCCTATTATCCATACTCTTTGAGTAAGGAGCAATACTATAATCAGAATACTTTATTATTTCCTTTTCTCTTGCATGAACATGTCTTAATACTGAAAAATTGGTCAATCCAAGTTGTCTTCAATGTATTGAATATATATATATATATTTACTTATTTATATTATTAGGTTTTTTCGGGTTCAAATCCTGATTCAGGCATATATTTTTCTCTTCAGTGAGAAGTGATAAATTTAATATGTAAGATCAATACAATTAGGTATCGGTAATTCATTTGTAAAGAAATATTAATGCATAATTAATTAATTTAAAAAATAATTGTGTGTTTACATGCAAGTTCCAGTTACTATACAGTTAACATATGATTCCTCAAAAAGAATTTTAATGTTGTTTTATTATATTTTTAAAATGAACAATTATGATACACCTATACTTTAATTTTTTATAGAACAAGTTTTAATGTAATAGAAATTCTCAGGCTTCTAGTCACTTGTGTAGAAGCCAAAAAACATGAAATACATAAAATATATATGTAGTCAATATGCCCATTTCACCAATTAATGTTTTAAAATGGTCAACAAGTTTCTACAGCCAAGCTGTCATTCTCAAGACCAGATATTGACTGAAGACAGAATTGATAATAAGTAAAGAAACAAATTCAGTTAAAAACAAACTACGTCACATGACGCAATCATTCATAAGTGAACAATAAAACATACTAAAACTAATCCTCTTTTGTTTCAATTAGAGAAAAGAGGGCGCTGTACGGAATAGGGCCCTTGTCTTTATTCATTATTTTATCCTTATTTTTATAAATTTCCAAACTTTCAAGGACGTTAAGGAATTTGAAATCCATGACCGAACGAACCAGCCTAAGGTTACTTTTATTGATAGCATGACCGTACTCAGAAATATGTTGGGCAACTCCAGATTTTTCAATTCTGTTGAGTCTGAAATGGGCAATATGTTCATTAAATCTAGTTAAAATGGATCTTCTGGTTTGCCCAACATATTTCAAGTCACAGTCATTGCATCCAATTTCATAAATACCGGATTTCTCTATACAATCGACTTTATCTTTAGGGTTTCCAAGTACACTATTTAATGTCAAAGTGGAAGTAAAAATCAATTTAGTATCTAGTCCTTTGAATATCTTGTTCAAACCTCTAGTTAAAGAGGGAACGTACGGCAAAATTGCAAAATTAGCTTTATTAATAGGAGAATGGAAGGCTAGATTTAATGAACATATTGCCCATTTCAGACTCAACAGAATTGAAAAATCTGGAGTTGCCCAACATATTTCTGAGTACGGTCATGCTATCAATAAAAGTAACCTTAGGCTGGTTCGTTCGGTCATGGATTTCAAATTCCTTAACGTCCTTGAAAGTTTGGAAATTTATAAAAATAAGGATAAAATAATGAATAAAGACAAAGGCCCTATTCCGTACAGCGCCCTCTTTTCTCTAATTGAAACAAAAGAGGATTAGTTTTAGTATGTTTTATTGTTCACTTATGAATGATTGCGTCATGTGACGTAGTTTGTTTTTAACTGAATTTGTTTCTTTACTTATTATCAATTCTGTCTTCAGTCAATATCTGGTCTTGAGAATGACAGCTTGGCTGTAGAAACTTGTTGACCATTTTAAAACATTAATTGGTGAAATGGGCATATTGACTACATATATATTTTAATATTATATCACCAAGAAGATCACTTGTGTATTAAATGAAATACATAATTAAATAAAGGGAAAAATAAGTCTTTAATATCTTTCATAATCTGATTTTAACAAAAACTTAAATGACTTATTAAATTATTTTTATGTATAGCTTAATAAAGCAAAATTCAAATTTACACTAAGCAAGAAATCTAACCATTTTACTGTAGTTAGAGGCAGGAATCTCTATTAATATACATATATCACATGTTTACATTTTAGATATGCCTCATATGGTTTTTAAAAAAATATATTTAAAAACAACAGACAGAATGTATAATCTATCAACTGTTGCACCAGAAACATGATACCAAGCAAATTAATTTATTTTATGTCAAAGAACCTGTTTCCTTATAGGTCCTAAAAGACCTAATTGATATCTAAGTCATAATGATAAACTGATTTAATGTGTTTCTTATTTGCACCATAAAATCTAATTTGATACTTCTTTCAAAATTACTACTGTCAAATTGTTCCATATTTCACAATTGGGTTATTAATACTGAAATACAATACATAAACTTTTGCTCAAGAGACCTTATTCGCTTGTACTGGGAAGCCAGAGAGAAAATGACTTAAGCGTCAAATCTCGCCATTAGAAAACAACAACTTTTGCTCAAGATCTATATAGTGTAATATTTATTAATTTATTTATATATTATTCAAATTTATATCAATGGGACCACAGTTAATAAAATTGTGTGTGTATATTTACCTTTCCAATCTATAACATTTGAGATGTTCTTAGCTAAACAGATTTGTCTTACCAAGAAGACAAAACCTTTTAGCTAATCCATTAGGGCCTACAGGATAAAAATATATACATCATTCAAAAATTTCAGAAAAAATATTTAGGTAGTTTTTATATATTACTTATTACATATTTTCATGATGTTTCAATAAATGTAGGCCACTGCCAACAAAACTACTTTCAAAAATATTAGTCGTAATTATTATGGAAAGAAAATATTCTAATTTTATTCTTTTAACATATATAAAAACTGAAATATTATTCTCAATCCCTGCTTTTAAATTTACAAGTCATCTATATATCAAAATTCAAAATATAGGCCTAATAATCAAAATCACAAATATATACCAGCAATTAAAAAATTAGATCGGTCACAATCTGTTACTCTGCCTCTTATTGTCTATTTACATTGTTACTTTAACATTGTTCTTCAATACATACTATGTGAAATGTCGTAAGCATATACATATCTGAAGACAGATAAAAAGAACAAATATAATTTTGAAATCAATCACAATAGGAAGATGAAAATCGTAAATATTACAATCTTATCAAATTTAAAATTTGTTTCCAAATCTTTTACATGATTATATAAGATAAACTTATCTATCATCTACTATACACATACTATTCAATTTTAAAAGTACCATTGAAACAGCAAACAAAACTTTGTCATTGTACTTCCTTGCTATTTCCCTTTTCTTTTTATTTTATTTTTTTTTGTTATAATGTGAAATTCTGTTTTTAAAAAAATCAGCAAGTTCCAAAAGTTGAAATTATTCTTGTTACCCTTCTCATTCTTCTACAACTGAAGCACAAACATAAGCAAGAAAATTAGAATTTATGTTATACTATGATCTACCAGTTATATTATATGGGTGCGAAACATGGACTCTTACTTTAAGGGAGGAAAGTAGATTACGAGTATTTGAGAATAAAGTTCTTAGGAAAATTTTTGGACCAAAGAGGGATGAACAGACAGGTGAATGGAGAAGACTACATAACAATGAACTAGGCCTACATGGTCTTTATAGGAAGCCAGATATAATAAGAACAGTTAAGTCTCGTAGACTGCGATGGGCAGGACATGTTGCGCGTATGGGGAATGAAAGACGTGCATGGAAACTTCTTGTAGGAAAGCCAGAAGGAAAATGCCCAGTTGGTAGACCAAGAATGAGGTGGGAGAACAACATTAACTATGATCTGAGGGAAGTAGATTATACAGGGAATGATTGGAAAGCATTAGCTCAGGATAGGGAAGTATGGAGAGCTTATGTCCGCGCGGCCATGAACCTACGGGTTCGATAGAGCCAGTGAGTAAGTAAGTATTATACTATGAAGAATAATTTTCGTTGTCACTGCAAACACATGGCAAACAACAGCTTGAAGCAGCACAAATGATGTTTTTATTATATCCTTAAGTATGGTGACTAGAAGAGAGAGGTTGAGGAATAAGGATATAAAAATAAAATTAGGTGAAGCCCACATTGTAGAAGGCATAGAACTATATCAAAATAAATGGTGGGAACATATTTTTTGGATTGCTACTTTCAAGATATTCATGGCAGAATTTGAATACAGAAAAAAGAGATATAGTATGACCATGCACAAGATGAAATAACTTATTAATCTCACAACAAGTCTAGAATTAATCCTTAATGGGTAGAAGATGGAAAAGAAGAATCTTGATCTGCAAGTATAAGGGTGTAAAGTAAAATAATACATCACAATATTAGCAGTGGCAAATAATGTGACTTCTCTGTTTCAAGCAAAAGCATGTGATAAATATTACATACAATATAATTAATCAGTGTCCACCGCTGTGGTCTCGAGGTAGCGTGCTGCCTTGTTATGCAGTGGGCCCGGGTTCGATCCCTGGTCGGGACAATTTTTTTGGGTGAGGTTTTTATTGGGGTTTTTCCTCACCTGTAAGACAAATGTCAGGAAAACTTTAGGGCCCAAACAGTCCCCGGAATCATATGGCTATCATCATCATCATCCTTATCATTATCCTTCACTGGTGTAGAAAGCAATGGGAAGCTACCACACCTACAATTCCCTAGTAAAGCTGCAAAGCATAGCATGAAAATGCTAAGATTGCATGAAAATGCTATGATTGCAGTGAAAGACCTGCCCTCGAGCAGAATTACTATGAATGGATGGAAATGGATAATTAATCTTGAAACTGAATATGTTCAAAGTAATATTTATGCATACTATTTCATTTTCTACCAACAAAAGATCTTCAAAGCAAGAAAATAAAGGAACTGTCCAAAGGACTAAGGAATTAAGTAATTTTCTTTGGCTGGGAAAAGTGATATTATCTCCCATTGTTAATGAGAAATTTTGAAGGTGTGATTCACTGGGAGTTTGTTCAAAACAGGCATGCAGTCAATGTGGATATTTATTCTAAACAACTGGAACAAGTTCATGAAATTTTGAGGGTCATGGCTTCAAACCCAACCAGATCCCATACTACAAGAAGAACCATTTAAAAAATCTGGGAATTGGGAGGAATCAAATTTAATAAATAGTTTTCTCTGTCTTCATCTTACCTCATAATTTGTTTTTTCTTGTAAGACATATATTTCAAAGCTTCATCATCAGTTGATACAGACTGTCTGTAAGACATATGTTTCAAAGCTTTTTAGCTTTATTATCAGTTGGTACAAACTGTCTGTAAGATATATGTTTCAAAGCTTTTTAGCTTTATCATCAGTTGGTACAAATTGTCTGTAAGACTTATGTTTCAAAACTTCTTAGCTTTATCATCAGTTGGTACAAACTCTCTGTAAGACATATGTTTCAAAACTTATTAGCTTTATCATCAGTTGGTACAAACTGTCTGTAAGATATATGTTTCAAAACTTATTAGCTTTATCATCAGTTGGTACAAACTCTCTGTAAGACATATGTTTCAAAGCTTTATCATCAGTTGGTACAAACAGTCTGTAAGACATATGTTTCAAGCTTTATCATCAGTTGGTACAAAATGTCATTAAGATATATATGTTCCAAAACTTCTTAGCTTTATCATCAGTTGGTACAAACTCTATGTAAGATATATTTTTCAAAGCTTTAGCATCAGTTGGTACAAACTGTCTGTAAGATATATGTTTCAAAACTTCTTAGCTTTATCATCAGTTGGTACAAACTGTCTGTAAGATATATTTTTCAAAGCTTTATCATCAGTTGGTACAAACTGTCTGTAAGACATATGTTTCAAAACTTCTTAGCTTTATCATCAGTTGGTACAAACTGTCTGCAAGATATATGTTTCAAAACTTCTTAGCTTTATCATCAGTTGGTACAAACTGTCTGTAAGATATGTTTTTCAAAGCTTTCTCATCAGTTGGTACAAACTGTCTGTAAGACATATGATTCAAAACTTCTTAGCTTTATCATCAGTTGGTACAAACTGTCTGTAAGATGTTTCAAAACTTCTTAGCTTTATCATCAGTTGGTACAAACTGTCTGTAAGACATATGTTTCAAAGCTTCTTTGCTTTATCATCAGTTGGTACAAACTGTCTGTAAGATATATGTTTCAAGACTTCTTAGCTTTATCATCAGTTGGTACAAACTGTCTGTAAGACATATGTTTCAAAGCTACTTAGCTTTATCATCAGTTGGTACAAACTGTCTGTAAGACATATGTTTCAAGACTTCTTAGCTTTATCATCAGTTGGTACAAACTGTCTCTAAGATATAAGTTTCAAAACTTCTTAGCTTTATCTTCAGTTGGTACAAACTGTCTGTAAGATATATGTTTCAAGACTTCTTAGCTTTATCATCAGTTGGTACAAACTCTCTGTAAGACATATGTTTCAAAGCTTTATCATCAGTTGGTACAAACTCTCTGTAAGACATATGTTTCAAAGCTTTATCATCAGTTGGTACAAACAGTCTGTAAGACATATGTTTCAAGCTTTATTATCAGTTGGTACAAAATGTCAGTAAGATATATATGTTCCAAAACTTCTTAGCTTTATCATCAGTTGGTACAAACTTTCTGTAAGATATATTTTTCAAAACTTTAGCATCAGTTGGTACAAACTGTCTGTAAGATATATGTTTCAAAACTTCTTAGCTTTATCATCAGTTGGTACAAACTGTCTGTAAGATATATTTTTCAAAGCTTTATCATCAGTTGGTACAAACAGTCTGTAAGACCATATGTTTCAAAACTTCTTAGCTTTATCATCAGTTGGTACAAACTGTCTGTAAGATATATGTTTCAAGACTTCTTAGCTTTATCATCAGCTGGTACAAACAGTCTGTAAGACATATGTTTCAAGCTTTATCATCAGTTGGTACAAACAGTCTGTAAGACATATGTTTCAAGCTTTATTATCAGTTGGTACAAAATGTCAGTAAGATATATATGTTCCAAAACTTCTTAGCTTTATCATCAGTTGGTACAAACTCTCTGTAAGATATATTTTTCAAAACTTTAGCATCAGTTGGTACAAACTGTCTGTAAGATATATGTTTCAAAACTTCTTAGCTTTATCATCAGTTGGTACAAACTGTCTGTAAGATATATTTTTCAAAGCTTTATCATCAGTTGGTACAAACAGTCTGTAAGACCATATGTTTCAAAACTTCTTAGCTTTATCATCAGTTGGTACAAACTGTCTGTAAGATATATGTTTCAAGACTTCTTAGCTTTATCATCAGCTGGTACAAACAGTCTGTAAGACATATGTTTCAAGCTTTATCATCAGTTGGTACAAACTGTCTGGAAGACATATGTTTCAAAGCTTTATCATCAGTTGGTATAGACAGTCTGTATCAACCGTTGATGAAGCTAAGAAGCTTTGAAACATGTCTTACAAGAAACAATGAATTATGAGGTAAGATGAAGACAGACAAAACTATTTATTAAATAGAACCTCATAATGTTACTTCATATTGTATTTTCAAAGGAATCAAATTGCTACCATACCCAGCATATAGTTCTGATCTTGCATCTTCAGATTACTATCTGTTTTGATTCATGGCCCATTTTTTGTGAAATTTTAAATATATTGGAAACATTGAAGCTATGAAAGTGGGTCTCAATGAATTCTTTGCATCAGAAACCAGAGACTAGTACTGTCATGGAATAATGAACCTCACTGATGGAAGGTGGCTCAAGGCCATAGAATCCGATGGTCTCTACTTTGAACAGTAGTTTAATTTCTTATCAGAAAACATCCCAAATTAAATTTTGTTTAAAAAAAAAAACGACATTACTTATGAGACAGTATCTATAATAAAGTGGTATGAGTAGTTTTCACACAAACTGGTCTCCTCACGAAGATTTTACATTCAATAGTACTACAGAACAACTAGATTTCTTACTGGTTGAATTGTAGTAAAGAGGAGGAGTTTGTCTATGTTGCCTTCTGAAGACTATGGCATCATCTGAGCAATTGTACTACCATTAGCAAAGTCTGATAGGTATTGGTAGCACTGTATTAATAGTCTGCATATTTTCGTCTAATTCACAAAAGCTGGAATGAATTTTCAGATTACTTCGTTAGTATTCTGATAAAATGATACGGACAAGGAAAAAACCATTACTGGATTGTCATCTTTATATTTGATTCAAATGTTGCCTACACTACTTCTGTTTGTAGTAACTGGATATTTCACTATGTGAAATGCCAGTAACTACAAGAATATCTCTGTTCCACTATGCATTAAAGAACTCTTACATCAATTGTCACTGTAACAAACCACTTCTATTATATATCAAAGTTAAATATTATGACTTTTTTTTTTTAAATTTTAGATTATAATTATTATTAAATCAAGCCAAAAAAAATTAAAGAATACTGGCCCAAAATAAAAAATAAACTATTAAGAAAGTTATGTATTTGTAACCCATAATTTAGTGAACATGCAAAAAAAGTACCTCATAAATCATCACTAGGCGCAGCTCATGAATTCAAAATGAGGAAAGGCTCTCAAATAAAAAGCAAGCACAATTTTTTGAAATATTAGGCTTAACATGTTATATGAGCATGGTTATCAGCCACTTAAATTATAGCTTCGCATATGATTTATCTTCCTCTTCTGCATTGCAAAGTGATTAATTAGGATCTCATTGAAATTTGGTGATGACAGTAACTTATTTTCTGATTTTTCCATGTATGACCTACTATTTTAAGAGAATGTCAAGTTAGAATATTAAATTAATTGGATTTAAAAAACTCCAGGATTTTCAAAATTTAGACTTTATAGTATAAGCTTCCTTGTTAATACACTCTTTTGAACTTTCACAATTATTAGTTGTGATCCTGCTGGTCTTACTTACTCACTGGCACTAACGAACCCATAGGTTCATGGCCGCGCGGACATAAGCTCTCCATACATCCCTATCCTGAGCTAATGTTTTCTAATCATTCCCTGTATAATCTACTTCCCTCAAATCATAGTTAATGTTGTTCTCCCACCTCATTCTTGGTCTACCAACTGGGCATTTTCCCTCTGGCTTCCCTACAAGAAGCTTCCATGCATGTCTTTCATTCCCCATACGCGCAACATGTCCTGCCTATCGCAGTCTACGAGACTTAACTGTTCTTATTATATCTGGCTTCCTATAAAGACCATGTAGTTCATTGTTATGTAGTCTTCTCCATTCACCTGTCTGTTCATCTCTCTTTGGTCCAAACAATTTTCCTAAGAACTTTATTCTCAAAAACTTGTAATCTCATTTCCTCCCTTAAAGTAACAGTCCATGTTTCGCACCCATATAATATAACTGGTAGAATAATAGTTTTATATATTTTCAGTTTAACATTTTTTGAAAGGAGTTGGGACATCAAAAGTCTCTGCAATGTATAATAGCACGCATTTCCAGAATTGAGCCTATGTTTAATTTCTTTGTGCATCTCATTCCTATTTGTGATTATTGTTCCTAGGTATATGAATTCAGCCACTTCCTCAAAATGCAGGTCTTAGCAGTTTTAATTTAATTTTTTTTTTTGTTCAAGGTTTGTTTTTAAATGTTCTGAAAACGATAGCCTTTTTTTTTTTAAATATCAAAGTTTATTACTGCTACTAACACACTCATAAGTTTGTTAAAATGTTAGAAGGAATAAGAGAAAATCTCAGCTCATATAATAACACAGCTCTTAAAATAACCATTTATTGAGGAGTAATGTTACTAGACTAGATCTCATCAAATCTACAATAACTTTTGGAGTGTCCAAATTTATATTATGTTTTTCAGACCAAACATGAAAAACATAATATAAATTCGGACTCTAAATTGTTAAAACAGTTAGAAAATACAAAACAGCTGACTATTTTGGGAAAAAACCTATATTCAGAAGAACAAAAACAGAGTTATAAATTTTTAAATACTGAAGGAGTGTGACTTTGTTTGGAGGTTCATTGGCCAACCACAGGATGGAGCTGACATTGACATCCAGGGTATGCAACATAAATCTAACCAGTCTGGGCAAGATGCTGAAGATGATTATGATATAATCGAAACAAGTTCAAGAACAAATCATCATTAATATTGAGGTAAGATGAACAGACTAAAAATAATTTAATTAAAATAACCTCAAAATATCACTTCCTAAAATAAAATACTAAATAACATTATAAATTTGGCTGAATAAATGCTTATATATGTAGGCATATTTTCTGTAAACACATGTGAAAGACGCTATACAGTTTTCAGGTAAAATAAATTAAAAGTGTTATAACATACAAGAATGAGTTAAAATGTGTCACTATCACATAATTTTGGATTAAATTTTAACTTAATAATCACTATATCCCAAAAACATATTTGCCAATTTAGTGATTTTTGTCAGAACAATGAAGAAAATATAGTTTTGGTACCTAAAATGTGTTTATGCAAATTATAATAATTATTCTAATAATACAATTAGTTGATATTTAATATTGCACTGCATTGTAATAAAAATTATTATTTTATGAAAGACATTTTTTATTATATCTTAAATTATAATCAATCAATTTATTATCATGAATTTATCTAACATTTTTTTCTCTGTTTGCTAATAAATTGAGGTCAATATTACATTAAAAATTTTTTACCAATGAATTTAAAATTAATATTACTTGGAACATATAGTACAAGTGACAAAAAAGGGGGGGGGGGAATTAAAAACTTATTGAAAATATTGGCATTCTTAGATTCTAAAACTAATGAAATATATCACAATGGGAAAAAATATATATAATTTTAGGCACCACAAACCCCAAAATATTGGGCAATTCTATGCCAGAAGTCCAACTACATAAATTGAAATAAAAAAAAACTGAAAAACGCACAAATTATTGAAATTCATCAGAGAACATTTATGAGGTGAGTAGTCAAAATATGTTCTCCGATGAATTTCAATGATTTTACCTCATAATGTTTACTTCCCAACATTAATTTAATATACACAAATTATTGTTGTAATATGTAATTAACTGAAGAAAAAATATATTTTTCCCAAAAAAAAATGTGAGAAATGCATGAAAACAGAATGAGAGAATGAGATAATTTTAAACTAAAATCACTATATTTACAATGGAAAACATTGTTCAAACAGAGTAGCCAACTTATCCTTATGGGGCATCAAATTATCTAATAAACTGTAAACTAATCAGATGTACACTAACTTGCACATTTTTTCACCAAACGAAATATAAATAAGTATTGATAGTATAAGAACTCAGTAATGTGTGAATAAATATTTATTAAAAAATAGCAATATGATAATGGAAATTAGTAATATTGTGTCGGTTATCATGATGATAGCAGTCAATCACTCTCTATTGGAACATTCACAGGTGGACTCCTGGTACAGTAGACTAAATATTTATAATTTTTATAAAATGAAGATTTTTAATCACTTTATTTTAGCCCTGTAGAAAAATATAATTTGGCCTAAAAATCGAAGGCCTTATTTTTTCAGTTTAAAAGATGTGTGTGTTGCTTAGTCAGATTCTATGATAGAATTTGCTTCAAGTATGTTCCCTTATTATCTGTTCTTCAGCAATGTACATCTCTACAACAAAATGTTTTCGTAAAATGTTTGCTACGATACTTTCTTTTAATATTTTTGCAATCTTATTTTTCTCTCATAAGTTTCACAAACTGCTGAACAATAATCACTCAAATCTTATTTATATTACATTATGTTTATTTTAAAATGACATCCAATCTAACACTATAAAGGCTATAAAAAAAAAATTTCAGACTACAACTATGCTCATCCATTCAAACTCACACAACACAATTTCCAGTCTTATCTTACTGTTGTATACTACCGTAACAATACCTTCATTCAATTGGTGGATCATCATCATCTTCTTGTCCAATTCGTACTTCATCATAGCGTCTCTGTCTTAACTGGCGTATTCTTTGAAGCCATTGGTACCTTTTTGCTGAATAAACCAATACTCCAGCTACGGCTATTATAACAATGAGTGGTATCAAAACACTGGCAGCAATGGTAGAACCTGTCAAAATAAATATTAAATAAGTTTGCACATCATATGCTTCTGCAGCTCTTATTTTGATTTGTTAATGTAGTTAATACAGGGTCTTCATTTTAAGACGCAACCCTAGCACCTGGCAACCATTCATCACATCACACGGACCTCGTATGGTAATTTAGATAAAAATTAATCACTCACCTCATATTTTTCTTATTTTAATTTAAACTAGTTTTGGAACTTTACATTTCAGTTCCATCATCAGTATCCATGTGACCGTTGTTCTGTTGTCTTGAAGAACCATCTTTTGCTCCCTCTATTGGCAGACTAAAAAACCTCAAAATCAGCTCATTCTCCCCAGGAATTTCAAAGTTCATCAATTTCTCCTTTTCGCTGCTTTGAACAGTGAGTTCTTTTGGTTTTTCTATTTGTTTTAATAATTTAGCCTTCTTTTTGATAAGATGCTTTTTGGACCATGGATGGGCAGCCACTGTGAAAAGGAGAAATTTATGAACTTTGAAATTCCCAGGGAGAATGACCTGATTTCAAGGTTTTTCAGTCTGCCAATAGAGGGAGCGAAAGATGGCTCTTCAAGATGACAGAACAACGGTCGCAGGGATACTGATGACGGAACTGAAATGTAAAGTTCCGAAACTAGTTTAAATTAAAATAAGAAGAAAAATATGAGGTGAGTGATTAAATTTTACATAAATGAATATACGTCATAGAGTGAATTCCTAAAATAAGCTCGTGTGGTAATCTTACCAAATAAATCAAATGATTAGAGATTGAAATGGAATAAAATTGATTTTTGTGCTGTTTATTCCTTACCTTATGACAAAATATTTTCAAAATTATCTCCTTCAGATTCAATACAACATTCAAACCGGTGAAGAAGATTTTGAAACATGCTATTCCATTCCTGCCTTAAAATGTTGGAGTTCACAGTTTGAATATTTTCTTTAAGTTCCTTTAATGTTTGAGGATTTGAAATTGTGGCTCTATTTGGGACAGTTGGCAGCAAAATTTAAGGCAACAACTTTTGTAATATTTCTTCTTTGCATTTGTCAAAAGTAAAAATTAAAAATACCTTCAGCTCAGTGATATACACCATGATAAACTGAAATCACTATAGTCACAACTTCACATAAATTCTTAATAAAGAAGCCACCATTTGCAAAATAAGATGTAAAGGCCTCATAGCATTTGGTGCACGGGAATTAACAGCATATATAAGAGAAAGATTTGCATTTAGATTGGAGTTTCTCAGATAGCTTACTTGGTAGAACATTCACCTAGTGTGCAAAAGGTCCTGGCTTCAAACCCCAGTCTGGGTGTACAATTTTTCTCTTCAAATATAACAAATTCACAAGTTGGTTAAGAAAAACTTTGGAAAACATGTCTGTAACTTGCAGTTACACAAGTTAACACTAAATAGGGGTAGAAAGGATGTGAATGGAACCTGTTTGGCCACCCGCCCACTTGCCAGTTCACTGACTGGGAAACGGGGATGCTTTGACCACTGGGCCTGCCAGCTGTTTTCCAGGCGTTTAGGGTTGTAACTTATACTGAAGGCACTGTATGATAATGTCATGCAGCATCTATGTTACAATTCTATTTATACATTATTCCTTACAGCATATCACAAAATTAATTTCTTTAGTTTAATCAAGAAATTGAATCAGCTCATATTTTGCTTTCTTATTTAGAGTATGTTTCGGTGGATATCTCCACCATTTTCAGTCAGAAATTGACTCTGACTGAAAATGGTGGAGAAGTTCAAGGCGAGAAATATGAGGTGAGATGTATATCACTGTTAAATCCCATAATAAATTATCTGATTAGTCTTACTTCCTATCAATTTGGAGAATAAAAACCAAAGTTTAATGATGAATTGCTTATTAGTTCTCACAATTCTAATTAAACAGTAGAATTGTGAACTAATATTTTATAATTTTCAAAATGTTAGCTGACAACACAAAGTTGATATCACTAATGATATCGGCATTTTTATACATACAAAACAAAAAATTAAGTTCCTGTCATTTTCTTCACTACGGTGCATTCTTACAATATTGTGATCCTATTTGGCAATAAATAATTGCAGTGAATATACATAACCTCACATTTCTGATTTGTTTTCAAATATTGCCATTTACATTAAATATATACATATTTTAAAATACTGGTAACTATTGTTTTATTGTAGGAAGTAATATTTTGAGGTTCTATTAAATAAGTTTTTTGAGTCTGTACTATCTTACCTCAAATTGAGGTAAGATAGTACAGACTCAAAAAACTTAACTGGTAACTATATTTAAATAATGACTTTGGAGTAAACAGCTTAATTTTATTTGTTAAATAGTCCTAACAAATGCCACTCTTGATTTCCAAATCCTCTAGATAAATTAGAAATCACTCATGGTATTGCTTATGATAAGATCAAAAACAGCATTCATTATTGTTGACAGCACAACAAATAGCTAATTATGTTAAATAATTTATTTAGAACCAAAGATTCTAAGATTAGAAAGCACTAATAATAATAATAGTTGACGGCCGAAGAATTTCATCAGTCGGAGTTATGGCTGACGATGAACGTGATTATGTTTGAAATCGCGATATCATGGAAGCATGAATCCTATGAGGTGAGTTGTTTAAACAATATGTTCTCCAATGAATTTTAATCACTAATATCTTTGTTGATATAGTTTAGCTATATATGTTACTGCTGAAGGTATTTGTAACACATTGCTAAATTGTTTGGAGTCCATAGGATTTTTTAACGAGTTCCTAAAATATTGTTTCAATATTGCAACAGATGGAACAGCAGTTGATGATGGTAATAAATATAAAAGAAGTTGTTACATTAATGAAACATCATTTCACAAAAGTTTTGGTATGGCATTGTGCTAACCATAGACTTGAATTGTCAGTTTGTGATGTAATAAAAAGAGACTTCCATCACATAGGTTCGGTCTTTCTAAGACAAGCAGTATTCACTGACTACCAGTCATCAAAGAATGCTCAAGAGTTAAAGCAGCATGCAGAGCACATTGAAATTGAAATTCTGAAAATACTAAGAATATTGAGCACCAGATGGATAGCATCAAATTTAAGAAGTGTGTCAGCAGTGTGGAAAAACTTTAAAGCTTTAATTGCTCACTTCACAACTGCAAAAGAAAAAAATCAGGGAGTAAACTGACAGAGATATGTACACAGATTTATTAAAGTGTATCACTAAAGTGTATTCCTTTCTTCAATTATCTATAATGTCTGATGTCCTCAAGAAATATCAAAAATAAATCTTGAACTACAGTCATGAGACATCACACTGTATTTTTCCCAATGGAAGATCAGAATTCAGTTGTTGGTGTTCAAAGAAAGAAAACTAAGCAGCGGTGGTAATAACTGTAAAACTCTCAAAGTAGAAGAACAGTTGAACTTCAGAGGAATTACACTGGAAAACAGAACAAAAAACAATCAACTTGAGCTCAGGAGATTTTATGATTCTCTAAAACAGCAGATGGAGTATCATCTTCTACGGTCGGAGAATATTTTTATGTCATTGTTTTGGCCTTCCAGAGAGAGGGATACTTGGAGAATTTTTTGGATTTGACGAAAAAGAAAATGCCAAAATTCCTCCTCCCTCTTCTCAATGCAATAAAATGTGTTCTCACATCCACTGGTGAATGTAAACAAGGGTTTTTACAAATGAATCTCATTACCACATAAACAGGAGCTTCACTGCATCTTTCTACAGTCAGCAATTGGTTGGTCCTCCTCTGCAGTTGTTTGAACCTATGGATTGTGTACACTCTAGGTTTATGAAAGGCAGACATCTTGCTACTGATCCCAAGAGTAAGGAAGAAGGCATGAAGACTACAGCAGCAATGAACTGATTCTAATTTGGAAACTGTTATAATGCTGGGTAATGTTAATTACTATGTAATTTTATAATTGTTAATTTCATGACCTTTTAAAATAAATAATATAATTAGCGGGGATTCTTTACAACATGTGACGCGAAAAATTGTTCTAACTTCTAATCATACACCATGCGCATGTGCCAATAAATGCAAAGTGGTTTACACTATGGAATCACTGGATACAGCCAACATATACACAATATTTACTGAACCTAAAAGCTAACCTAATGCATATTTAATTTTAGGAAGTTATATTTTGAGGTTATTTTAATTATATTACTTTTAGTCTGGACATCTTACCTCAATATTAATGTTGATTTGTTCTTGAACATGTTTCAAAACAATTCTGTTTTATCGTCAGCTTTCCCAGACTGGTTTATTTATGTTGCACAACCTGGATGTCGCTGTCAGCTCCATCCTGTGGTTGGCCAAAGAACCTCAACACAAGGTCATGCTCCATCGGTATATATATATATATATATATATATATGGAGCGTGACCTTGTTTGGAGGTTCTTTGGCCAACCACAGGATGGAGCTGACATCAACATCCAGGTTGTGCAACATAAATAAAACCAGTCTGGGAAAGCTGACGATAAAACAGAATTGTTTTGAAACATGTTCAAGAACAAATCAACATTAATATTGAGGTAAGATGTCCAGACTAAAAATAATATAATTAACCTAATGCAATTCAAGCACTCTAACCTGTGAAAGAATGCACTGCTCAAAAGTAAACAGTAAGTGTTGAAATTCTGAAATACATGTGTACAGTTAATTAGTACAAATACTCTATGTTTGCTGCACTGGAACAGTCTTTGTTGTTGTATACAAATATTCATTAAAATCAATATGGCTGCCATGTCTTCAAGCTACGTATGTAGTTAAATATTATAGAAAAAATATTGAAATAATTGTTAGAAAAAATGTAAAAATCATTGTAAATGGTGGGAAATAATTTGAAAAATGAAACCCTAAGAATACAATTTGACAGAGTTTATGAAGGAATTAAAAAAGTTGTGTCACAGGTTGTAAAGAATAGCCTAATCAGCTATATTGAAAACTTCAGTAATTGTCGTGTATTATACTGAGTGCGAGAGTACCCCTAAACTTTTTTTTTAAAAAGAGCACTGATTATTCCTAACATTCAAATTTGGCACTCAAGTGAGCGCGAATTAATTTCAAACTATTGAGATTAAATTTTGTTTTTGGATATATCAAATCTGACCAAACATAACATTTAGCAGGTGGTCCCATTTTTTTGCAAAAAAGGGGGGAAAAAAATCACACACACATAAATGGACATACTTCTTATTCAGTAGAGTATGACCTAAGTGTAAACAACTAGAAAGTTGAACTTTTTTAGGAATAAATCACTATGAGGTTTAATTTATAATTAAATTAAAATGCTTCATACTTCACCTCATATCCAGTCTTCTAAGTAGATCGCGATTTCAAAGCTTTGGTGGCTTCATCTTCAGTACTTACTAACATCAGTCGACAAGAAAGTACTGACTGAAGATGAAGCTGCCAAGGCTTTGAAATTGCAGTCTACTTAGAAGACTGGATATGAGGAGAGGTATGAAGCATTTTAATTTAATCATAAATATAAAGTTACTAAAATTATATTAAATTAATGTTGGGAAGTAAACATTATGAGGTATCTTCATTCAAATTCATCGGAGAACATTTTGTTTAAACAATTCATCTCATAGGATTCATGCTTCCATGATACCGCAGTTACAAACACAGTTGTGTTCATCCTCAGCCATAACTCCGACTGACAAAATTCTTCGGCCGACAACTGTTCTATTGACGTCATCTTCAGTGCTGTCATCTATGGTTGAATTTATGAACTTCGAAATCAAAGTAATTTCTTTAGGGATATCAAAATTCATTGATCTATCTTTATTTTTCTGAATGTATAATATCATAAAATTGGAAGAGAAGCTAAACTTTTAAAACAAGTAGAGAAGCCTTTGGAATTGACAGTTTGGGAGAAGATATACATTCAGAAAAATAAAGATAGATCAATGAATTTTGATATCCCTAACGAAATTACTTCGATTTCGAAGTTCATAAATTCAACCACAGATGGCAGCACTGAAGATGGGGACAATAGAACGGTTGACGGCCAAAGAATTTTGTCAGTCGGAGTTATGGCTGAGGATGAACACGACTGTGTTTGAAACATCATGGAAGCATGAATCTTATGAGGTGAGTTGTTTAAACAAAATGTTCTCTGATGAATTTTAATTACTAAAATTATTTTAAATGTTTAATTTCAATTAGTAAAAAATTTATAATACTGTAATAATACCCACTAATAAAACAAAGGTTAACAGTGGTTTCATTTTCCCAAGACAATCATCAGATGATGTTGATAAGAGATATTTCAATGCCCTCTTTTTTTAAAAATTTGTTCATTTAATTGACAATGTCAGGAAAATTTGCAACAGAGAAATAACTTCTGAATGTGTTACTTGAAGCTTTCATAAGTGCTGTATGTATTCAATAGGATACCATAAATTACAAATAAGTTGCAAGAGAGAATTAGAGTAGTAAAGTATATTTACCTGAAACGCTTGAATTCTTAGGTTCTGGTATCACAGGCTTGTTATCATTTTCATGTGGATCAGGAGTAGTAGTAATGGTAATCATTTTACACAACCCATTTTGTTTTTCATAACCTACTTTGCATTCACATTTACCTTCTTTAGAATCTTTTATTTTTTGTGTGCAAGTTTCATTTGGATCTTGACAATCTGATGGTATTTTATTTATGTGACACATTGTGCTATCTATAACAGAAAAAAACAATAATGAATATGCACTATAAGAACTACTGATAGCTAGAATCAACTGCAATATGTTAATGTAAGATGTCCATAATAGTTTCAATTTAAAAGGGGACATATTGTATTGTACTGTAAGCCCATGTTTTCCCTTTACAGATATTTTGGCTCTCTCCCCCTACAGGGAAGAATTTGAGTCATACTAATTTAGTTACATTTGTTTTCGTATAGATGTCATTTTTGAGTGGTCCGTGGTCAGCGTTCCACCTCATACTGACATCTAGGAAACCAAGGTAGTACTAGGATGGGAAAATTTGGTAAATTTTGCTTAGAGGCCTTTTCATTCAGGCTTAAGGATTTTTTAAGAGCCTGAAAATCTTCAGACTCAGGACCCACAGCTTAAAGTCCCTCCCAGAGGACTTGCTCCTTGGATTTTTTCATCCTAAAAAAATCCATCGACCCCGGCCGGGTTTGAACCTGCGACCCTCGGGACCAGAGGCAAGGAGCATAACCCTAGTCCACTGGGACATATACAAAAAATTAAAGGAAAAACCTGGGACTTTTAAAAAAAAGATGGGACATTAACAAGATATAAAAAAAACAGTTATTTTCTTTTACCATGACACTGTTGCCAATACAAATTTATAAGAATCAACCATTCACAAATCAAAAACCACTAAAGTCATTGTTTATTACATTTAAAAACATTTATTTATCGCTGCAAAGTGTATAAAAATCCACCAACTAAATATTTTCACCCAAGTTAAAATTGTATTTCTCCATCGCCAAAGTACCAGAATCTGCAGGAAATCTCTGACATTGACTGCACTGACCATGGATTGACAATTTGAAAAATGTACCAGTTACCAATATATGAGAGTAAAAAACAAAGATTATAGACCAAACAGTGCATCGTGGTTATATAACTGGAGCTTTGTAATGTTTATATTTATAATCACATAATAAAAAGTCACCATTCATAAATACATTAATAAAGCATCATCCCAAAAGCTGGACATTTGAGCGTCCCCAAGAAAACTTTCGGGACAGTGGGACATTTAAAAAAAAAACAGGACTGTCCCAGGAAAAACGGGACAAATGGACACCCTATGTTAATGCTTGAGGAGAATACCACGAGTAATTCTACAATTAATTTTGAAGTGTACTGATCAAAATATTCTTGGCTTTGATAGTGATATTTATTATTTAATTTCTCCTTAGATAGTTTAGTAGTATTTTTATTTAATGACAATATACTAATAATATTCCATTGAGATGATTTTATTATTAATTTAACACTTCTCACTGAAGGATAAATTATATTTGAAGAGAAAAATCCCTTGGGAATTAACAATGTATAGGAGAAAAATTTGTGTTTAGACTAGAGTTTCTCAAGTAGCTGAGTGGTAGAGCATTGGCCTAGAAAGCCAAAGGTCCTGGGTTCAATTTTGTTAAGATGCCTCTTTTTTTCAGACTTGAGATTTTTTAGGTGACATAAATATATGTAACATGAGATCCATGACTTCTTCACTTTCAAAGAAAACTTTACTCAGGATTTTTAAGTTCTGAAGAAGTCCATTGACCCTGGCATTGTATGAACCTGTGAATCTCGGAATCAGAAGCAAGAATGGTAACCACATGTCCACTAAGACTGATAAATTTGTCCTTTCACAACATTTCCAAACAGAGCGGGTTGGATCAGTCAGTAGTATTTGAGACATATTTGTAGGATTCTGAGTTCAAACTACAATGCCAACCAACTTTGTTGAGATTTTTCATGGTTTTCCTCAGTTGTCAAGGTAAATGTTAGGCTATTCTAGGCAAAATGAGCACCTATGAATCTTCTAATGGACCATTAAATACAAACAGCTGAACATCAGTTATGGTTACCCTTGATTTTTCAGTTTATTGTTGTAAATTATAGCTATTCTTCTGTATTTTCTAACATTTTTTAATATTATTTGATAATTTTCAAGTATTTATTTAAATATGCAAATCACAACATTATGACACTGTTAGACAATATTGTGATGCTGACTGCTATTTTCTCCAAAGGGTATATTACTTAGTCTATGATTTTTCAATCACTGGTTGGATCGGCATTAGGAAGTGATAAGTTAGTGTACACCCATTTTAAATAAATGTTTGGTAATTTTAATATCCTCTTCTTTTTCTTCCTTCCAAGTATTATGCCAAGGCCTGTTACGATCCTATAGAAAATTTTCCCTCCAGCATTTCATTGGATGTCCCAGAGATATTTGCTTTGGTCGTCATAAGTTTGATCCTTCCAGGAAACTCTCGTATAAGACTTGAAAGCATAATAATAGTCCCTTCGATTGGTTGCTGGCCAAAGGAAGACAAGACCAGTGATGGTCTGGTTAGTCTTTTCTGGAGAAGAAAAGAAAATAAAGGAAAGAAGAAATTGAAGAAAGGAAAGACTCCCTAGCCCTCAGATGCCCTAATAGCGTCGGGGTAAAAAAAAACAAGAGTTAACCAAGATAGGTTAGATAGTAAAGTTAAAAGAGTCTGGTATAAGTAAGTGGAAGAAAGGAAGAAATACCAGATCGGTTAAAGATAAAAGTAAGGAGCAAAACACAAGTAAGTGGAAGCAATGTTTTGTTCAGCTTGGGCACCTTATGGTCACCATCCACATATCCCCTAGATGGGGACTCCTGAGGGGAGTAATTTTAATATTATTAATATATTTGTTTAACATAGATTTGGGGATTTATTGCAAAGATTATAATCTATAACAATCGATATGTGGCAAGGATGATAATCAATATGTGGTTCAATAGTGGATTATCGTTGACTCTATAAACTCTGGCGCATGTGCATTGTTGTTTCTATAGGACTTTGAAAATATATCAGGTAACCTAAAGTGCTGTTTTTCCAATACAAACTATATTATAGTTATTGGGAGTCACCTACATGGTTATTCAAATTTCCGATATTGCCAATTGCCAACATATTTATTCTTTAATCATGTTTATTCAGGTTAAGTTAGATGGGCTAGTTATAATTATATTTTGAGTTGTGTTTTTTGACTCACCTCATAATTCTTGATTTTTATGCAGACTAGTTTTGTCGCTATCTATGTGACATTTTCACTGCTTCATGAAAATGTTGCATACAGTAGATAGTGACGAAACTGCATAAAAATCAATAATTATGAGGCGAGTCAAAAAAACACAACTCAAAATATAATTAAACTAAACCTCATAGTGTTACTTCCCAACATATAATCAATTAGATAGATTAGATTTGATAGGCTACATTAGAATAGGTAGATTAGATTAGATTAGTAGATAGATTAGAAGAACCTAATAATGTTTCTTCCCATTGTAACTTCACAATTAATTAAATTAGATTAGTTGGTTTAATTAAAGTAACTAACTAATAATGGTACTTATTTACAACAATTTCTCTTAATTTACAGGTTCTGCATCCATATAAAAGTACTGATTTTTAAAAATTGTTCAATGTGCCCATACAAGACAATTTCAAAATTGTATATAATTGGAAAAAGGCACTATTAACTGTTTTGTCCTCTTTTTATACATTTGTAGACAGATTTGTTATTGTATCTGTAGGCCTATAGCAAGAGCATGGAATCAAACTGGCAGCTGAATTTTCAGTGTATTGATTTCATTGCTTTAAATTTTCAATTGTAAAAAGAAAACTATAATGCAATTATTCAGTGCATTATCATGAGATCAGCAACATAATGTAAAATTAAAACCTAATACAAAAAAATAAAATAAAATAAAAACTTTACTTTATTTGCTACTTATTAAATTAAATTTTATTATTTCACAAGTGGAATTTTTTGTTTATAAGTGATTTAAGTCCATTGTTGTGGTCTCGGGTAGCATGCTGCCTTGTCACGCAGCAGGCCCAGGTTCAATTTTCGGTCAGGGCAGGCTCCTGGGTGAGGTTTCTTCGGAGTTTTTCCTCACCTGTAAGACAAATGTGAGGAAGCTTAGGGCCCAATGGCCCCCACAAATCTTATGGCCATCATCATCATCATCATCATCCTTATCATTACCATCATAATCCTTCACCGGTGTAGAAAGCAACGGGAAGCTACCACACCTATAATTCCCTAGTAAAGCTGCAAAGCATAGCATGAAAATGGTATGATTGCAGTAAAAGACCTGCCCTCAGGCAGAATTACTATGGATGGATGGATGGATGGATGGATGGAAGTAATTTAAAATATGATGGCTATTTATTGGCGATTGATGGTGAGACTTTATAAGTATGTACATGAGCTTTCAGTTTCTCGCTAATATTATAGACACTCATGTTACGGTGAAAATGAAAAACAAAATATATTTAAATAATTACAAACTTCCCAAAACACCTTGAATATCTTAATATATAAAAATTACGTGTCACATTGTTTGTCCGCGATGAAATCCTAAACTACTGAACCAATTTTAATAAAATTTTGCACACTGTGTGCTGTTTGATCCAACTTGTGACCTACGGTTGTTTATAACTAAATTTATAGTCGCATTATTTTTTATTGCAAATTATTTGTTTATTATTTAACAAAGAGTTATAATTATCTGTGAGTTCCATACGATTCTAACAGATGATGGTGTAAGGTAATTGGTTTATTATTTAACCAGGTGGATGTGCTTTTTGTTGCAACCGCGAATTTCAATTGAATTACAAATATTGTTTATTTCATAATTTAAGTGTGTTTGTGTTTATTTTATTTTCAATATATTGGTAATAATATTAATTTCGTGTGTATTAGTTTTAAGTAATCAGGCTGAAAGACAACAACTTAATTTAAATTTAACTGGACCAAGAAGGGACATTGAACAATATGGCAAATCAGTTCTGGAGAACATGAATGATAAGATATGAAGTGAATTTCCACAAATTGGTATAGGCCTATGTGACATAAATCTTACATTTAAGAAGAATGTCAATTTAAAAACATGTGAAGGTCTTAAGGAACGGAATAACAGAACTGTAAGTAAGTCTGTTAGTTATAATAATATGCCTAATATTACAGAAACAATCTCCATGCCTCAATTAAATGAAAAACAAGATCACTATAATATATCACAATATGATATTACTATACAGAGACTTCTTGATGATGATGAGAATTCAAACTGCCAACAAGTTCGTAGAAAAAAACGAAAGTATAATGAAATCAGCAAGCCTCCTCAAAATATTCCATCAATAAATGTATATAATCCTTATGATACACTTATGGATGATACTGAAAATGCAGACAACATAAATTCATCTCAATCAACAAAATCACTTCCATATAAACCACCACCCATATTTATACTGGGTGTAGTTAACATAGCAGAACTAAAAAAATTGTGTAAAACAAAAACTTTCTGATTTAGATTTCTCACATAGTTTACTACAACATAATTTAACGTATAGCTTAGCCACAGCAACGCATGGCCGGGACTTCTATATTATATATATATATACATAAAACAAAGTTGGATTAGTTACACTATTTATAACTCAAGAACGGCTGGACCGATTTTTATGATCTTTGATTTGTTGGATTTGTTTCTGTCCCGAATAGCAGATAACTATTAAAACATCGGAAAAATTAACGTAAAAATATTTAAAGGCGATACGACGTTCGCTGGGCCAGCTAATATATATATATATATATATATATACACACACACACACACACACACACACAGGATGTAACAAAACTTGTTTTTGTTTAATGCCACCAGGTGTTTATATGACATTTCTGGCTTTCTTCCCTGGCATTGGCAGAATTGTAATCCATTTCTTAGGTTGGGGCACCTGGAAGGTAGAGTTACGTTACCCCAATGATATGATGGATGATAAATGATAATGAAGTGCCAGGAGAGTTCTTAACCTAAACTTAATCTAAATTCCAGACCATGGGCAACCACAGGAATAATTCCCTTTAAGAAAAAATTCCTATGGTCTGACTGGGAATAGAACCCGGGACATCATGAACAGTAGTCAGTTACGCTGACCACAAACCCATGATGCTGGTTAAAACTCAACAGCAAAAATTCAGGAATGAATTCATGTTAAGAGAAGGAAAAAAGTGTAGTACAACATGGGTCCAGAAACTTATAATTACAGTGTTATTCAAACTTTTATGAATGTTAGTAAACCACTGAAAACAGACATAATATTCACTTTTTCAGCACACTGTAAATCATTGAAAACATACTTCATACAAATTGATCAGATATGGCTAAGTAACCTCTTTTCAGTGGTTTACTGACGTTCATAAAAGTTTGAATAACTCTGTAATTATAAATTTCCGGACACATATTCTACTAGACTTTTTTCCTTTTCTCAATATAAGGAATTCATTCATGAAATTTTGTAGTTCAGTTTTGTTACAACCTGTATATATATATATATATATATATATATATATATATAGCATCATCATCCGGTATCATGGCAGCTGCCGCCGTCTTCTGGAAACCAAACGCCATTCCTCTCTATCCATCCATTGATCTTCCTCCATTCCTCTGATATTCATAGCTGCTTGTACCCCTTCTATCCAAGTTTTCTTCGGTCTTCCTCTCTTCCTCCTTTCCATTGGGATCCATTCCATAACAATTTTTGGCAATCTTTGCTCTGGCATTCATTTGACATGACCCTACCACTGCAATCTTTTCTTTTCTATGATGTCTATGATGTCTATGACATCCGGCTCCTCTTGTACACCCATAATTTCCCTTATTTCTTTATTTCATATTCTATCCATTCTAGATTTTCCAGCTGATCTTCTTAAAACATCCATTTCTGTACTTAAAATTATTTTCATTTCCCTGGTAGGAATTTGCCAGACTTCAGCACCATATGTTAAAATGATTTGAATTATGGTTTGATATACACTGCTCAAAACAATTAGAGGAACACTATGAAATATGCAAATATTTTTTCATTGGATAAAGGTACAAACATGAAATTAATAAAGTATATTATTTGTGGTTATTTATTTATTTATGTATTGCTCATGTCAGTAAAAACAAATGAATAACGCTGACAATTAACTTTTCAAATAATTGCGCTATGTAAGCAATTGAATCTTATGCTTATTTTTCAAAGTTAAACACTCGTTATATAGAGTTAGTATTGTGTATGGCCTCCACGACATTCGATGACACTTTGGCACCTTCGTGGCATGCTCCCAATAAGATTATGGATTTCCTCTTGCGGGATATTCTCCCATTACGCCTTCGGAGCATCTCCAAGTTGCTGTGCAGAGTTTGTGTAGCTTGAGTGTCGGTTCCGGACCTTCCTGTCTAGAAGATCCCACAAGTGTTCAATAGGGTTGAGGTCTGGGCTGACCGCTGGCCACTCCATTACCTCAATTTCATTTCTCCTCAGGAAATCCCTGGTGACAGCTGCAGAATGTGCCCTGGCATTATCCTGCATAAACAGAAATCCAGGGCCTACTCCAATGGCAGCAGGTACTACATGCTCTTCCAGAATGTGCTCGATATACCGGACAGCATTCAGTCGCTGGGGAACAAGTACAAGGTCCGTACGATTGTTGTACATAACTCCGGCCCACACCATTATGGAACCTCCTCCGAATCTATCAATTTCCTGTACAGCCTCTGCAGAAAACCTTTCTCCTGGCCGTCCCCACACCCTCAATCGACCATCACAACATGTAAGACGATACCTGGATTCGTCCGAGAAGAGCACAGATTACCACTGGTTCAGGTTCCAATCACCATGGTTTTCAGCATGTATTGCTGCCTTATGCCCATTTGTTAAGCGTGGTTTTTTAACGGGCCTTTTTGGACGAATATTCTCTTTCCTTAATCTGTTCCTTATGGTTTGGTCTCAAACCCGGATTCCGGAAGCCATATGAAGGTCATTCTGCAGGTCTTTTGCAGTTTTTGTTCTCTGTCGAAGAGCAGAAAGAACAACGTATCTGTCATCCTGGGGACTTGTTTTAAATTTACGGCCCTGGCCACGTCTTCTACAATACTGACCTGTCTTTCTGTGCCTGTTGCGTAACCTGGACACCACGGAAGGAGAAACCCCAAGCTCTCTAGCCACTTGTAGCAGAGATTGACCTTGTCGTAAAAGATGTAGAGCATGATACACTTCAAACTCATTTAAATGCCTCATTTTGTCAGAGACTTCAATAAACAAGGCAATAATCAACATTCATCACTATAGCAACATCAGGAAGCTTACCAATTAGAAGTGGCCAGTGCCTTCCAAAATAAAAAAAAAATCTCTATATTTGTTATTTGAGGTAATTTCTCTGTATTTAGGCCTTGGATCTTTAAAATTTGTATCCAATGATAAAATTAATAATTCAATTTACATATTGTCCAACTTTCAGCATCACAGCTTTAAAAAACAATTACTTATTCAATTTATTACAAGTGTTCCTCTAATTGTTTTGAGCAGTGTATTTGTAATTTTCATATATATATATACATACACACATACTAGGGTTATAACTTTTTGGACTTTTGTGAAATAAAATATTTCCTGTGCAATGGATGGATGAACTTTTACTTAAAACCATTGAAAAAAGGCCTTCATTTCACTGAGCTTCAATAAAAGGTCACCCCAAATATATTTATATATCAAAACTTAATATTGATATGGGGGTGACCTTTTCTTAAAGCTCAGTGAAATTAAGGCCTTTTTCAATGGTTTTATGTACACGTTCACCCATTCATTGCACAGGAAATATTCTATTTCAACAAACAGTCCAAAAAGTTATAGCCTAACCCTCTAGGGTTATAGACTAACTTGTTGGACTTTTGTGAAATAAAATATTTACTGTGCAATGAATGGGTGTAAAATATTTCCTGTGCAATGAATGGGTGAACTCTTATTTAAAACCATTGAAAAAGGCTTTCATTTCACTGAGTTTCAAGAAATGGTCACCCTCAAATCAATATAAATATATTTGGGGGTGACCTTTTCTTGACACTCAGTGAAATGAAGGCCTTTTTCAATGGTTTTGAGTAAAAGTTCATCCATCCATTGCACAGGAAATATTTTATTTCACAAAAGTCCAAAAAGTTATAACCCTAATACATACACACACAGTAAAACTTGTTTAATGTAGAACGTGAATAATGCGGAAATCTGTCCAATGTGAACAAATGTATTGGTCCTGGCAAAATAATAGTAATTTTAATAATAGGTATCATTGCAGCCAATGACCATGTAGAAAGGACTGTTTTCATGTCTTACAAAAGTCTGTTATCGATGTTCCTATGTTTTTACACTGTAAATAATAGTAATTTTACATGTATTTATTTTGTATAAAACGGAATCTGTCCAATGCGGAAACAGAAGGATATTTCTACACAATTCAAGAAAAAATGTTTATAAGGCAGAAAGATAGAGAGGGAAATAAATTAGTTTCCACTTCACTGAATTCCCATTAGGCAAATTAACAATAAGTGATGATTCCTGCTGCTATATCTGGAATTTTCTTTCGGCCTCACTGCACACTAGTTTTGCAAAATACGGGTTCGTTTAACAAATATTGGCATGTGACATCAGTCTTACAAATAACCAGTGCACTGTAAAATCTTGAGACCGATTGTGTACATATCTTTCAGAGGTAGCATTCTGAATTTACGGAATAAAGACAGCTAAATCGTATGTATCATTGTCATTAAACAAAAAAGTGCAAGTGATTGAAGGCAAAGAAAAACAAACTCTCAGTACGCCTAATAATGACTAAATTTTAATGTGGAAAAACCCAAGTTTATGAGATTTTAAAAGACAAAGAAAAAATAATTAATGAATGGATGCAAGGAAATGGTCAAATGAAAAGAGAGGCAAAAAAAAAAAAAAAGAATCAACGAGGCGTGGGAGTCCACAATAAAAAAATCTCCAAATTTCCGAACCGATGCTCCAAAGTCAAGCTCTCTAGCTGTTATTATATCCCTTGGGAATAACGATTTCAAGGCATCTTCAGGTTGGTTGTGGACAATTTTAAAAGACAGCGCAATTAGTGTGGAATGAAATTTGTGGGGAATCAAAGGATGTGGACGAAAATATAGTTAGTTAGTGGAAACCGAAACTGCATATTTTAATTTCAGGATACGTGCCTAAGAGACTTTTAAATGCTGACGAAATGGGACTGTTTTTTTGCTTGTACATACTATACTTCACTTTCCAAACGCAATGGAACTACAATTAATCCAAGCTACATAAAAAGACATGTAGTGATCTATAATCTAAGATTGGTTAATATTTTTTTTTATAATGCGGAATGTTGTCTAATATGAAAAAAAAAAATTGGTCCCATGCGATTCTGCTTTGAACAAGTTTTACTGTGTGTGTGTGTGTGTATGTATATATATATATATATATATACACTAGCTAATACCCGGCGTGTGCTGCTACTCCTAAATAAATGTTAATGTGTTTTTACCATCAGCTGTGCGCTGTTATACTTACCCGGGAATCTGCTTATCCCGATCTTGTCATCAATGAAAGACAAAAATGGTTATTGTGAGTTATCCATAGAACATAAACATATGCTGTCGCGGACTTTTTTGTAGAGTTTTTTTGAGATGTTCAATTCTGTGTACATTAATTTGGTGTATTTGTTATGGTTTAGGCTGCATAAGCCATTTAAGCGTCACATTTTTCGCTAAATGGGTGATTTTTAGGGGTGAAGGGGTTGAGTATTACAACTCTCTTATAGCCTATGTCCATCCCTGGAATCTCCTAAACATTTTTCAAAAATCCCCATCTCAATCGGATGAATGGTATGGCAGAGCATGCTTACCCGGGAATGTACTTATCCCAATCTTCTTGGTATCAATGAAAGACAAAAATGGTTATTGTGAGTTATCAGTTAAAGATAAACATATGCGGTTGCGGACTTCTTTGTAGAGGTTTTTGAGGTATTCAATTCTATGTGCATTTGTTATGCTTTAGGCAGCGTAAGCCATTTAAGCATTAAAATAGAGACTTTATTTCACGTTTTTCACTACAAAGGGTGATTTTTAGGGGTGAAGGGGTTGAATATTACAATTCTCTTATAGCCTATGTTCATTCCGGAAATCTCCTGAACATTTTGCAAAAAACCCCATAAAAATCAGATCAACGGTATGGCCACGCATGGAATACGAACAAACAAACAAATGTTGATTTTTATATATTAGATGGCATGAAAATAAAGATAAATGCCTGATCCAGGATTTGATCCTGAGACCTCTAACGCTATACATTAGTAACATAATCACTAGTCCACTCAGGCTCCTAGTACAAACACACATATATATATATATATAACCAGGAGATTGGATAGACCAACTAAATTGGCTATTAGGAAACGGACGATGTCAAAGACATTAATCAACCGATGAACTATATATATATATATATATATAGATATATATATATATTTATTTATTTATTTATAAATAAATAAATATTTGTGTTAGGAGCCTGCGTGGATTAGTGGTTATGTCACTAACGTATAGAGTTAAAGGTCTCAGGTTCAAATCGTTGTTCAGGCATTTTTTTTTCCCCCCATGTCATATTTGGCCTTCATTGCTAAATGTCAAAAAATGCAATTATAACATCGAAATATATATAACTAACCAACCACTGACACTATCAAACCCATAAGTTCATGCGCAAATGGACATAAGTTCTCCATAGATCCCTATCCTGAGCCAATGCTTTCCAATCATCCCCTGTATAACCTACTTCCCTCAAATCATAGTTAATGTTATTTTCCCAACTCATTTTTGGTCTACCAACTGGTAATTTTCCCTGTGGTTTTCCTAAAAGAAGCTTCCATGCACTTCTGCACTTCTTTGATTCCCCATTTGTACCACATGTCCTGTCTTTCACAGTCTATGAAACTTAACTGTTCTTATTATATCTGGCTTCTTATAAAGACCATATAGCTCAGGGGGAGTCTTCTCCATTCACCTATAAGTCCATCTCTCTTTGATCCAAAAACTTTCCTAAGAACTTTATTCTCAAATACTCGTAAACTCCTTTCTTCCCTTAAACTGAGATTTCACGTTTCATGTCCATATAACTGGGACAATAACTGTTTTATATATTTTCATTTTAACATTTTTTGGAAAGAATTGGGATGACAAGAATCCCTGTAATCCATAATAGCATGCATTTTTAGAATTGAGCTATTGTTTAATTTCTTTGTGCATCTCATTCCGATTTGTAAGTATTGTTCCTAGGTATTTGAATTCAGCCATTTCTTCAAAAGTTTCCTCATTTATCATTAGCTGTCCATTTTCATTATATAATATATTTCATATAAATAATATAGCTTGGTCCAATGATTTAGTGTGTATATTTGTTGACTTTAAAAAAGGTTACGATTCGGTTGGCCGAGAATCACTATTTGAAATATTGAAAGAACAAGGTTTAGACTGTAAAACTCTTGCACTTATTAGACAGACATTAACAGATACAAGGGCTAAAGTTAAATTCATGGGGGAAATTTCTGAATCCTTTTCCACTACTTTCTCCACTACTCTTCATTCCCTAACGCTGATCTAACCAGCGATAACCCAAAACAGTGATAGAAAAATAATAGACTAAGTAATATACTCTGTGGAGAAAATAGCAGTTAGCATCACAATATTGTCTAACAATGTGATAATATTGAGATTTGCATATTTAAATAAATACCTCAAAAATTGTCTAATAATGTTATAAAAATTGTTTGTAAAAGTTTAAAATATTAAATAATATTAGTAAATACAGAAGAAGAACTATAGTTACAACAATATAACTGAAAAATCAAGCACTACTAGAAGTGCAGTTGAGCCGTAACTTCCACTAGATGGCAGTGAAATTGGTGTTACCAACATTCAAAATTAATTCCAAACCATATTTCAAGAAATTAGCTTCATTTTATTAGAATCCAATGGGACAAGTCAGTGTACACAAGATTAGTTTATAGTTATTAAATAATTTGCATGTAATTTACTTTGCCAGGTTAGGAAGAGGGAAGTTGGTGTATGTCCATTTATTATAAACATGGGTATTTAGTGCAAAAGTTGGTAACATTGATTTTGCTGTCATCTAGCAGAAGCTACACACTGGAATTCTGTAGAACTTAGAAAAATTTGTGAGAGACAAATATTAAACTTTTTCCCAAGTTGGTGTCCATCTATTTCTTGTAAACATGTATGGAAATAATTGCAAAAGTTGGTCATACTAATCACACTGATATGTGATACCATCTAACGGCAATTCCATAAACATTTGCACATGAGCACTACTATTCTGTAGTACCTGGAAAAATTAATTGAATAAGTAAGTTATTGAAAAAATTTTCATTAGTATTTTATTTCTGAGTATGCACACTGAATAAATACACAATGTGAACAATATACTTAAATATGTTATGATGAAAGGAGAATGGAGATCATTCAATAGTTTATAGTTATTAAATAATTTGCATGTAATTTACTTTGCCAGGTTAGGAAGAGGGAAGTTGGTGTATGTCCATTTATTATAAACATGGGTATTTAGTGCAAAAGTTGGTAACATTGATTTTGCTGTCATCTAGCAGAAGCTACACACTGGAATTCTGTAGAACTTAGAAAAATTTGTGAGAGACAAATATTAAACTTTTTCCCAAGTTGGTGTCCATCTATTTCTTGTAAACATGTATGGAAATAATTGCAAAAGTTGGTCATACTAATCACACTGATATGTGATACCATCTAACGGCAATTCCATAAACATTTGCACATGAGCACTACTATTCTGTAGTACCTGGAAAAATTAATTGAATAAGTAAGTTATTGAAAAAATTTTCATTAGTATTTTATTTCTGAGTATGCACACTGAATAAATACACAATGTGAACAATATACTTAAATATGTTATGATGAAAGGAGAATGGAGATCATTCAAGATCCTGATCATTATACTGCTACAATAAAAAGTATGCTTATAAATTGGTTAATCTAATTTTGTGGAAATTTGGGCTCCGAAATTTGCTTGATCTGAATTGTGTCAACTTAACGGTCATTTGCCAATATTGCCATTTTATGCATAAAATTGTGCAATATACAAATCATGATTTTAAAAAAATAGACTAGATTAACAAAAGCTGACCCTTTGAACGTTAATATTTCATGTCATATACTATAACCTCTTAAAACATTCAAAATCCATAAAAGACAACTTACCTGAACCTACAACTAATTGATTTTCTAAAATACAAATGCAGACGATCCAAATGACAAATCGCCAGTGACAGTTCATTTTCTATTTATCCTGAAAGCTTTCAAAGGTCACATTAATTTGTGGAATAAATGATTTTTGAAACTATACGTATGCTAGCGAATCAAATAAACGTCCACAATATTAATAAAACAGCTGTAAGAAACGTAAAACAGGAAAAAATGCAATTAAAACGGCAGACGACACAACTACGTCACCATAACACACACTCATAGTTCCATAATAATTAAACCATAGTCCATTTGATCATACTTGATCGTACTTGATTCACTTGATTGAAATTAAGTCACAGTGTTGCCAACGTGTCTAACAATTTAAAATTGTATGTTCCTTATTATTGATGTAGGCCCTTTTTTACAGAAAAAATGAAATACCATATATATATATATATATATATATATATGTGTGTGTGTGTGTGTATGTATTAGTGTCACAAGCAAAATTAAATGACTTATGATGTGACTCGCATAACCATAGTCATGTCATCGTGTCGTAAAAGAAATGAGTTTACAAATAAGATAAAGATAAAACTGTAAATAAACTTAATTTACTATTTAATAAAGTCAATACCTATTCATAACAAAATAAGATCACAGTCCATCGTTCATTATTTTCAAATACGGTACAATATATATATATATATATATATATATATATATATATATCCATATTTATTTATTAGTAAATGGGGAATATGACAAAATGGATACTAGTAATTAAATTCCATTCTAGCATTTTCCTTGTTTGAGGAAAACCAGGGAAAATCAGATTGATAGGCGCAGAGTTTGAACACCTTCCTCCCGAATACAAGTATAACGCTTACCGCATGAGCCAATTCGCTCTGGTGCTTCAGCATGGCTGAAGGCGAGGGTACGTACGCCTATTTTTTTTTAAAGAAATAGAGGCATAAAAATTCCTTGTAGGAAAACCAGAGGAAAAGCGCCTATTAGGTTGCCCAATAATGAGGTGGGAGAATAGCAGGATATGCATTAACCATGGTTTGAGGGGGTAAATTATACAGTGGATAATTGGAAAAAGCTCAGGATAGGAATGTATAGAGAGCTTATGTCCGCGAGGTCATGAATCTCCGAGTTCGATTGTACCAGTTAATTAGTAATTTTGTTATAATTTACATAACAATGCTAGAACCATCTGTACACATCTTCCCCCCCCCCCTTCTTTTTCGTTTTTTTAAATTGTCTTTAAAAATTCTCGTTGTGCGTACAGTATGATAGGCTATGTTATTTAACTTTTTTGTGGAAGCTCCTATAAATGTGAGTTCCCCCAAATATTTTTTCCCCAACTAAAGCACTGGGATTACATATATATAGCCTAACAGTCTTACTAACAAAAATCGCTTTATACAGGCTTTCATCAGTTGTTTAGTTATACATTGTATAAGCCTTATATAATGTATAATTTCCTTACTAATAAACGTTGTGTAAGAGCTATATATCATACGTCATTAATTCGTCATAGCATCATTGTGACGTCATAGCATCTCAAACGCGGTTTGTAATTATATCACCTAGTGATTAATCTGGTAAGAAATGAATATGGTCAAGAAGAAATCGAGATCTCCAAATTGGGAAGATACGGAAAAAGTAAGTATGTTTTTAATTTATTTGTATTTTACTTTCGGCTACGTCAGATGTATTGTAAAATATTTTTCACACATAATGTCGCACCATCCAATTATCAGCAATAACATCGAAACATTCTTGGAACGTAATGAAAATGTGTCCCATTACTTCTGAATTATAAACAGTGTTTTAAGAGGTGTTAGAAAACGTTTAAAATAGTGGGAAATGTTAGCAAAATCGAAACCCCAAAACAACATAACCTAAAATATTTAAATAACAAATGGCTATTCTATGGCATTAAACTACCTATAACTAACTAACTAACTTACTGGCACTATCGAACCCGTAGGTTCATGGCCGCGCGGACATAAGCTCTCCATACATCCCTATCCTGAGCTAATATTTTCCAATCCATCCATCCATAGTAATTCTGCCCGAGGGAGGTCTTTCACTGCAATCATAGCATTTTCATGCTATGCTTTGCAGCTTTACTAGGGAATTGTAGGTGTGGTAGCTTCCCGTTGCTTTCCACACCAAGGATGATGATGGCCATATGATTTCGGGGATCGTTCATTTTTTTCAATCATGCCCTGTATAATCTACTTCCCTCAAATCATAGTTAATGTTATTCTCCCACCTCATTCTCGGACTACCAACTGGGCGTTTTCCCTCTGGTTTTCCTACAAGAAGTTCCCATGTATGTCTTTCATTCCCCATTCGTGCCACATGTCCTGCCCATCGCTATCTTCGAGACTTTGCTGTTCTTATTATATCTGGCTTCCTATAAAGACCATGTAATTCACTGTTATGCAGTCTTCTCCATTCACCTTCTGTTCATCTCTCTTTGGTCCAAAAATGTTCCTAAGAACTTTATTCTCAAATACTCGTAATCTCCTTTCCTCCCTTAAAGTAAGAGTCCATGTTTCGCACCCATATAATATAACTGGTAGAATAATAGTTTTATATATTTTCAGTTTAATGTTTTTTGAAAGGAGTTGGGACGTCAAGAGTCTCTGTAATGCATAATAGCACGCATTTCCAGAATTGAGCCTATGTTTAATCACTTTTTGCATCTCATTCCTGTTTGTGTTTATTGTTCCTAGGTATTTGAATTTAGCCACTTCCTCAATATTTCCCTCATTTGTCATTAGCTTTCCATTTCCAATATAATGTATTTCTATGGGTGACCATATATTTAGTTTTATTGATATTTATATCCAGTCCCAATTTCTTAGTGTTACTCAGTATTGTGTGCGTGTTGGCCTTTAGTATCTCCTCGCTATCACCCAATAGTACTACATCATCAGTAAAGGCTCAAACATTAAACTACCTATACTTATTTTATTTCGTTAGATGAGTAAAAATGGGGAAATTAAGGTGAGAAAATGGCCAAGTTAATGTAGATCAGATTAGTTTACAGTTTATTATTTAATAATCTGGCGCCATAAGGAAAAATGGTTATTCTGTTTGAACAGTTAACTTATGTAGGTGGACTCCTGGCATAGAATCCCGACTAAATAAAACTATTTACAAAATCAAATCCTTAAAATAAAATTCCAATAATTTGACAAGAGTTATTTGTCATATTTTAAAAATTCCATGTCCTAAAAGAAATATCAGCTTCCAATTTAGGTTGGTCACAAGTATTTCATGTGATAAAATAAAATAACAGTAGATATATATTTTTTTAATCTATTCATGCATTGGTTTATGCATTTCCAGGCATTGCTGAAAGAACTGGTCAGTGAAGAAATCTCAATAATTGAGTGCAAACTAACTGATACAAACACAAATAACAAAAAGAAAAGATCTTGGGAGAAGATTCACAGAAGCTTTTGTGAATTAAGTGAAAGAGAGAGAAGTTTTAATGAAATAAAACAGCAATGGCGTTGTTTGAAGATACAAGCAAAAAAGTCCCTTTCAGATCACAAGCGGGATATTTATAAAACTGGTGGAGATCCTAAACCAATTAGTCCACCAGAAGAAGTTGCTGAATTGATTCCTTTAGAATTTGAAGAAGACCACAAAGAATACGACAGCAATGGGATTGTTATAACTGATTTTTCCACTGAATCCTCTAATCATGAACTTAATGAAGAAATGGATGTCGAGATTCTTCCCCTCGATTTCACCTCAAAATTTATCAACTGAAATGAAGAAAAGGAAAACAACAGTAAGTGACAAATATAAGGAAAAAATTATAAAACTTGCTGAGCAGAAGTATGCAGAGCTATTAATACAGCAAGAAACTGAACACAAGAAAAGGATGGAGAACATGGAATTAGAAATTAAAATGAAAATTGAAGAGAACAGTGAAAAAATGAGGATTTTAAAAGAAGAAGCAGATATGAAAGCCAAAATAAATTATTTAAAATTAGAAGTATTAGACCTACAGAAACAACATTTGCTTAAGCAATGATTATGCATAATTTTATTCAGCCGTCAGTTAAATTAATATTAAAAGTGCAGTCTAACATGAGGTATGTATTACCATAAAGAAGGAAAAATTAGGAAATTAATATTTACTTAAAAAAATACACATTTAAATTTAAAATGTAATTGTTTCTTAATTATTTTAATATTCAAAAGCAAAATACAATATATTCACAGCCATTTTATGTATTTTGGAGACTGGTTTTGCCCAGCATTTCATTACAACCAATTGTTGAAATAATATTTTTTGCGCGATAGTGCATTTTGTCGTATTTACCAGCAATGGCGACCATTATTGAAAGTTCAACTTCCTACATTTCGGGGTTGCCAACCTAAATGACTATACTGTAATATTATATTTACACCCACGTGCGGGAAGTAAAACCACTGCCCTCTATGTATACTATGTACAATGTATATACAGAAAATATCCAAAAGGTAGTGTTAATATACATTATACAAAGCAAATCACTGCATTTTAAATGAACTGAACTTTATTTGAAACAATATAAAACAATAAATATGTACTTGCAGCCATGTTATCAATAATTGTTCTCAAGGCCCCCTGTTGTTTCAACTAATAAACATTGCCCACACTGTTAACGTTAGTCAATTGTTTATAATGAATGCAAATATTTCCAACAGAGATGTTATTATTTTACTATTATTTATTATTTTGAAAACACCATCGTGCAAAAAATAATGTACAACCTTGCATCGTAATATACTATTACAAAATTTTCTGTATGTAACACAGAAAATGAACATTAAAGTGAAAGAAACAGAATAGTTTAAGGTTAGAATGAGTTTTTTTGATTATCTGTTTATAAATATGAAATATTTAAAAAGAATTTTAACGATACACTCTTTCATGTTAAAGTTACTTGATCATTTTTTTGTGTGAAAATGGTAGACATTTCCATGTGCTCACATATGTTTTTAGGTACTGGTATATAATAAAGTATGCTGAAAAGTGAGGGAAAGTTGGTTAATTTTGTGAAAATGGTAAACATTTCCATGTGCTCACTTATGTTTTTAGGTACTGGTATATAATAAAGTATGCTGAAAAATGAGGGAAAGTTGGTTAATTTTGTGTGAAAATGGTCGACATTTCCATATGCTCACATATGTTTTTAGGTACTGGTATATAGTAAAGTATGCTGAAAAGTGAGGGAAAGTTGGTTAATAGGTACCAAAAAGGAAACTCTCATTATATAACTTTTTTTAGGAATTAACACTATGGGTATTATTAATTTAGGTACAATTTTATCACTGACCTCATATTAGATTCGTCTTCTTCTTAGACTAGTTTCGGAACCATCTTTGGTTTTGATATTTTAATTACTGATGATGGAAACGAAGATGGTTCCGAAGCTAGAAGAATAATATGAGGTGAGTGATAAAACTGTAGCTAAATCTCATTTTTTTAAATACTTACCATAGCTGAAGTTTATATTAATCTTCTTGTATCTTGTAAGCCCATGTTTCCCTTAGAGCAAAGATTTAGGCGCTCTCCCCCTACAGGGAAGAATTTGAACCATACTAATTTAGTTACACTTGTTTTCGTACAGATGTGATTTGAGTGGTCCGTGGTCAGCGTTCCGCCCCATACTGACATCTAGGAAACCAAGGTAGTACTAGGATGGGAAAATGTGGTAAATTTTGCTTAGAGGCCCTTTCATCCAGGCTTAAGGATCTTTTACGAGCCTGAAAATCTTCAGACTTGGGACCCACGGCTTAAAGTCCCTCCCGGAGGACTTGCTCCTTGGATTTTTCCGTCCTAAAAAAATCCATCGATCCCGGCCGGGTTGAACCCACAACCTTCGGGACCAGAGGCAAGGAGCATAATCACTAGACCACCGCGGCCGCTGTTTATATTAATTTGAAGTAAAAAAGGTGCTTCTTACTGATCATAACACGTGTCACTTCTAAGGAATGGTGTGCATTATTGTTTTAGAGGTCAACTGTGTTTATGTTAATGAACATACCCAATATTACTTTAATGTCATGACACAGGTAATATTTATTAATATCAATATATTATTTGTTATGCCACATAAATGTGAAGCTTATTTCATAAAAGATACTAAATTCATTTCAATAATTTACAGGAAATGGAAAAAATCATTGGAGTTCATAAAATTAAACTGACTTTATTATTTTCTTAAATGTGCATTCATACCTATGAATTATATTTACACATTTTACTCATTATCATAATATTTACAAGAATAAATCATGGATTCGATACATTTTGCAAACAATTTGAGATTTGCTGTTATGTATTAACATTAAAAAACATAATTAAAGCTCACTAAATATGAGTCAAACTGAATCAATATTTTATTGGATAACTTAAAATAAATTAATAGCAACTACTTTTTGTTGTTTACTGTAGAATATGTATCATACATAAGTAAAAAAATGTTGGAAACCACTTTCTTGTTTATGCATTTTTTTTCTTTCCTGCATTAGAGCAAAAGATTTACTTATAGACTAGACAAACATTTTCATTGCCATTTTAATCTATATAATATATTATTTAAGCAGAATAACTTAATTATTAACTCCAGAGCATTAGCTACATGCATGCATACATAATTATATAATACTTCTCATTCTGAGAGGCATAACTGTCACAATAAGCCTACATTTTATATTATTTGTTGCCAGTATGGTTTCAAACAGGAATGGAAAAAAAAAATCCCATATACAAGAATTATTTCATGTATGACCTCTTCAATCTTCACACTCATGCCACCTTTAACAAAATATGCAGCTTCATGAGAAATGTTATGTCTCCTGTGAATACAATGCCTATATGTAATACCATAATAATTGGCTAGAATTGTAGGTTTGACTTCACAAAAATCGACAAAGGATTTGGTGTTTCTTTGCACAAAATAGTGTTGAATGTGTTAAACTTAAAAATCTTAATATATTATTAATGTCATATTGTGTAATGTAAATTACCTCAAAATATCTGTAATTATTATTTATGACGGCTGTATTGTTCTCATTATATTTTCATTCATTCATTAATATTGTATTTAAAAATAATATATGGAAAATTTTGTACTCAACAATTGTATTATTTGTGTTTTAATACATGCATTTATTACTCTTGTATACTGCACATTATGTTAATATAATAATATGAAACATTTTAAATCTATTACTTTTTTAATAAATCCTTATTAGTACTGATATTATGAGCAATTAGTATAAAATTTGTTTTAAGATTGGGATGATCTATATTCCAACTAAATTTATCTACTCGATTATTAAGTTCAGAAGATAAATTATATAATCAAATCTACAAGAAATTTTAATGTATCATGGCATAGTGAAAATATACAAAATTTTAATAATATGTGTTTATGAAGGCTTTCCTTGCAGCCTGACCATTAATATTTATGTTTCGTCTTCTGTCGCTGTGGCATAGTTGGTAGAGTCCCTACCTTCCACTCCCGATCCGGGTTTGATTCCCGACGGGGTAAGGGATTTTTAAAATCCCAACCTTGGGACTGGGTGTGTGTAGTGTCCAAGTTGTACCCATTGGGTTTATTTCCTAAAATATATATATTTATGTTGCCTGCGGCCATTACTGGTGGTTTGTTTTCTTCACCATCGTAATCTCCTTCTAGCACATCTCCCATATCCAATACAATATTGTGGCGTGGAGTACTGCTAAAGTAACAATGCATGTTTTTGTATGTTGCAAATTTGTGTTGAAGCCCTTTAATAAACATTGAAATCTCTACTTCCATACTCCAAAACATCTTTCTACGTCATTTCTTGTATGGATATGTGCTCTGTTATAACTTTGCTCCTTTACAGTGTTAGGCTTCAGCACAGGTGTAAACAAGTATGTGGTACAAGCAAACTGGAATCTCCCAAAAGCTGGCCTCTGAATTCTCCAGCTTCAAATCGCTGCTTCATTCTACTTTCCCTAAAAATTCTACTGTCGTGGGTACTGTCTCTTCAATGTGCAACAATATCTCTGATACGAAGAGATGCATCACATACTATCTGAACATTGATTGAATAATATCTCTTCCAATTAATGTAATATTGAGATGCCTCACCAGGTACTTTTTAAAATTGTAATATGTGTACAGTCAATGGCCCCAATCACATTTTGGAAACCGCAGATATTTCTGAAGGAGGATGTCACTTCCTCTTGTTCTGTAAGTGCAACAGGCATTTGAATGTAATTCCGTGATCTTCTGGCAAGGGCACAGCAACTTTGTGACAGATATTGGCAACTGATTGTTGACTAACCCCATGAATGTCAGAAGCATCATCTTGAATCTGGAAGACAGTGTATGGAAAAACTATAGTTTATGCCTCACTTAGATTTTTGTAAGTTCTGCAGAATTGTAGTGTGCTTGCACATGGCTTGTGAACTTTATTGATGTAAGCACTATCTGTACAACCGTTAAGACCAATATTTGCAAAAAATGGATGTACACTACTAATTTTCCTTTTACTTACATATTATTCAAATAATAAACTGTAAACTAATTTTGTGTGCTCTGAGTTACCACTTCTTAACCTAATAAAATAACAGTACAATTTTGGTTCTAGTTACGTTCTTAGAAAACATATTTGGGAATTTATTACAAAGATTGGTTATACTGGTAGCACATATAGTGCTGCCATCTATTGGCAAAATTGTATGCATGTGCACTACGATTCTCTAGAACTTACTATCATTGAGAGATAATTATTACATTTTGCAATACATACATAAGGGACACGCCGTAGTGGTTAAGGCACTGTGCTACAAGCCGGAAGGTCGAGGGTTCAAGTCCCGGTGGGGTCAGGATTTTTAAACTGACACAAACCTTCTGGCGGCCCTATGGCCCTGGGGTCGACTCAGCCTCTAACGGAAATGAGTACCAGGCGCTTGTTCTGGGGGTAAAGGCGGCCATCACGCAAGGCTGACAACCCGGCTGACATCAAATGCCGATTGTCCAGAAAAAGTGGGAGACTTAACCTCCCACTACCCCAAGGGCCTCCTGAGGCCTGTAGTGGGAATACTTTACTTTAATACATACATTAATATATTAATAATTGTAAAAATGGTTAAAGAATTGTTACAAACTGTAAAAATAGTAATACAATGATAGTAGAAACAGAGAAAGTAAAGAAGAGTGCAACAGTGTCATGTGAATGTTTTATGGTAGGCTTAAAACATAGCATAAACTATAGTTCAGCCCAATGCATTGCATACCCGCTTCATGGTCTTGTGTCAGATCTTCTGACTACAGATTATAGGGACCTATGTTCGATTTCCGGTCATATCATAGGAATTTTTCATTAAAAGATCTGTCAGGAATTTAGGTTAAGTTTAGGATTAAGGAGTCTCCTGGTATTTCATTATCATTTGTAAATCATATCACAAGGGTAACGAATCCCGTCTTCCAAGTGCCCCAATCTCAGAAATGGGTTACAATTCTTACAATGCCAGAACAAAAAGCTAAAAAACCTGATGGTATTGGACAAAAAAAAAATGTTTTGATACTAGTGATGGTAGAAAATTGTCATGCATGGAGATTACTAAATACTAGTAATAGAAAGATACTTCGTTTCTTGCTTATTAAAACTTGAAATTTGTAATTTATTGATCCACCTCTTGGAATCTTCTCCCACAACATCAGCTATTTTACAAACATATTCTTTTGTGAATCTGTACTTCTTTTTAAAATCTTCATTTTCGAGAGTAATGGATTGAAACGCCTCCTTTTATAATGTTTTATTTTTCTTCCACGTGCAATATTAATATTATCCATGTCTTCCATGGGCGTAGCCAGCATTGGATTAAGGGGGGGGTGCAATTTTTTTTTCGACTGTATACCTTCCGGGTACAAACGAACAAATAAAAAATACTACCTTTATTTTATAAACGAACCTCAATATATTTCGGAAGAAAACTATAGCGCTATTGAAGAGGAAATATGAAGAATAATAGTGAAATAATTGCAGAATTTTTAGGCATGGCAAATTTAATTTTTGTCGAGATTACTTCTTAATTGTTATACTTAGTTGTATTGAAACTATTAGCTACATTTTAGCTACTAATAAAGTACAACTACACACAGTTCGACTCGCCTTTTTGTTTGAGAAAAAAATGTTTAAGTACGTTTTGTTTGAATTTTTCAATATCAATTTTATTAATTTTTTTATGCAGACTGAGCAATGCACAGGCGATTTTCTGTCATTGTAGAGCGGCACCATGTGATACAAGTGCGTTCAATCGACGCCGTAATGCATGGTAAAGACGGGCATATTACAGTTGCTTTTTTGGTGGATGGGTAAAATCGCACTAGTCCACGATGTTAACGAAATCGCTTTCTTTATCCTTGTCGCTTCATTTCATCCACATACGGTGTTAGTTCAATTCCGGTGGACAAACCATCAATTTTATAATACTCTGAAATTTTGCTCGCCGTTGCTTGGACATCTTTCAGAGATGTTTTTTAGGTTCTTATAGTGCAGCATTTGAAGTTCAAAAGCAGGACCCTGTTGTACTCCAATATCAGACAAAGCCGTGTGGTAAGGAGTCCAAGTAGGTATTTAAGATAACCACCTTAAAATAATCATCGGGATTACATTGTGGATTAGCTCGATGTGTCTGCTTATTTAATATTCTTGGTAGTGTGATTTCCACACCCAGCTCGGAAGCAATAACCTCCATCTCTTTCATGATGCCTTCGGAGATCTCATCACTTTTTTTTTTTTGCGATGGTCTATTACCATGCTTTTAATGCCTTCAACATGGGCCGTGCATTTAATTAAATCTATAACCACGGCAAGCAGCGAATTGAAGACAGGCGACTGTTGAGGAGTTCACAGAGAGCACGCAGGATCTCCTGATGAGGTCTACCGCAGAAGTAGACGAAACGTCGAGTGAGAAGATAACCGGACAGCGGCCTATCAGCCCGGAAGGCGAACCAAATAAGGACCAAGACGCCGGCCGTGAAAGCCTACACTTATTCAAAAACAATTGATAGTCATTAAATTCTCAATTATAAATAATTTTATTGCTATAACAACCAGGACGTGTACAAAAGAATTAAAACAATATTCCGCATTTCATTACACACTTAGATCCCTTTCATTTCGCTTGGTCTTAAAAACTCTCACTGGTCTGCATACTTTTTTTATGTTAAGGGACAGGTTCAAATCTCATGTGGCTATTTTTTTATTTTCTAATTCTATTTTTGTATTTTTATTCTATGAAGTTATTTTGTTAAGTGCAGTGTTTATTGTTATACAAGTTAACGGTGGCAGGTTGAGAGAGTAAATTCTAAACTATCCGGGATAGTTGTATAGGTACTTACCAAAGAATTTTCTTATATCATACACGCACGAATACGCGTACACGTACGAATACGCGTAGTTCAACGTTAAAGCATGAGTCTAGAACCTTCGAGTAAAGAATATGTCAATTGGATAATCATTTGAGCCTATGGAACGAACTAGAAAATACGAGACAGGCATGGCGAACCTTTTACCAATCACGGTTGACCAATATCCATCCATAGTAATTCTGCCCGAAGGCAGGTCCTTCACTGCAGTCATAGCATTTTCATGCTATGCTTGCAGCTTTACTAGGGAATTGTAGGTGTGGTAGCTTCCCATTGCTTTCCACACCGGTGAAGGATGATGATGATAAGGATGATGATGGCCATATGATTTCGGGGACCGTTTGGTTGACCAATATAAGGCTGTAAAAAAACATTCATTACAGATATGTGTGCGGCCAATAAAGAGTCAAGGTCAGGCGAAGTTTCTACAAGCGTCTAGGCTTCGAAAAACAAATTCAGGTACTCAGCTGAAATTCGAGAAGTGAATGCTGCGGTAGCCGTTCACAATAGAGGTCTAGAACTTTCTGGCGTACTGGTGATGCTTCTGTCCACTGGGATAGTTACTTGATAAATCGATATATCACATCGATTGGGTTTGGCGGGCTTAATATTAATTTATTTAATTCTATTTTTTAACATTTTATACCTACTTTCGGATAGAAAAAACAATCTAATTCTATCTAGCGTTAATTGGTCGAAAATCAAGGAGGGTGCAACTGCACCCACCTCGCTACGCACATGATGTCTTATAAATGCAACAAATCGTCGTTAAAATGTTCCATTTTGCGTGGAAATTAAGCGACCGTTCACTCGTCACAAAAAAGCAATCGGCTGATTCGACCGTCAGCCATTTTGACTTCTTATATAAGGCTTATACAAGGGAGAAAGGTTGTATAACGTTTCTCATGGTAAGTTATACAACGCCTATACACTATACAGCTTATACAATGCTTAATAGTAGGAATTTTGAATTTAGATGTATACAAACCTTATATAAAAGTTGTACAGTAAGAGGGTTGAAGTTTATAATGAATGAACTTTATAATAAAATAAGACATGTGCATAATAAAATATTTTCCACAGTCAACATTAGCCTACATATATCAACATTAGTTTAAAAAACACTGAAAATTCTAATTGAAATTCTTTTATATAATTAAATAAATTAATAATAATCTTCAAAATATGCCTGTTCGGTTTTATTTGTTCATTAAGCAAACCATTTATTTTCTGCAGGCTGCTCGCTGACATGGCATGACAAAATATTTGGTATCCTTGCGGATATCCGGGGAAAAAAAGGGGATTTATTTAATGCTCTTTGCTACCCTTCTTTCTTATAAGGTGTTTGAATTTAGAATGGTGGTTCGATTGTTGATTTTTTTTTTTGCAAAAAGTCTGGTGTGTATGCAGGAGCCACGAGAGGTATTCAGTCCAAAACCAGTCGTAACCATGCATAAACTCCTTTCAAACATAGACAATGTTTTAGGGTTTGATTTGAGAGTTTAGTTTCTGAGCGTGTTTTGATTGTCCAATTGCTGAAACAGTATATTAGTAGTTTGCAAGAATGAGACATCGAAATAATTTTAAATATACTGATTTGAAATTCGTATTTTTATTTCTCTACCATATGATTTAAACCTTGCGCTCCAAAGCGCGTATACAGATTTTTTCCAGTAAACAAAATACAAGGAATGCAATACAGTGCATTGTCACTTCAGAACATAACCAGTTATATAATTAATATGTTTGTATAAATATTATTCCGGAGAATAGTTAATAATAACAACAATAATTAATCGTTATCTCAGTCAAAAAATTGATTTATTCAAGTCGACGTTTCAATCTCCTTGACTGAGATAACGGTTATTATTATTATTATTATTATTATAGCTAGAGCTAGGAATTATATGAAGAAAATTATACTAAAATATGAAATCATAATAACAAAATATGAAAATTAGGACACAAAAATATTATGAAGCTACTATTTTTTTAACTTTTTACATATATTTATATGCACAAAACCTGTATAATTTATGGGTATACATACCAGCACACAAATGAGACAAGAAGACCTCTTTTATAGCTCAAGAAATCCAGATTTTCATTGTATTTCAATTTTAATTAATTTTTAATTAATTCTCACTCAATATAAAATATCATGTTCGTGATTTGAAGCAATTTAATGGCTCACGTTGTAGTGTAGTTGTTTGAGGAATCACGCTAACAATCCGGAAGATTGTGGGTTTGAGTCTCAATGGGGTCAGGTGTTTAGCTGGACCAAACCTTCTGGTGGCATCATAGCTCTAGGATATATTCAGCTCTTAATGTAAATGAGTACCAGACGCATGTTCCGGGGCAAAGGCGGCCGTCGCGCAGGACTGAGAACCCAGTAGACATCCCTTGTCATTTGTCTAGAAATGTGGAAGTCTCAACATCCAACTACCCCAAGAGCCTCCCAAGCCTGTAGTTTTTCACTTTATTTCAATAAATGAATACTGGGTATATATAAAATACGATCAATTGATTTATCCAATGGTATTTAATTACGAAATCCAAACATAAAAAAAAAAACATAGTAACCGTAGTAACATGCTTCCATCGAATATACCACTGACAACATTTAGAGTAGGTACAGTTTAGATGACTTCTATTTACCTTGCATAAAGATAATGAATTGCAGTATATGTAAATGTCACAATAACATTAAACTGGATGAATCAGAACACACGTAGACCAAGTCCTAACTAACTAACTCACTGGCACGATTGAGCCCTTAGGTTCATGGCCGCACGGACATAAGCTCTCCATACATCCCTATCCTGAGCCAATGTTTTCCAATCATCCCCTCTGTAATCTATTTCCCTCAAATCATGGTTAATGTTATTCTCCCACTTCATTCTTGGTCTACCAACCGGGGGTTTTCCCCTTAGTTTTCCTTACAAGAAGCTTCCAAGTTCGTCTTTCATTCCCCCATTCGAGCCACATGTCCTGCCCATCGCAGTAGACCAAGTACTGTATGTCATATTTGGAGAAACAAGATGTTAAAATGAATTATAATTCACAAATAATTCTAGGGTGTATTTCAAAACTCTCTTTGCAATTACAATTATTTTTAATCCTATACATTACACATATGAATATGGTCAAATGTAGTTAGAATTAATTTATCATTAGTTTTTTGCATGAAATTTGCCCGAGCACAGTAGGGTATACTTGTGCTTCGAATAAACCAATTATCAGTTCTATTCGTAATACACAGTTATAGGAGTTTTTTATATATCTTTAACGCCTGTCTGTCAGAATTATTTTGTATGATCAAAAAGTATACTCCACACCATATGATGTTATGGGAGCAAACATGTGCCGCGCTATATATGATGGTTTGATGTAAGTGAGAATAATATTGGCCTTACTTACAAGAACTTTACTAATTACGTCAACAAAATGTCAGTATCAAGCTGCTGCTTCAAACCCAAAGTGGTGATGATGGAGTAACACCTTATTTACCCTCACAACTTCAAGTTTAGCAGCAGCAGCAGTCTTTCCTACATTTAAGTACTGTAATCCATTCACAAAATAAGGAATGTCCTTAGGTAGCAAAAAGGAACAGGTTGCTACCTGAGAGAAAGAGTGGGTGGTTATTATTCTAACATTGTTGTTCTACTTATTCATGTTCTTGTCACCGATTAGAAAATCCCTGTAGTTTCGGACAAAAGCCTCCACTTGGTCATCCCATGTCTCCTTTTTTTCAATTATTATATTTTATCAAATCTATTTATCTTGTTCCAGATGGGATACTGAGGAATTTTCGCCTGTCTACCATATTACATTGCCAAAAAATTTCAAAACTACAGTCACTTCAAAAATGTTTTTAACCAATTCGTAGAAATTTTATTTGAAAAAATTGAAAGTTGAAAAATATGAAGGAATATTAAATTTTTACTAAAATATGAAAATTTCGCCAAAATATTATGAAATATGAAAACAATATGTAGGTCTTATTTGATTCTACATATCATAAAATGTAAAGGTACTTTGTCTCAGCGCTCTCTGACTAATAGTTTAAAACATGAAATTTCATAAAAATCCTCGCTCTAATTATAACCAGTTATGCTTTTCATAAACATCCGTAGATTTCAAATAGGCAGGAAAAATAATTACAAACACGAATATGGTGCAGAAATAAATTAGATATAGGCTCAAATCTGGAAACCATTCTATTATGCATTACAGAGACTCTTGTCATATCATATTCTCTCAAAATTATAAAAAAATATAAGACTGCTATTCTTCAAGTTATATTATGTAGATGCGAAACATGGTCTCTTACTTTAAGGGAGTAGGGAAAATGACGATATTTAAGAAAAAAAAAGTGATTAGGGAATTTTTTAACCAAAGAAAGACGAACAGACAGGTGAATGGAGAAGTCTTGAAAACAGTAAAATACAGGATCTTTATGAAAAACAGGAATAATATGAACAATTAAGTCACATATATTGCAATGGGCAGAATGTGGCACGAATGGGGATGAAAGAGTGGCATGGGAATTTCTTGTATGAAAATCAAATGGAAAGCACTGAGTAGGTAGGTATTCCAAGAATGAGATGGGAATATAACATTAATCATGTTTTGAGGAAGCGAACTAAACACCGAGTGGTAAAAAAAAACATAATATCATGATAGGGATGTACGGAGAGTTTGTTCCTGCGGCCATGAGCCTCTGGGTTCGATAGTGCCAGTGAGTTAATTAGTTACTAGTAGTACTTAATGGTGGTATAAATTTTATTTAACAACGTTCTTTTACTTCTCAGATCAATAGCGTCGTAATTCAAATCTGGCGTGAAAGGACAGAAAAATGTTGCTCAGAGGCCTCTCATTTTTGGCTTGAGAGACATACGGGTTTACTACCTCCCGAATGAAGTCATATTCAAGAATTTTACGCTCTTAAAAATCCATCGGCTCCGCCCGGATTGTATGATCTTTTTTTTTTTCGCCATGTTGAGAGTTTGTAATAGGAAGAGGAATCGTATCGTAACTACACAAAAACACTGTGACTGACGTGATAGAAGTTCACGCATCATTAGGTTGATGCAGTTGTAAATGTTAATGAAGCCAGGAGGCCGTGGAACTGGTCTCGAGGAAGCTGTGAACTCTGCTGGCCGTTTGATTGTCACTGACGTCATTTAACACAAACCAAGCAAACATTAGCACACTGTTAACAATAAGTATATGGTGAGCAATCTACAGTGTAGATAAGCTGTTGAAGAAATTTATGCACAGGTAAGTTTAACCAGGTTTCAAGGATATGGCATAGTGTTGCAATTGTAATAATTTATAACTACTTACAACTATTTCCAAACTATTTTCCGAAGAACTCTTTTCTCTTCATTTTAAAACCTATAAGGGCTTACGAAGTTATTGCTTATTATTTATGGAATACTTCCCACAATTAAGCATTATTATTGGAAGAAAGGAGAAATGTTCTAGGCCTATATTATATTAGTTAATAACAAATTGGGTTCCAGGAAAAAGTTTAAAAATGCTAATCTAATAATTACAATCAAATTTCATTTCCATTGAAATTAAATTAAAGATTCAGATTATTATTGGTTTCTGCGTTTCAATATAAATGGATAGGGCCTACACTGAAATTTTAATTATAAAATTAATGCAATCTGCGAATACAAAATAAATTTTGAACATTTTCCCATTCACTTTAATTAAATACGTCAATGTATAACTTGTACTTTATTCTTATTATTCTTAACATGCTGTTTAGTACGATATATAAAACATTAATTTGCTTAAACAACAAAAATGTCACATTTTCTTACTCTGAAGAAATTTCACTCAAGAAATCAATGGTTCATGTGTACATATATGTCCAAGTTGTGGTCTTGAGGTAGGCCCGGGTTCGATCCCCAGTCGGGATAAGTTTCCTAAATTATGGTTTTGTTCGGGGTTTTTCCTCACCTGTAAGGCAAATGTCAGGAAACTTTAAGTCCCAAACGGTCCCCTAACACCATCTGGCCATCATTAGCATATTCATTAACTTTAGGATTAAGGCCTCTCCTGGCGCATCATTACCATCATCATCACTTATATCATCGGGACAGCGTAACTCCGTCTTCCAGGCGCTCCAACCTCAGAAGTGAGTTACAATAACGTCATAACAGGAGAGAAAACCAGAATGTCGAAAAGGGCAAATATGGTGGCATTGAAAAGGAAATATATATCTCCATCCATTCCGAAGGCAGGTCTTTCACTGCAATCATAGCATTTTCATGCTATGCTTTGCAGCGTTACTAGGGAATTATAGGTGTGGTAACTTCCCGTTGCTTTCCTCACCGGTGAAGGATGATGATGATAAGGATGATGGTGATGATGGCCGGGTGATTTTCGGGGACCTTTAGGCCCTAAGCTTCCTGACATTTGTCTTACAGGTGAGGAAAACCCCCGAAAAAAAACCTCATCCAGGAGCCTGTCCCGATCAGGAATCCAACCCGGGCCCGCTGCGTGACAAGGCAGCACACTACATATGTGTGTGTGTGTTCTGTATCAATTGGTGATTTAAACTTAATTTTAATATCAAACTGCACTTTTCATTTCTCGTCATCGCACTCACTTGTTCCATTATATTTTATTGAGCTGTAGGAACCCAAAAATTTGAAACACTTTGAGGTTGCGTGTAATATTCCCTTTATAGTGGCTGTAGATAGATTCTTCTGTGCTATAGATTTAACAGAGCTCCATAGCACTGTCGTTCGTGAACACGTATATTGACTCCACTTGATCCATTTAATTTAGACTCTTTCACATCTTTTCCTGACCTACCTCTTGACCTTGTGCTGAAGATTTGACAGAGCAATTGCTCGGGAATGTAATTCAGTCTATTTGAAATAAATTCAGTTCTTGTCACCACATCTTAACTAAAAGAGATTTTTTGTTAGTGATGGTAATTTAGTATTTTTTACTATAGCATAGCGTTTTTTAATTATTTACTTATTGACTTTACACCCTTTTGAGTCTAACCATAGCCTCGCTTTCGTTAGGAGTTTCTAGACCATACTTGGATGTGGTCGATAAATTTAGCTTAGGGGCCTCTTTTATAGACTTAAGATTCTTTCACGAGTCTGAAAATTTCTCGGAAATCACGATTTAAAGTTCCTCCCGGAGGACTTACTCCTTGGGGTTTTCTATCTTAAAAATCCATCGATCTCGGTTGGGTTTGAACTCGCGATCCCGGGACTAAAGGTAAGAAACATAACCACAAGACCACCTTAAATAGATTTAATTTCTAATGGCTATTTACTGCAGCATATATCTGATTTTATGGCCCTGGGGTCGACTCAGCCTCTAACTGAAATGAGTATCAGACATTTGTTCTGGGGATAAAGGCGGCCGTCACGTAGAGCTGACAACCCGGTTGACATTAAGTGCCGATTGTCCAGAAAAAGTGGGAGCCTTAACCTACCACTACCCCAAGGGCCTCCTGAGGCCTGTAGTGAGATCACTTTATTTTACTATATATCTGATTTACAGAGTCGTATGCCACTGCGTGTATGCGTGTTATATATAGAATTATAGGTGTGGTAGGTTCCCGTTGTTTTTCGCACCGGTGAAGGATGATGATGATGATGATGATAAGGACGTAGATGATAGCCGGATGATTTTCGGGGACCATTGGGCCCTAAGCTTCCCGACATTTGTCTTACAGGTGAGGAAAAACCCGAAGAAACCTCACCCAGGAGCCAGTCCCGACCGGAATCGAACCCGGGCCCGCTGCGGGACCGATACTTTTTTTTCAGCCCTAGTAATTATGCACCAAAACTTTTTTGCGAAAAAATCACTTGCATCCCTTTGCTTCTAACCACCTCAATTGTAGTTTGCCGTGCTGACTCAGGTGGTAGTATGCCTGCTTCCTGACTAGCGGGCCCGGTTTCGATATCCGGCGAGGTTGAAATTTTTAATTGTTAAATTAATATAATTACAAAATTTTCAATCTCGGGGCCAGGAGAGATGGTGGTGTACAATTTTAATCGCTAGATTATGCACATATTACTGCATCAAATTGCAAACCTCTCTGCAATACGTTATGTTGATAAGGTATATGATACTGTTGATAGCGATTCGTCGGTCGGATAGGAACGTTAAGCCTGGCGGCCCCCTTGGAGCTTTTCGATATGAGTACGCTACGTGCCGGCACCGGGTTTCACCTTCTCCCTTCTCATCATGCCTCATCAACACACTTTACCCTATACAAACATAAAAACATACATCCATCCTTCACTCCTCTCTGTACACAATACAATAATAAATCATCTACGTAATGTGGTCTGCCGAAGTGGTGCGTAAATTTAAAATAGACAACATTAACGCCATCTACCCGTACAGCGTGGAACCCGAAGCATGTGAAATGCAAATTGCCTTTACATCACTTTTCTCTATTTGTTTTATCTTTAAAATTAATTTTCGAGTGGGACTTGACATCGAATGAACTTCTCACAATCAAACGGCACAACATCATCTAGAAATTCTTTGTCACCGCATTATGCAATACAAAAATATGTCCTTGAAGAAGTTCACTGTCTGGGAGAAGGTGAAAGCACTGCTTATCAACACCATTAATCGATTAAAAGCAACAGCAGAAATCGTGGATACAATCATAAGGTTTGAAATGAACAAAGGCCAGTCTAAACCTGCGAACGAAGAGCAGAAAAAAATTTAAGAGCTCACTATATATCCCTCTTAAGACCTGTTATAAGTTAAACTAAATCATAGTAACAGGTTTATTTCTGGGTCCTAGGGCTACAATTTGTTTTTTTTTTCTTTACTAGCGAAATAAATGTAAAATTGGTGCAAAGGCATACGAGGTAAAATTGACCATACGATAATTCAGTATTCCGTTGCAATAGTACAAAATAGTTTTATGGAAATTAAAATATTTAAATTCAAACATTTAAAATGTTTTTTAACATAATATTATTATATGCCTCAGTATAATTGTCTTCATGTTAGTAATTTCAGACCTCTATTTAAAACACGCATACTTTACTTCTGTAATTCCTATTCAAAAATTGTACATTATTCCGTATCTAGGCATCCTCAATTGTGAAGTATTATCATTTGTCCCATACAGATAATAATAATAGCAATCTTAAAAACAACATAAACACAATATATGTCAGTTTCCCCGTTCCATTCAAATTTAATATTGTGATGTTAATCTGAGACGTAATTCAAAGTCTGTATTTTGGAACATATGTAACAGAGACTGCCAAACTTTACCATCTTTCAGAAACAAATTGAAAATAAAATTATTAACAGATACATTTAATCAATATTACTTTTTAAACTATTAATAGTTTTTATCATTATTTAATAAAAGTAGTATTAAGATTCGTCAATATATTTACCTAATGTCTTATATATAAGTGATACATTTATTACTTTCTTTGTGTATATTTTTTATTTTCTTTTTATGTATAGTAGATTCGAGATGTTATTCCTTTGAGTATACATTATTTCATTAGTTTAATTTTAATTGTATTATTAGACATTATTTTCATTATCGTTCAGTTTGACCAGATACCGGTAATTAATTGTTTAGTGCGTACTGTTATTGTATTTTTTTGTATTTAAATGTAACATATTATGTTTGTCCTGGTGAATGGAAGAAAAGGCCACATGATCTTAATTCTACCAAGCTAAATAAATCTATTCTATCCTAACAATAAAAAGAGACAATACTTGAAAATTACAAATCAAAACAAACCAAGGAGTTAAACAAATATACCAAACGTCCCCTACATTGTTAACGTATATATTGAAGATTCTACAGAGTCATAGGAAAAATTCCAAACTCAAGATCTAATTGGCTTCAACATATAGGAAGAATGACACCCAATAGACTTCCACAAATTTTACTTCACTACCAACTAAGGAAGAAGAAATATTGGGCGCCCCATAACTAGATGGAGGGATACGATCTCTTGATGTGGAAACAGGTCTATGGCCTAATTCCATAACGTAGAAGAAGAAGATCTGAGACGTGATCTGTCAACATTCAGCTTTCTTTCTAATTAGTTAAAAAAAGTAACAATTTAGGGCTACTTTTGCTAATCTATAGAAATCGCATGTTTTTTTCGAATGCTTCTTTTCATTGTATGTAATTCTCATCCAGATTCATTTTATAAAAGTAAGACATAAAGTATTTTAAAGCGAGGAAATTGGGAAATATTACAATACATGTATGAAAACAATAGAATGAATCACTAGAGATAACTTATCTTGCATGAAAATACACGAAATGGCAAACTTATTACTGCTGCATAAAATACTGTAATTAGTAGTACTGTACTTGGAAAATATTATCGAGCAAGACAGAAGAGAATTTTATTTTCTTCTTCATTCTTACGTTAGTTTAACCTCTCTCTTCTAGATATTTTATGTGTCCCACGTCACCCGGGTTTTACGGTGACATGACCGGTCGGGAGAGGATGTTTCTGGTTCACATACATGCTTTTTGATACGCAAGGACTGGAGGACCTTCCCGAATAAGGGATCAACTCAATCCGGGGTCATCTCCTAGTAAGCACGAATATTTAAAACAGGGCCCATTAATACCAAACAAAGCTAATATGATAGGTGATTATGGTGGTCAAATAGTGTTGGGAATATATTGACTTAGGGGTTCATATTATGAACAGTTTCAAATAAACCGTTGAGAATGCCGGACGTAGTTTCTGACGATACATCGGGGAACTTCAAGTCTCAAGACCACGACCAACAGCCCAAAATCTCTAGTGTTGGGAATATTTGAGATTTAAATTTACCTGACAATTGTCTTGTAGGTGAGGAAAAACCCCGGAAAGAACTCATCCAGTAAACTCATTCTGGCTGGGGATCGAACCCGGGCCCGTCGTGTACGAAGCAACGACGCGATGACGTTATCACGAGTTCACAGCGTTAGATCGAAATTTATTTTAACAAATATGTTAATAATATACTATAGAATTAGGTTAACTCACAGCATTTCCTTATAGGTTATTTTCCGATATAACCTTTAAAAAAAGTCCCTACCGCTCGCTGGCATCATATCCGCATATGTTAATCATAGAGATTGACAAATTTTCTTATATTCTCAATTAAAATAATTTTATTTTCCTATTTATTATTGAATTATTTATTTAATCGAGTATTTATTTATATTTGTATTTTATTAGGTCTCCAGTAAACTATGACAACATGATTTGAAATAAAAAACACATTAAAATAAAAATGACAGTTTTATAGAATACAGCATAGGTATTGCCTGTTGTCTTGGTGAAGGTGTGGCTAACGCGCGCTACTAACCGATTGGAATCTCAGGTTCGAATCCTGGCGGTTCCGGAGGGGCAGTGGTAATGGGGCCATACCATGATACTTCGCATTTTTCTCAGGGCTCTCCCGTTTCCCGAATTTAATTCCACGTACAGTCTCCACTCTTCTTCCTCTCCCCATCATATAATTTCATATCACATGTCATCTTTTCTGACGTTTAGTAAAAATAGTCTGGTTTATCAAAACACAAGCGTTTAGAATATGATGTTCTGTTGCAATAATAGGGATACACTCATGTACTTCCTCATGACTCCGAGCTTATGTGTCAACTTAGGGCAGAATAGGGTCAAAGGGATGAGTTGCAGCTCCTCCTCGAGGCCTTAGGCCCAGCCCAAATAAATTGCCGTATGAGTCATATGTTTGAATGTTAGATATGTGTCGAACCAGGAATACCATAACAGACTACATTCACCGTAAAGTAAATTTCATCTCTTTCATTCCATAAAGAAAGATGGGTAATAAAATGAACCAGAAAATAAGGTTGCCGTGTTAAGGTCTTAAAAACTCAAACCCATCTTTAGTAACCCAATCTAATCTAGGAATAGCCTAATGATATTCTCAGTTTAAGAAAAAATACGAGTAAAATATTGAACACAAATTATTTACATATAGGCCTATATTTTTATTCAGAGAGTAATGCATTTTTTATACGAAACTCGTTTGACATAATAATTACCTACTTGTGAAGTTTCATTATTGTTATCGGAAATGAGAAAATTTGTAGGAGGTTCACAAAACTTTATGCTAATGAATCGCCTATTTAGAATTAGCTATAGTAAATTAATTATATGTTTAATTGTATTACTATTCTTTAATTTTTACTTATTTCTAATAAGTAGAGGTAATGAAGTTTTTAATACCTTGTTTTGTAAATTTCATAAGTTTAAGCCCTGGAGTCAGGGAATATATTTATACATGAAGTAGAAACATCTACAACCAGGAGATTGAATGGACCGACAAAATTGGCTATTGGGAATCGGACGATATCAAAGACATTAATCAACCGATGATCTATCTATCTATCTATTATTTTTATTATTATTATTATTATTATTATTATTATTATTATTATTATTATTATTATTATTATCATCATCATCATCATTTGTACATAAGTTAAATGACTATACACGACTAAACTTCACTTAGCTTTTATTTAGAAAGTTTCGTAAAAGACCAGTCATGAGTAATAATCAGCTAACAACACGTCGGTTTACTTATAAAGGTGATAAGAAAAATAAGATTGAGGTAGAGGAAAATTTCAAATTGACCTGCTCGAAAATTTGAATGAAGTCAATAATATGGAGGTAAAGTGGTTATATTAATTTGTTCGGCCAGACAGTTCTACTTACTATTTCATCCATCTAGGAAACTGAACTAATTTCTTCGGATACCCAAAAGTGAAAGAATTGTTTTTATTCATAAGGCATAGAGTTGGGATACCACTTAACGTGGATGCATTTTTTAATTCAATTGGTCGCTGCTAGCTAAACTATATTATTATTATTATTATTATTATTATTATTATTATTATTATTATTATTATTATTATTATTATTGGTATTATCATCATCATAATTATTATTATTATTATTATTATTATTAGTAGTATTATTATTATTATTATTATTATTATTATTATTTTATTCAATGCCCCAGGTTGTCATTTCGACATTTCTGGTGTTCTCTCCCGACATTGACTTAATTGTAATCCACTTCTGAAGTTGGGCGTCTAGAAGGCGGAGTTACGTTACCCCGATAATATGGTGAGTGATAAATGATAATGAAGCGCCAGAAGAGCTATTAACCTAAACTTAACCTAAATTCCAGACCATTGGCAAATATAGGAATGATTCCCTTTAAGGAAAAAAATCCTATGGTTTGACCGGTTATCGAGCCCAGGACCTCATGAACAGTCGTCAGAAACACTGACCACTAGCCCATGAGGCTGGTTATTATTATTATTATTATTATTATTATTATTATTATTATTATTATTATTATTATTATTATTATTTTACACTAGGTAATTCCCCGAATGCGCTTCTACGCCTAAATGAAAGAAAATTAATGTGTTTTTATGTTTAGCTGAATAAGTTAAAGGAAAACAAATATAAATTTATATAGTTTATTTTAAGATACCCCGTGCTTATTACCCGGTGTTACCCGGGAATCTCTCTCTCTCTCTCCTGGCGCGACAGGCCTACAAGGCCCTTAGCCTACCAGCCGGCTGCTGGCCTCACATCCACATGTGTCAATCACAGAGGTAGATGATAATCAGCCAGTGTAGGGGTGACATGTGGTCAGCATGTCGAGTCCCCCAGCCGTTATAGCTGGTTTTCTCAACCTAGAGCCGCTACTTATTGTAGCTACCCAAATGCATCACGATGCTGGGTAGGCACCGGTCCCATACTGGCCGAAATACCATGAGAAAATTTCTTCCCCCACGGAGACTCGAACCAGCGCAAGTCCCGTAGCTCTGCGCCAAGGCTTCCTGCCTTAACCGCTCGGCTACGGCGCGGGACACCCGGGAATCTACTTATCCCGATACTCTTGGCATAAATGAGCTGAAGGACAAAATGCGTTATTGTGAGTTATCCGTAAAAGAATACCCGCCGTGCGCTGTTACGCTTGCCCGGAAATCTACTTATCCCGATCTTCTTGGTATCAATGAAAGACAAAAGTGGTTATTGTGTGTCATCCGTAAAAGATAAATATATGCTGTCCTTGACTTTTTTGTAGAGTCTTTTTTTTTTAGATATTCAATCATGTGTACATTAATTTGATGTAGGGCTATTTGTTATGGTTTAGGGAGCGTAAGCCATTTAAGCTAACCAAAAAGCTACTTTTTTTTTCGCGTTTTTCACCTTCCCGGGAAACTCCTGAACATTATGCAAAAAGCCCCATCACAATCAGATGAACGTTATGACAATGCATAAAGGACAAAAAAAAAAAAAAAAATATATATATATATATATATATTATTCAATATTAATAAAATTCCCGTTTAGGTGAATAGTCAAAAAGCAGAATATAAAAATAAATAAATACTTTATTATTATTATTATTATTATTATTATTATTATTATTATTATTATTATTATTATTATTATTATTATTATTATCAATTATACTAAATGGTTGCGAAGCATGCATGGTCTCTTAGACTATTTTGAGAGAGAGAAAGGGGGAGAGAGAGAGGGAGAGAGAGAGAGAGAGGAGAGAGAGAGAGAGAGAGAGAGAGAGAGAGAGAGAGAGAGAGAGAGAGAGAGAGAGAGAGAGAGATTTTACGAGAATCAGAGAATAAAGTCTTTTTAGAGCAAGAGATACTAACATGTTCGTGTTATCCCGGAGATGATGGACTTGGTATAAAGCTAATCACTCATCCAGGAAGGACCTCCAAGTCCTTGTGCGGCCAAAAAAAAAAAAATGTGAGTGATCCAGGGTCTTTAAAATCATCTCCGGAGAGATCATGTCCCTGTAAAGCCCGGGTGGCGTGGAGCATATGAAAGTACCTACTGCATATGGAGTGGTTAAACTAAAAGATAGAAAGAAAGAAATAAAGAAACATATAGATAAGTGAATGGAGAAAGTACCTAATACATTATCTTTATGGGAAATCAGACATAATATGAACGGTCAAGTCTCGTAGACTGCGATGGGTAAGAAATGTGGCACAAATGGAGAATGAAAGAGTGGATGAAAATTTCTTGTAGGAAATGCCAGATGGAAAACGCCTAATAGGTAGGCCAAGAATGAGGTGGAGAATAATGTTTAACCATGGTATGAGGAAGTAAATTATACAGGATATAAATGGAAAACACTTTAACTAAGTTTAGAGATATAAGAGGAGATTATATGTTCGCAGCCACGAACCTGCGGGTTATATAGTGCCATGGAATTATTATTATCATTATTATTATGCTAACATATTCATCAAAAATTTTGTAAACACTAAAACCGTGGATTAAAAAGAAATACACCTATACGGATAAAATCCAGTAGTAGCTGGTTATTCTGAGTCCAAATCTTTGACATGTATCACTCAGCGTCTTGCATAAATTTCAGAATTTTTGTTACAAGACAAGTGTTTAAAACTATGTATATTATGTGATTATAGGTTATACCGGGAAGTTCTGTGTCTGTAAGCCGAGAACCATTGCGAAAGTTATCGTTTTCTTCAGTTTCTATTGAGTCATTATTATTATTATTATTAATTATTATTATTATTATTATTATTATTATTATTATTATTATAGTCGCGCGCCGTAGCCAAGTGGTTAAAGCAAGAAACTTGGTGCAGAGCTACGGGACTTGCGCTGGTTCGAGCCTCCATGGGAGAAGAAATTTTCGCATGGAATATCGGCCAGTATCGGACGGTGCCCATCCGAATATCGGCTAGTATCGGACGGTGTCCACCCAGCATCGTGAGGAATTACAATAAGTAGTTCCTCCAGGTTGAGAAAACCAGCTATAACGACGGGGGGACCTCAACAGGCTGACCACGTGTCACCTCTATACTGGCAGGATGATCGTCTACCTCTGTGATTAATACATGTAGATGTGAGGCCAGCAGCCGGACCTTCTAGGCCTCTAGTGCCATGTATTATTATTATTATTATTATTATTATTATTATTATTATTATTAATATCCTGTTAGGGTCCCTTATCTATGGTACAGATACTGCTGCCTTGCAATTCGTAATTGATTTGATAAAAGCTAGAGGAAGAAAACCTTGACAAAAATCACCTGGCCCTCCAGGTTGGGGGTTGATGCATCAGGTCAGCCCCCTGTTCGTCACAAGGGACATAACAATGCTAAAAAGCCTAAAGACTTGGAAAGAATAAAGGTTATCCAGAAAAACATTAGAACGGTGTCCACCTGGAAGAGGCGGGAAGGAAGATCTCGAAACTCGTGGATGCAAGAAATAAGAACTGGAATAAGAACAAGAGGATTGGAGGACATGGAGTGGATGGATAGAAACGAGTGGAGAAGGAAAATAAAACTTCGGGCATAGAAAGATGTCTAAACTTTGAATCTGTTTATAAATACAAATTAGGCCTATTATATTATTATTATTATTATTATCATTATTATTATTATTGTTTTTATTATTATTAGGCAATTATTAATAGTTATATGATTCTTATTATATAAATATAAGTAATGCCACGGGTGATTTCCAATTTATCTAGAGGATTTGTAAATCAAGAGTGGCATTTGTTAGGACTATTTAACGAATAAAATTAAACTGTTTATTTAAAAATCACTATTTAAATAAAGTTACCGGTATTTTAAAATATTTATATATTTAATGTAAACGGCGATGTTTGAAAACAAACCAGATGTGTGGTTATGTTTATTCACAGCAACTTGATCATATTATTTATTGCCAAATAGGATCGCAATTCCGCGATAACGCACTAAGATCGAGACTATTGTAAAGAAAAGGCAAGCCTAGTGGAGAAAAAGCTTTGAACACATCAAATCTATATATTATAACCAACATTATAGGTTATTAATTATTTTTTTAGGAAACAACTCAGTAAAATCATTATTTAAAAACACAATTATTGAACACATAATTATAAAATGTGTAGTTAGAAGGAATCTATTCTTTATTTACTATATTCAGCGTATTTGTTGGAGAGTCAGTCACTGCAAAATAATGCTCTGACCTATGTATTCACGTAGACTTTCACGGCCGGAGTTGCTATGATGATCTTGATGAAGATTTTTGGGCTGTAGGCCGTGATCGTGAGGCTTGCAGTTCCCCGACGTTTCACCAGAGACTGCGTCTGGCATCCTCAAGGGTACAGCCCGAAAATCTTCATCAAGATCACCAATGCTCTGATCTGTTTAGAATATTAAAAGGAGGAGCTTTCTTTATTTTGGCAAAGAGAATTCGTTAAATAGCGAAATGATATTGGTTGTAAAACAAAATTCATTGAAACTTGATTGGTCATTGACTCTCATTTGGGGCATGAGTTAAATAGACATTATTATCATTATCGTCATTATTGTTATTGTTATGTATACAAAGTTGAATGACTATATATGACTACAACTGCACATAGTTTTTTTAGAAAGTTTCGTAAAATACCAGTCATGAGTAATAATCAGCTGACAATATATCGCTTTACTGATAAAGGTGAGAAAAGTTGTGTAGCACTCGTTCAATAGTACTCGTATTAGGATAGGATAGACTCTCTTCTGATCATGACTTCACAAGACAACAATATTTAAAATAGTTCGCCTCATCAATTCAGTTAGTAGCATGCCTGCAGGTCCGAGTGAGATATTCGGCGTGTTGCACATTTTAATTGTAACATTTTCATTCTCAGAGCTACGGCGGGTGATGGTATGTTGTGCACTAGATATCTAGATTAAATTTCAAATCTTTTTTGTAGAACGTACGTTGAGAAGGGTTTTTTTCCCCTCCAATGCCATCACGTTGTCATTTCGACATTCTGGTTTTCTCTCTTGGCATGGCGTTATTGTAGCCCACTTCTAAGGTTGGGGCGCCTGGAAGGCGGAGTTACGCTGCCCCGATGATATATGATAGGCGATGATGATAGTAATGATGCGCCAAGAGAGATCTTAATTTTAAACTTAATGATTATTTTAACGATGATAGTGATGGCCAAATGATGTTCGGGGACCGTTTGGGCCTTAAAGTTTCCTGACATTTGTCTTACAGGTGAGGAAAACCCACTAAAAAAACCAACACCCAGGAAACTTGTCCCGACCGGGGATCAAACCCGAGCCCGCTGCGTGACAATGCAGCACGCTACCTCGAGACCACAGCGGTGGATGTTACGTGGTATTGATAGTGGTTCGTTAGTGGAATAGGGGCGTTAAGCCTGATGGTCCTCGTGTTTTTCTATAGAAGTAGATTATGTGCCGGAATCCGGGGTTTTCTTTCTCCCTTCTCTTCATCATCATCCCTCATACAACACACAGACAGTATCTGCTTTAATACGTCTTTACAGTTGAAGAAATGAAGGAAACCCACAAAACTTTAGTTACCGCACTAAATTGATCAATTGTTATTTTTAACATACGAGTATGCCAATGGCCTTCTAGGCCTGTTGCGCCGTGAAGTTTACACATGTGATTGTTTATTAAATACGTTCCCAACTCTCCTGATATATCCCGTTTTCGTTGTCTATCTTACTTTTTTCTCACTCATCTCACAATTAAGCCGAACTCACACTACGATAAGTTAAATTAAATTTAACACTCACAGATAGCTTTCTTGCTCCTTCAAAAGTACCACTTCGAAAACACAATCACAATAAAGAGGGATATAAGAGGGAGAGGTCATTTCGTTAACCTTGTCCATGATCACATCGCATTGCGTCATAAATGAATTTTCTCTCGTTACTAGGGGTTGTTCGGTGGATGAACATATTTATCACAGTGCAGAATCGCTAAAAGCAAAAGTAATTTCAAATGACTAATGTAATGTCGAACAGTTCCACTTATTATGGTATGCCATTTTGAAAAATGCTCTATAAAAGGACAAAGAGAGAGAAACAGAGAGATGATTGGAGAAGACTACAGAACAGTGAACTACATGGTCTTTATAGGAAGCCAGTATAATAAGGACAGTTAAGTATCGTAGACTGCGATGGGCAGGACATGTGGCACGAATGGAATGAAAGGAAAACCAAAGAGAAAATGCCCAGTTGGTAGACAAAAAATGAGGTGGGAGAATAACATTAACTATGATTTAAGAGGAGTAGATTATTCAGGGATTATTGGAAAACATTAGCTCAGGATAGGGATGCATGGAGAGCTTATGTCCGCGCGGCCATGAACCTATGGGTTTGATAGTGCCAGTGAGTTAATTAGTTTAGTTAGCTCCATAAAAGGAACGACAGCTCTTAAAATCCTTTTGAAACAAAATTTATGGAAAAAATAACATTACAATAAGCGAAAATTTTGCTGGTCATTTGAAATGGCTTTGGAGGGCCGAATGCAGTCAGCGAGCCGCCCTTTGGATAGCTTAGGTAGGCTATGACATTTCAACAAGACCCAAGATTCAATAATCAAGTTATGTTATGAATGAAACTAAAAGGTCAAAACGAGACAAAAGGAAGAGTAAATGTACCGTAAAGATTTTGTGGGGACAATAGGACCTTGTACCATTAAAGTTTTGTAGGAACAGTGGGGCCAAAATGTAAGAAATGCTAAATTCTGTTAGAAAGGATGTCTGTTAACATGGAATGAATGTTTATGAAAGTTTAAATAAAATGATAATACAATAAAAATTAAAATCAAATGTACCGGAACTTGAAAAATTGATTGTATCTAGTGTTTGTAGTGTCATGATCTTGGTGCTGAGGAAATGTTTCACGACAAGTAGGGCCTAAGTGTCGAATAGATTATGAGAAGTATCTAGAATGACTTCTATTGATTCGAACAATCGTGAATAATATACAGACAAATTGCAGCACACTTTGTAATAGAGTTGACCGTGCACTGTTTAGAATCGTAGTTTTCAAACTGTGGTATAGATGACATAAGAAATAGTTGTCAACACACACACACACACACACACACACACTTATATATATGGAAATTTTGAGGAAGTGGCTGAATTCAAATACCTAGGAACAATAATCACAAATAGGAATGATATACACAAAGAAATTAAACATAGACTAAATTCTGGAAATGCGTGCTATTATGCATTACAGCGACTCTTGACGTCCCAACTCCTTTCAAAAAAACGTTAAACTGAAAATATATACAACTATTATTCTTCTAGTTAAGGGAGGAAAGGAGATTACAAGTATTTGAGAATAAAGTACTTAGGAAAATTTTTGGACCAAAGAGAGATGAACAGACAGGTGAATGGAGAAGACTACATAACAATGAACTACATGGTCTTTATAGGAAGCCAAATATAATAAGAACAGTTAAGTTTAGTAGACTGAGATGGGCAGGGCATGTGGTACGAATGGGGAATGAAAGACGTGCATGGAAGCTTCTTGTAGGAAAACCGGAGGGAAAACGCCCAATTGGTAGACCAAGAATGAGGTGGGAGAACAACATTAACTATGATTTGAGGGAAATAGATTATACAGGGAATGGTTGGAAAGCATTAGCGCAGGATAGGGATGTATGGAGAGCTTATGACCGCGCGGCCAAGAACCTAAGGGTTTGATAGTGCCAGTGAGTAAGTAAGTGTGTATATGTATTTATGTATGCATGTATCAATGTATGTACGTGTGTACGTGTGTTTGTGTGTGTGTGTGTGTGTGTGTATGTATGTGTGTACGTGTGTGTATGTGTATGTGTGTATATGTGTGTGTGTGTGCGCGCGCGCGGACATAAGTCTCCAAAACTGGAGAATTTCAACCAAATTTGGTACATATTTGAATTAGGATTCGGCTACGTGTTAGTAAGTGGTAAAATACGCCTAGCACCTTAGGAGAAATGACAACGGCATGTATACTGTATATACCAGCATAATTCTAAAACACCTGAAGAATTTCAACCAAATCGGTACACAAATAATTTACAATTTAGAAAAGATTATATTGGGGTAAGAGACCCCTAGCACACCTATGAGGGAGTGAGATTTAGAAAGAGTAATCGAAAATGAAAAATATTATTGCCGATTTCATTTTTTTTTTTTTTTTTGAGATCGCTAAACCTATTAATGGCCTTCCCGATGACATGTACATCCAAATTTGACCCATAACATCCCTATATAAATTAATATATTTGATAATAAACAGATGTCTGTAAAAGTAAAGTCTCTAAGAAGAAAACGTAAAAACCATAAAAAGCACCCCACGCTTTTGATAGTAAAATTATTTTTTTTGTAGACAACTCTAGTTTATTCAAGATGTGTTGGAGATAATTTTTTTGTTGACCACTTTAATTTTATCCCAAGCGTGTTGCAAATTAAAATTATTTTTCATTTTTTAGTTCGGTTTTCTAATAAAGCGTGTTGTTTTAGTTTTTTTAACTATTATTTATTTTTTTTAATTTTTAGTTTAATTGATTGTCATAAACCAGAATCCCATGAAAATTTAATTGTTTAATACTCTTCTAAAAAAATCCTCCGGGCCGGATTTGAACCAGCGACATATGGCTTACTGAAATTATATACCACTATCGCTTTACCAACTGAGCTCTTACAACGATTGACTAAAAAGTCGATAAGCCCGCGACCTATTATACCGGCTTTTATTATTTTGATTTTCTGATTAATTTGGCCAGGATTTTAGAAAAAAATTATGAGACGATTGTATTTTCATTGGTATTTTACAAGTATACAAAGTTTCAAGTCGATCCAATGTTTTTAAGTGGGTGAAAATCGTGTTCAAAGATTCCGTTACATAGATACAGGTCAAGCTAATATAAAGCGTGTAGAAAAGCCATTCATTTCAAAGAATTTATTCTCAACCTCTATTTAAGCGAATGTAAAAATTTCAGTTGTCCGGAACAAAAAATATCTATATAAAATTTAATGCCTCACTTAATTTGGTATTTAAAAAAAGCCATTCATTTCAAATAATCTATTCTCGACTTCTGTTTAAGCGAACGTAAAAATTCCAGTTGTCCTGAATAAAAAATACCTATATAAAATGTAATGCCTCACTTAATAAGGAAGCATGGAAATTAAATTTACTGCAAATGATAAACTTTGAAGTCCTGTTTTCATCGTTGGAAAATTGTTGATATATCTGATAATAATGTAACTTGTCGGGGTGGATGACTTAATCTCCACTAGTTTCACTTAAAGTTTTGTATCTTCCTTTATTTACACTTGATTTTAATTTTTATTGTATTATCATTTTATTTAAATTTTCATTCCATGTTAACATACATCCTTTCTAACAGGATTTAGCATTTCTTACATTTTGGCCTCACTGTCCCTACAAAACTTTAATGGTACAAGATCCTGTTGTCCCCATAAAATCTTTACGGTACATTTACTCTTCCTTTTGTCTCGTTTTGACCTTTTAGTTTCATTCATAACATAACTTGATTATTGAATCTTGGGTCTTGTTGAAATGTTATAGCCTACTAAAGCTATCCAAAGGGCGGTTCGCTGACCGCAATGCGGCCCTCCAAGCCATTTAAAATGACCAGCAAAATTTTCGCTTATTGTAATGTTATTTTTTTCCATAAATTTTGTTTCAATAGGATTTTAAGAGCTGTCGTTCCTTTTATGGAGCTAACTAAACTAATTAACTCACTGGCACTATCAAACCCGTAGGTCCATGGCCGCGCGGACATAAGCTCTCCATACATCCCTATCCTGAGCTAATGTTTTCCAATCATCCCTGAATAATCTACTTCTCTTAAATCATAGTTAATGTTATTCTCCCACCTCATTCTTGATAAACTGAAAATATATAAATCTATTATTCTACCAACTGGGCATTTTCTCTTTGGTTTTCCTTTCATTCCCTATTCGTGCCATATGTCCTGCCATCGCAGTCTACGAGACTTAACTGTTCTTATTATACTGGCTTCCTATAAAGACCATGTAGTTCCTAGATATTTGAATTGAGCCACTTCCTCAGAATTACCATATATAAGTGTGTGTGTGTGCGTGTTGACAACAATTTTGTGTTTCTTATGGCATGCGTACTACAGTTTGAAAACTACGATTCTAAACAATCACAAATAGGAATGATATGCACATCACTATTGCTGCAACTTCCCAATCACTATTGTAACAAAACTTCAATAAGACAACACTTCGCTCGCTGATTCTAAATCACACTACTCCCTCCGCGGCCTCAACTCCCGTCTTAAATAGGCAGTGAAGCCACTCTAGAATGTTCCAGAAAACCCAGACATACTCTCCCGAAGTTAGATGCCACCTATAGGTTTGTTGTACTGCCCACACGCCGCCTCCAATCTAATCACAACACTCGGTGCGGAGTGTCAGCTGCTCCCACCTCAGGAGTGCTTCGCGCCGGAAACGTTCATAGGTCAGCCAAGGCCTACGCTCCTATGTAAACGTCCAGAACTCTCTTTCAAATACAGGCGCCACTCTGACACCTCTATTTTCCCCGATCCATCTAAATGTTTATCAAAATGTCCAGTATCAATATGTCCAGTTACAATACAAATTATGCTCAGAGTTCACCGATAAGATCAAGGCTGTTATTGGCATGCTGCCTGTAGAGAAGATGTATAGGCTAATGGCTTAAAAAAACACCAGAGAGACAGTCCACGGACAGACAATAACAGCCAATTTAGCGCAAAATCTTCTTAACACCGGAAAAATTGCCACGGGGGAATGTAGTGTGAGAGCATCTATTCAACACAGTGCAGTGTGACTAACAACTTTGAACTTCTTTTAACGGGAATAAATTCCAAAATGTTGAAAGCTAGTCTGTGATATACTGCAAACAGTATTATCATATATCAAGTATTTGGTAAATTATTAATCCTTCTTAATGGTCTCTTCTTCTTCTTAATCATAATTTGCAGGATATTCATCCTGTTTATTTCCAAAATCACTCCTCGGAGGAAGACGTATTGGATGTGCATTCACTGTCTATCCATCTCTTGGCTGGTTTTCCTGTTGTTTTTCTCCCGTCCATTGGTCTATCTTCTTTAGCTCATTTTGCAAGTCGGTTGTCTTCCATTCTTTCTATATGATCCTTCCAATAATAAACCTGCCATGAAAACGGGCTAGTAACCCACTTCAAGGTGTATCTTATACATTGCTCGCATTCCCAAGGATCAAGCCTCGGATCAAAGACGGAAACAAAATCTGACAAACAATTCTTAATGGTAATTTTTAAAATAGTAAAATTGTAAAATTCGTTCCTGCTGTATCAGTTGTCCTCAATTAAAACAAACTTCTGTATATGAAACATCGTAAAAATAAAAAATGTAGGGCTTTCAGAAGATAGTCTTCAATTGTGCTACTGAAGATGCTGATGATGGAACGCTGTCTTCTGAAAGACCTACATGTTTAATGTTTGATGGTGTTTTATAAACAGAAGTTTGTTTTAGCTAAGGGCGACTGATACAACACGTTCTAATTTTACAATTTGAATATCTTAATCAATAACCTGAACGATGGTTTACCATGAATTTTAAAAGTATTGGTATTTTTTACCCAGGGCACCCTGCAATGTAGTCAACTACTGGTGTAGTTAGTATTGTGTATGAGTGTTCCAAACTAAATAGTAGTTTTCCTCTCTGGTAGATAATTTATTAGTCTATTAAACACTGCTTTAGTGCTTAACCAAAATGTGACATAACTAATAGTTTTGGTAGACAGAAAGGTTATAGCCACTACTTTCTGTTAACTTTTAATTTTGGAGGAGGGTTATTGTTGGGTAAAGAGGTAAAGATTGGATTTAGTGACACTAGGAATACTGAAGGAGTTCTCCATGTGTGAGAACTTAGGTTGCTCAGGTTGGTAATCGGTAGAGTTGAGGTTCTTATCTCGGGATTCCACGAGGACTTCGTCGGGCAGAATTAATGTGTAAAGAAGGTCTGGTAAAAGTAGTTTATTCTTAACTTTTATACACTGCAAGTAATTGTATATATGAAGTGACTTTATTCAACTTTCAGAACGAAGTGTTTTTGAGAAGTGACTTTGTTTGATCGTATACGAGAAGTGACTTGATGTAATTTTATACGAGAAGTGACTTGATGTAATTTTATACGAGAAGTGACTTGATGTAATTTTATACGAGAAGTGACTTGATGTAATTTTATACGAGAAGTGACGAGGAGAAGCCTCTCTCGCCTATAGGTAAATTAGTTACTCCCACTACCTCGATCTAGTGGACCTAAGGTCAGTGCTTAGGCACATATAACGAAACATATAATTGGTTAATGCGCCCTCCTATTTTGATCCCGGGGGTGTTACAAATTTATGATTGGCGATTTACGCCTTCAGAGGTTGGACCTTTTTTCCCGTGCTGGCTTCACGTACAGTCGGGTCACAAACATTAGCTAGGCTTGGGTTTTTTCTTCTTAGGCTTGGGTTTTTTCCTAGGCTTCAGACGCTAGAAAATTGCCATATTCCTACACTTTTTGCTAGCGTTGTTTGTGTCAGGGTAAAACCCCCGCTTGTACATTTAGCTAATGAGTTATGGTTATCACGATAAATCAGTTAACTGGAGGCTTAGAAGATATTTCTACTCAATCTGTCGAGCAAAGGATTTTGTCATTAGTAAGTTATTATCATGTGTCAGCCACTTCCGTTTTAACAAAAGAAAGGGTTACATTACCTGAGTTGACAGTACCCTCCTTAATAACTAGCAATTTAATTACATTGATGCTGACTTCTTTGGATCATTTTATATGACCTTTGCGCCTACATAATCAGGTTCTACTCGCTTGCCTGATCAATTTGAATATAAATATGACCTAAGTCCAGTAACTGCTTCATTAAATTATGTTATAATTTTATCTGATTATTATTGCCGATAGGGATTTATTTAGATTTACACAGGAGGCTGTGTGACTGACTTGCCACATATGTCCTATAATCAAATGGAAAAATCAAGGGATTTTTTCATTTGTTTATAATCCTCTCGCATAATACAATGCTAGTATCATAGCTATAGTGGCCTTTAAAAAAAAATGGCTATCATATTTTGGTTAGAGCACGTTAACCCTGAGAGTGTTGCCAGCACGTCAATTATGTTCAGATTGTAAACACTGATATGTATCCCTTTTACCTGGGATCGTTCTTTGAGGTTAAATAGACTCACTTTCTGCAATATAGACATACATAAATATTCATAAAAAAAAAAGATACACCCTTAATATAAATTTGGTGGTCTACTCAAACCATTCATGCTTATACAATTACCATTCAAAACTATTTAGTTGAATACCAGTATAGCATAAATTGCTTCTTCATGTGTAACTGTTTATTTACAATTTCATTTACACCTTAATATCTACCTACATTATAATGTGCGTCTACAGCTTGGGAATTCATTTGCGATGAACCAGTTTTGTCTACTTCAAACCATATGTCGAATAATACTTCAGTTTTGCTAAATTTAATTTGAATTGAGTCAATAAGACTTATTTACATGGATCATATGTTTGCGACCGAAATACTAGAATATCGCGTTTAAGCAGCTGTGCTATCGGTATAAACAATTATTATTGATAGTATTACACCCTGATCTTATTTTTCCCCATAGGTATTGCCTACATACGAATTCATCATGATTATTAATCCATGGAATATTCATGATTCTTAACATTTTATTCTCAACATATTTCGGCTCATTTACTCGGCCAAAGCATAACTGGCTCCATCATTACCCAGCCAAACGACGTTATTTTCTTAAGCGTGCAAAATCATTTCCTTCGAATACAGAATCGCATAGTATGTCACATTCGCTTCCACCAGTGACCATGACTTCATCTCATCTCATTATTAACATCGAATACAAATTCGCACAAATTGTCACATTCGCTTCCATCAGCGATCATGACCTCATTAACTAGGTAATACGGGATCCCTTGCCCTCAAATATTTTCAACAAAATAGCACGTGTTATACAAACACAGTGACGTGCCGCTTCGGCCCACGTCTACAAATTAAATTCTGTAAATATAATCAACAAATAAATTCCTCACGCTTTATAGTTTCACACCGCCACTCGGCCTTTCAATTAAGGTTCGTTGAGTTTCAACATGTCTCATTAGCTCCTATGTTTACACTGTCTGATTGTTATTTTAGACAAAATAATCATAATCATCATAATATTATTCGTATTCAGATTGTTGTACAAGTTTCTTCAATTACCTACATGTATTAAACAATGACGATAGCCTATCTGGGCTCATTTTAACCTTTACTGAATTTTAACCTTTTGACTTAGGTTCGTTCTTTCATCAATAATAAAATAATAGAACATTAAAATCAATCAAGTACTTTTACTTTCCTAGATTAAGTAGATAATGCAGCTTTCTGCTCGAGCGATTAGATTAAAACATAAAAAAAATATAGATCCATTCTCTATCGATAAGTTCAAATCAACAATTTATTAATCACCCTCAATCTTAGCTGAAAGTGGACATGCATGTGTTATGTATTCACACTAATTCAATTAATTATATCATATTCATCAATATGGGGGTATTATCATGATTAATATCTAAATCGACATCTCATTTTATTTATTTTTTTCCACAATCATTGTGCCCTTTCCTCTCGCGATTAGCGTTTTAATCTAGGCATATTTAATCACTTTATTAGTGTTATTTATTTTAATTACTCAATATATTTGGTACTTTACCATACAACATTTATTTATTTTTTTACTAATACTTTTCATTCATGTCCTAATCTCAGCTAGTATTGAGTTCGAATCCCGTGAAAACTGGTTCATGCATTTAAGTATAATTTATCAGGTCTTGTTTTTAATTTGTTTGGGGATTATGTAGAGCTTATATGTTTGTACTTTTTGTATGTTAAATCAAAACTCTGTCGGTATATAACCACTTCCTTACCTGGGTACTGCATAATTTCAGCGTTTACATGGACATTTATCTCGTACCCAAAATCACGGTAGTGCCTACCTGTGCACACAATACAATATAGTACAATGCAAGACATACATACATACGTAATATATCCATTCCGTTGTCATTCTTACGTGTAAAAATCTCTCCCTCCCTTTTTTCTAGAGTGTCAACTTTCACTGTCCGTCTGTCTACCCTTAATACTATTAGTGTCTAATTTCACAGTCTGTTAACTCGCAAAGGCCTCCTGTACTATTATTATATATACATATTTTGCGATACTACGCTCACACGCAAACAAACTCTGAACACACGCATGGTAATTTATTCACATTTTTATTTTCTCGATCTTGAGACTTTGCCACCTGTCACTCTCCATACCATTACATAAGTTTGCTACGAACCAGATAGGCTTTGTTCGCTACCGCGCTCACGCCTTCTCCTTGTATGGCCTGAGTTTCTGTAAGTGGTAACGTCCCATAACCTTGTCCCTGGCCCTTTCCATAATAGATCCATTTTTGCGTTAGCCTTGCGTAATTTGTCAGATAGCGTGTGGTTCCTTACCAGCACTTTGTCGCCGATAGACGGGTGCCAAACGTGCTTAGAGCGTTTGGTCCGCTTCTTTCTTTTGTCCGCAAGTGTCCGCGTCCTATGTTTATCATGTTGACCCTAGGTTCTTTACCCCTCTGGTCCCTCCTGAGATCCTTGTACCCTCTATCATAACCATTGTTGTCCCTATTCTCGTTCCTGTATTGTCTATTGTTACCCTGCATATTACTAAATCTCCTGTCCTCTCCTCGATAGTGGTCATTGTTCTTCCGTATGTCGGGCGCGGCTGCCCCCCTCTCGTCTGAACGGTTAGGTCCGGAGTTCGAGTTGTTCCTACTCGTATTTTCCCTGCTATTTCCTCCTTCCCTATTTCCACTTTGATTATTACCCCTATTGTCGCCCGCTTCCAGGATAGTTAGCATTTCTATCATTTGGTCGTATGTGCTAACGCGCGCGATTAGCAAGCTGTGCCTAATTGCCTGCGGATAATGGTTGATTAGCGTTCGTACGAATTCCGGTTCAGGGTAACTCGGCGAGATAAGTTTGGCTTTTTAGCCAAGGCCAGAAAATGCTCGCTGTACGTCAAGTTTTTCCTCTTATCATATGTCCCATTGCGTATCTCGTATTTTATATCCATTTGTTTCTCGTAACTAAAAAAATGTTGTACGGAATGTTTGCTTAAATGTCTCGTATGGAGCATCAGTGGATAAAGTAACCTCGAACCACATAAGACTGTTGCCTTTCAGGCACTTTTTAACAATATACATATACAAGTGTTTCGGGATACATTTAATTTTGAAATAGTTTTCCAGTTCTTCAATGAACTGGATGGGGTTTGTTTCACTTTCGTTATATTCCGGCAATGGGATATCAATGAAAGAGGAATTGTAGTACGGGGCTGACCCGTGTATACTACCTGGTTCGCTTACATTAGTATGCACCACAGAACTACTAGCGATCTCCGGGTTCCCTAGTACTTCTGTATGCGCACGTGCTTTGTGGTTAGCCGTCGTCCAAGAAACACTCTCCGACGTGTGTGATTCATTTTCGGGGGTCCTATCTTTTTGACATCCGCTATTAATTTTCTCTGTGAGGACACTTATTTCATCATTTAGTTTGCTGATTTCGTTAGTCACTTTCTGTTCTATATTAGTGCCTAACTCATTAAATCTAGAATCAACTATTGTTTCGATCATTTCTGAGCGTTTATCCTGCTCAACAATTTTCTGAGCTACTTGGAGTTTTAGTGTTTCTTGTTCGTCGGCTAGCTTTTGTACAGATACACACATATCATTCACCCTTTTGTCCGCGTTCTCCAACCTACAGAGCTCATTCTTGTTGACTCGTTTTATTTCCCCTTGTAATTCCTTCTGTTTCTCCCCTAAGTTAGTTTGTAACGTTATTATATTATTGTTCATCTCTGTTCTCATTTGACTTATTACCCTGTTTTCTGTTTTCTCTAAGTCTTTAATAAGTTTTTGTTCCATTTTATTTATCTTTAGTTCTACACATGCTGACGATTAATTTATTTTCGCTTCTAGCATCTCTCTATTTTTTCCCATCTCATCCCTTAATGTTTCTTTCAACGTAAATACATCCTTTTCCCTGCTTATCTCCATCTGTCCTTTCCAAGTTTCAAGTTCCCGTTTCATATTCCTCTCCATCGCCTCTAAATCCATTTTCCTACTTCTATCCATCGCCTCTAAATCCATTTTCCTACTTCTATCCATCTCCTCTATTCTCGACATTAGCATTTCCATGTATTTCATGGTGTCGGTGCTTGGATTTCCCTTGTCCTCTACTTCCTCTCTAGCTTCTGCTCCTGCGTTGCTTTCACTACTTTCCCCTGTGCTCTGCTCTAAGTTCTCTCTGCCATCTTCGTTATCCTCTCCCATCCTTACGATTTCGTTCTCTCCTTCAATCAGTTGCCCACAAGCCTTCTCCCTAATCTCTTCGTGTTTCCTATCCATTTTTTTATCTTTATTTGCCTGCCTCTTTCTATTCCTACTTCTTAACAACATAAATACACACAGATATATTTTCCGTTAAATCACTGTAATATTTTGATTTCTTATATATGTAAAAAGTAAAAAAATGCTTATTCTGCTGTTGTGTCACTTACTGCTTCCTTCCTTCAGTCGCTGTCTTCTCGTTCCGCATCCAGGGTTGCCTGTTTGTTGCCATCCTCTTCTCTGTCCTGGTTGCCTCGTGGTCGTGGGACTTAGTCGTTCTGCCGTTGATTTCTGTTCGTGTATTACTTTTACGACCTATTCTGCCCGCACGTTAGAGAGCCAATATGGAGGAGGGTTATTGTTGGGTAAAGAGGTAAAGATTGGATTTAGTTGCCAATAGGAATACTGAAGGAGTTATCCAGGTGTGAGAACTTAGGTTGCTCAGCGTTGGTAATCGGTAGAGTTGAGGTTCTTATCTCGGGATTCCACGAGGACTTCGTCGGGCAGAATTAATGGGTTAAAAGAAGTCTGGTCGGTATAAAAGTAGTTTATTCTTAACTTTTATACACTGCAAGTACGTGTATATATGAAGTGACTTTATTCAACTTTAAGAACGAAGTGTTTTTGAGAAGGTGACTTGTTGGTGTGTGATCGTATACGCAGAAGTGACTGTGATTGTAATTTTATACGAGAAGTGACTTGATGTAATTTTATACGAGAAGTGACGAGGAGAAGCCTCTCTCGCCTATAGGTAAATTAGTTACTCCCACTACCTCGATCTAGTGGACCTAAGGTCAGTGCTTAGGCACATATAACGAAACATATAATTGGTTAATGCGCCCTCCTATTTTGATCCCGGGGGTGTTACAAATTTATGATTGGCGATTTACGCCTTCAGAGGTTGGACCTTTTTTCCCGTGCTGGCTTCACGTACAGTCGGGTCACAAACATTAGCTAGGCTTAGGTTTTTTCTTCTTAGGCTTGGGTTTTTTCCTAGGCTTCAGACGCTAGAAAATTGCCATATTCCTACACTTTTTGCTAGCGTTGTTTGTGTCAGGGTAAAACCCCCGCTTGTACATTTAGCTAATGAGTTATGGTTATCACGATAAATCAGTTAACTGGAGGCTTAGAAGATATTTCTACTCAATCTGTCGAGCAAAGGATTTTGTCATTAGTAAGTTATTATCATGTGTCAGCCACTTCCGTCTTAACAAAAGAAAGGGTTACATTACCTGAGTTGACAGTACCCTCCTTAATAACTAGCAATTTAATTACATTGATGCTGACTTCTTTGGATCATTTTATATGACCTTTGCGCCTACATAATCAGGTTCTACTCGCTTGCCTGATCAATTTGAATATAAATATGACCTAAGTCCAGTAACTGCTTCATTAAATGATGTTATAATTTTATCTGATTATTATTGCCGATAGGGATTTATTTAGATTTACACAGGAGGCTGTGTGACTGACTTGCCACAATTTTAAGGCTGATCCATATTGATATTACTATTCTCAGTTGTCCTAAGTAAATGCTAAAAGTACTGTAGCAAATTTAGCAGTGAAGGTTTGTGTTTATGAAACATGATTTACCAAGACTGAAAATTAGTAAAATTTTCACTGCTAATAAGCAACTACTAAAAGTAGGCTGCAATTTTCATGGAACAGGCCTCTGTGCTGATATAGTCCCCATGATAATTAATGAATTAATATTATTTGATTTGCATTAACCCAGAATATTTTATCGTTCTATGTTAGAATAGTAAGATTTATTTACTCCATATCTAACAAGTTATTAGCATTGAGTTCTTGGTATTAATTTTACCTTAATGTTCTAAACATTTGCAACCATCTAATATTAAGTTATGCAGTATTCACTATAGTTATATCTTAATTTATGTTTATTTGTAAATTAGTCTAATAAATAGCCTGCTAGTTGTTGGATAAATAATAATTAACAATTAATAATAATAATAATAATAATAATAATAATAATAATAATAATAATAATAATGATAATCCATCCATAGTAATTCTGCCCGAGGGTAGGTCTTTCACTGTAATCATAGAATTTTCATGCTATGCTTTGCAACTTTACTAGGTAATTATAGGTGTGGTAGCTTCCCGTTGCTTTCCACACCGGTGAAGGATGATGATGATAATGATAAGGATGATAGTGATGGCCGAATGATTTTCGGGGACCGTTGGGCCCTTAGCCTCCTGACATTTGTCTTACAGGTGAGGAAAAACCCCGAAAAAACCTCACTCAGGAGCCTGTCTCGACCGGGAATCGAACCCGGACCCGCTGCGTGACAAGGCAGCACGCTACCTCGAGACTATAATAATAATAATAATAATAATAATAATAATAATAATAATAATAATAATAATAATACTTTATTTATTCTGGCAGAGTTAAGGCCATGAGGCCCTCTCTTCCGCTCAACCAGCACAAATACAAATAAATATTTGACAAATATAGATATACACTATACTAATTATAAACAGTTAAAGATACAATAAATGTAGCAATGTAAATTTCATGTACAAACAACATTTTATAGGATAATAACAATAATGATACGATAATAATAATAATATTATTAATAATAATAATAATAATAATAATAATAATATAAATATGATAAATTATACGAGAAACGCCAATTAGCGGTGGGCAATAATAATAATAATAATAATTATTATTATTATAATAATAACCTTTCTCTATATCATAGTTCAATCGTTCCTTTTAGGTACTTTTATATGTCTCACCCCACACGGACCTTACAGGGACACGACCGGTCGGAAGAGGATTTTAACTCTGGATCACATATACATTTTTGAACACACAAGGGCATGGAGGGTCTCTCTGAATGAGTGATCATCTCAATGCTAGTGCCATGTTCGAGACGTCACGAACATTTAAGACAAGACACATTCACTCAATAATACTAAACAATACTAATATGACATTGACGATTGTGATTGCCAAATGATATTCGGGGACCATTTGAACTCTAAAGTTTCCCTAATTTGACTTAAAGCTGAAAAAAAAACTCCAAAAAAACCTCACTCAGGAAAGTTGTCCCGATCGGGGATCGATCCCAGGCCCGCTAAATATGAGGCAACGACGTTACCCCTAGACCACAGCGGTGGATTTAACATCAATAAATAATAATAATAATAATAATAATAATAATCCCCTAGACCACAGCGGTGGATTTGACATCAATAAATAATAATAATAATAATAATAATAATAATAATAATAATAATAATAATAATAATAATAATATATTTACCTTAGTTTAACCTCTTCCTTTATGGGTACTTTAACATGCTCCACGTCATTCGGGCCTCATAAGGACAGGACCTGTCGGGAGATAAAATAATAATAATAATAATAATAATAATAATAATAACTATAATAATAGTAATAATAATAATAGTATTCCAATATCCGAAACGTAAGTCAGGCATACAAAAAAGAAAATCATTTATGGACAAATATAAACATTTCAGAAAATTCTTTGTATTTAATTTAAAATATAGAGTTCAGGATAATCTGGGTTAATATTTGACCTATTTCAATTCTATGCATTACCGCTAATTCTGAAAAAAAAATTGTCAAAATATTTTTACGACGACCATTAATAAGTGGATTCTTATGTCCAGTACGGTACGTCGAATGGTGGAAGTTCGCTAAGTCCCAACGACTTACGAAAATTCCTTTTCAATAATTCCTAAATCACATACTTACTTACTCACTGGCACTATCGAACCCGTAGGTTCATGGCCGCACGGACATAAGCCCTCCATACATTCCTATCCTGAGCTAATGCTTTCCAATCATTCCCTGTATAACCTACTTCCCTCAAATCATAGTTAATGTTATTATCCCACCTCATTCTTGGTCTACCAACTGGGCGTTTTCCCTCTGGCTTTCCTACAAGCAGCTTCCATGCAAGTCTTTCATTCCCCATACGTGCAACATGTCCTGCCCATCGCAGTCTACGAGACTTAACTGTTCTTATTATATCTGGCTTCCTATAAAGACCATGTAGTTCATTGTTATGTAGTCTTCTCCATTCACCAGTCTCTTCATCTCTCTTTGGTCCAAAAATTTTCCTAAGTACTTTATTCTCAAATACTTGTAATCTCCTTTCCTCCCTTAAAGTAAGAGTCCATGTTTCGCACCCATCTAATATAACTGGTAGAATAATAGTTTTATATATTTTCAGTTTAACGTTTTTTGAAAGGAGTTGGGACATCATGAGTCTCTGCAATGCATAATAGCACGCATTTCCAGAATTGAGCCTATGTTTAATTTCTTTGTGCATCGCATTCCTATTTGTGATTACTGTTCCTAGGTATTTGAATTCAGCCACTTCCTCAAAATTTCCCTCATTTGTCATTAGCTGTCCATTTCCATTATATAATGAATTTCTACGTGTGACCATATATTTAGTTTTATTGATATTTACTTCCAATCCTAATTTCTTAGTGTTACTCAACAGTGTGTGCGTATTGTCCTTTAGTATCTCCTCGCTATCGGCCAACAATACTACATCATCAGCATAAACTAGCAGCTTATTAATACCATTCAGTTGTAAGCCTTCCTCATTCTCTAAAGATTTAATGGCATGCTCTAGTACAAAATTAAATAGTAGAGGAGATAGTGCATCTCCTTGTTTCAACCCATTCTGGATTTCAAAAGTATCCGAAAACTGTTTGCCTACACGCACCCTACTCTTTGTGCCATTTAGACACATTCGTATAAGTCTAACTAATTTTTTTAGGAATTCCGAACTCCAGCAGGATACTATATAACTTCTCCCTCTTAATTGAATCATATGCTTTTTTTAAGTCTACATATAGTTGATGTACAGTACCATTATATTCCCATTTCTTTTCTAAAATCTGTCTTATACTAAAAATCTGATCTGTTGTAGACCTGTTTCTTCTAAATGCACATTGATGATCTCCTAGAATGTCATCAATATAGGGAGTAAGTCTGCTTACTAATATATTTGTTAGAATTTTGTACGAAGTTGAAAGTAATGAGATGCCCCTGTAGTTGTTGCAGTCAGTTTTATCTCCTTTCTTATAAATTGGTACGATAATTGATTCCTTCCATTCATCTGGAAGAGCTTCTTTTTCGCAAATCATACTAAGCAACTAGCGTATCTTGTCCATAAATTTTTCTCCCCCTGATTTTATCAGTTCTGCTGGGATCTCATCTGAACCTGATGCTTTATACATCTTCAATTTTTCAATCGCCATTTCAACCTCTAACGCACTTGGCTCTACGACTAGCATGTAAGTTATCCTCCTCAATGTCCTGTTCTGTATGTACATTTAATAACTGATTGAAGTAACTTTTCCATCTATTTAATATACTACTGGAATCTGCAATCATATCCCCGTTTTCATTCCGAATTATGATTGTTCTAGCCTGAAACCCTTTCTTCTCTATCCTAATTCCCTGATATAATTCTCTAATGTTCCTATTTTTTGCATTCATTTCAAGATCATTAATCTTCTCTCTCAAATATTCCCTCTTTTTACTCTTTAGTAACTTGGTGGTTTCCCGTCTAATAGTACCCAATTGCTCTAAATTTACCTCATTTGGCTCGTGTAACCATTTCATTTTGCTAGCTTTCTTTTCTTTATAATGTCGGCACATTCCTCATCAAACCATTTCTTGTTTTGCCTCTTTAATATAACATTCAAAACGGTTTTGTAGTTAGAACAAGTATTTTTATGTGCTAAAAGTAAAAATTGCAACATAGCATAAAAATAACTGAGATTTCTCTCTTTGTCTTTGTTAGTTCAATAATACAAATTATCTGTATTGCAATTTTAACATTTAGTACATAAAAATTAATTCCAGTTATTAATATTAAAATTGCTATACATACAGTAATTTAATATGTGATCTAATATGCGTTTTAAGAATTGACAATTAACATGTTTTTCATAGCATTTCAGATTACAAACACAATGAATTGGCAATATTTGTTACTTTTAATCACCATAGTTTCCTGCTATCCGAAATTGCCATGTGTGACATCAGATGGTAATTGTCCAGATTATTTAGAATGTGCAATAAAAGCACCGGAAGACTGCAATGAAGGGTATTTTAAACCGAACATATCTGACTGTGGCTGTTGTCCTGCTTGCATCAAGTATCTTGGTAAGTTATAATGTTGTTACTCTGCATTGAATGAATTCGTCTCCACAAAGGGGACTTGCACATGGAACCCTCAAACGTTGCACACGGAAATGTATTTATCTTAGACTCTATAAAAACGGTCAAGTATGTTTTCAATGTAAAAGACAATTTTAACAGTATGTGGAATGAGTAAATTGATTCAATTTACTATGAATATATTTCATTTCATTATGCAGTTTAACCTCTCACTTATAGGTACTTTTACGTGCCACACGCCACCCGGGTCTTACAGTGGCACGATCTGTCGGGAGAAGTATTTAACTTTTAAAATTCATGACGATACACCGTTTATAATATAAAAATACATATGCATATGTTTCGAAAGTACTCCACACCCCACATCCAATGTTGAGGAAGACTGAGATCTCGTGTACGGTACTCTATTTTACACGCTTTATATTAGCTTGACCTATATCTATCTATGTAACGGAATATTTCAATGCGATTTTCACCCACTTAAAATCATTGGATCGACTTGAAACTTTGTATACTTGTAAAGGACCAATGACAATACAATAATTTCATAATGTGTTTCCAAAATCCTGGCCAGAATCATCAGAAAATCAAAAAAAAGTGTTTGTGTAAATATATAACGGAATCTTTCAACACGATTTGCACCCACTTAAAATCATTAGATCGACTTGAAATTTTGTATACTTGTAAAGGACCAATGACAATACAATAATTTCATAAATGTTTTCCAAAATCCTGGCCAGAATCATCAGAAAATATAAAAAAAAGTGTTTGTGTAAATATATAACGGAATCTTTCATCACGATTTGCATCCACTTAAAATCATTAGATCGACTTGAAATTTTGTATACTTGTAAAGGACCAATGACAATACAATAATTTCATAAATGTTTCTAAAATCCTGGCCAGAATCAGCAGAAAATGAAAATAATAAAAACCGGTATAATAGGTTGCGGACTTATCAACTACTTACTCAATCGTTGTTAGAGCTCCGTTGGTAGAGCGGTGGACTGTAGTGGTATATAATTTTAGTAATTCATAGGTCGCTGGTTCAAATCCGGCTCGGCGGATTTTTTTAGTAGAGTATTACTTTTAGCTCATACTACAATAGTATCGAATTTAAAGATAGTTACATTTTTATCTTATTCTGTAAAATATTAAAACTAAAAAATAAAAAATAAATAATAGTTTTAAAAAACTGAAACAACACGCTTTATTAGAAAACCGAAGTAAAAAATGAAAAAAAAATAAGTTTAATTTCCATCACGCTTGGGATAAAATTGAAGTGGTCAACAGAAAAATCATTTCCATCACTACTAGAATAAAACTAGAGTTATGTACAAAACAATAATTTTACCATCAAAAGTGTGGAGTGCTCTATATCAATTAATATATTTGATAATAAACAGATATTGGTAAAAGTAACGTTTCTAAGAAGAACACGTAAAATCTATAAAAACCACCCCACGCTTTTGATGGTAAAATTATTATTTTTTTGTAGATAACTCTAGTTTTATTCTAGATGTGTTAAAGATTATTTTTTTGTTGACCACTTTAATTTTATCCCAAGCGTGTTGGAAATTAAAATTATTTTTCATTTTTTAGTTCGGTTTTCTAATAAAGCGTGTTGTTTTAGTTTTTTAAACTATTATTTTTTATATTATAAATAGGTATTTAACTATGGATCACACACATATGTTTTGACCACTCAAGGACATGGCAGGGTCTCCCCGAATGAGTGATCAGCTCAATGTCAGGGCCTCCTCCGAGACAACACAACATTAAGACGGAGTAAAACACCATTCACACACGTTCTTAATAAAAATAACGAATATGATAATGATGGTCTCGAGGTAGCGTGCTGCCTTGTCACGTAGCGGGCCCGGGTTCGATCCCCGGTCGGGATAGTTTTTCTGGGTGAAGTTTTTATCGGGGTTTTTCCTCACCTGTAAGACAAATGTCAGGATAAACTTTAAGTCCAAAACGGTCCCCAAAATCATATGGCCATCGCAATCATCATCATTCATATTCATCTTAGATTAAGCTTAGAATTAGGGACTCTCCTGGCGCACCAACTATCATCATCATCACCCATCATACCATCGGGGTAACGTAACCCCGCCTTGCAGGCGCCCCAATCTCAGAAGTGGGTTACAAAGTACACCATGCCAGGAGAGAAACCAGAAATGCCGAAAGACAACCTGGGGCATTTGCAATAAATAAATAGAATAATGATGGTCAGAGACAGTTTGGGTCTTAAAGTTTCCTGACATTTGCCTTACAGGTGAGAAAACATCTTCTTGTAATCTTGTAAGCCCATGTTTCCCTTAACAGAGATTTAGGCGCTCTTTCCCTACAGCGAAGAATTTGAACCATAATAATTTAGTTACACTTGTTTTCGTATAGATGTCACTTGAGTGGTCGTGGTCAGCGTTTCGCCTCAAACTGACATCTAGGAAACCAAGGTAGTACTAGGACAGGAAAATTCGGTAAATTTTGCTTAGAGGCCTTTCATTCAGGCTTAAGGATCTTTTACGAGCCTGAAATTCTTCAGACTCGGGACCCACGGCTTAAAGTCCCTCCCGGAGGACTTAAAAAGATCACCCAGGAAACTTGTCCCAACCGGGGAATGAACCCTGGCCCGGAGGGTAAGAGCCAGCGACGATACCCCGAGACTACAACGGTGTACACACATATATATATATATATATATATATATATATATATATATTCTGAGTTTGTTTTCACTTAGGCTTAGAGCCTCATACTACAACAATTTGTACTTTTTTTTTGTTGCTATTTTTTCAAATTACAGTAGACTGTCATTCTGCGCTATAATTTCCAAAACCTTAAATACAAAACATGTACTATGATGAATGTTTCCTTGTCCTATAGATAAAAAAGTAGGAAACTTTTTTAATGTCCCAGTTTGTCTTTTTGGACATTTCCGGTGTTCTCTCCTGGCATTGGCGTAATTGTAACCCACTTCTGAAGTTGGGGCGCCTGGAAGGCGGGGTTACGTTGCCCCGACGATATGATGGGTGATGATACTGGTGCACCAGGAGAGTCCTTAATCCTAAGCTTAATCTAAGATGAATAAGAATGATGATGATTGCGATGGTCATACGATGTTCGGGGACCGTTTGGGCCTTAAAGTTTCCTGACATTTGTCTTACAGGTGAGGAAAAACCACGATTAATTATTGCAATATGTGTTTTAGTGCCTCCCACTGCATTTTGTATCGTGCGTCGTGTTCCATGGTGGGCGGATAGATGGTGTTAATGTGGGCTTTTTTAAATTTACATACAACTTCAGTAGACACTTTACGGAAATCCATCCATAATAATTCTGCCCCGAGGGCAAGTCCTTCACTGCAATCATAGCACTTTCATGCTATGCTTGCAGCTTTACTAGGGAATTGTAGGTGTCGTAACTTCCCGTTGCTTTCCACACCGGTGAAGGATGATGATGGCCATATGATTTCGGGGACCGTTTGAGCCTTAAGAGTTTTTCTGACATTTGTCTTATAGGTGAGGAAAACCTCCGATAAAAACCTCACCCAGAAAAACTGCCCCGACCGGGGATCGAACCCGGGCCCGCTGCGTGGCAAGGCAGTACACTACCTTGAGACCACAGCGTTGGACTTTACGGAAATGTATTCTTATATTGTGTACAGAAATGGTATAAGATGAACGTATGTTTATGTATTTGTGTAATGTGGGTTGATTGAGGGATGATTATAAAGATAAGTTATATATATATATATATATATATATAACAGGATCAAATAACCCCCTAGGATTAAATAGAAATATTGACAAAATCCCCTTCCATCCTTACTTATATATATATATATATATATATACGAGGGCGGATCGGAAAGTAACGCTCAATAATTTTTTTTCTGCCTTGGTATTGCAGCTAGAATGTTGAAATTTCACAGAGATATAGTTTGAAGTTTTCACTACAGATGGTATTTTTTTCTCAGGTGCACCTCTTGCGAGAGAAGCTTGAACTATGCAACAAAGATGGCGCGCATGCTACAGTCGTCCACCTGTGAGGAACAGAGAAGTGTTGTTCGATTTTTTTGGGCCAAAGGGCATAAACCCAGTGAAATTCACAGGGACATGCGTGGCGTGTATGGGGATGATTGTATGGACCGTAGCAATGTCTCCAGGTGGTGCACATTCTTCCAAGAGGGACGCGTGAACCTAAGTGATTCGCCACGCTGCGGCCGGCCGACAACAGCAGCAATCTCGCACCATCGGACTTTCATCTGTTTGGTCCCATGAAGAAATTCCTGGGCGGCAAACGCTTTGAGACAGATGTGGAAGTGAAATCAGCAGTGCGCAGATGGCTACACTCCAACCAAACGGACTTCTACGAACAGGGCATATTGAAACTGGTAACACGATGGGAAAAATGTGTTGAGAAAGTTGGTGACTATGTCGAAAAGTAGGTAAAAGATGTAAGTTCATTTGTGATTTTTTTCCTTTTTTTTTTACTATTAAACTTTTTTAAAAAAAATATTGTGCGTTACTTTCCGATCCGCCCTGTTCCTCACAGGTGGACGACTGTAGCATGCGCGCCATCTTTGTTGCATAGTTCAAGCTTCTCTCGCAAGAGGTGCACCTGAGAAAAAATACCATCTGTAGTGAAAACTTCAAACTATATCTCTGTGAAATTTCAACATTCTAGCTGCAATACCAAGGCAGAAAAAAATTATTGTACGTTACTTTCCGATCCGCCCTCGTATATATAAGTTTTAAAAGCATTATGAGTTAAATTTAAGATCCAATAATCAGGCTAAACGCCTGAATAGCGGTTGAAAACCTAGCCGAAATGTGAGATAATAATAACCTACTTTAGGCAAAAGGACAAATATAGTTACTTTTGCTGTTTTTAAAATTTAAGATGGTGTGTTTAGGTTTAAATGTGGACTAAAACTGAGATATTACTGTAGCATATACATTGCCTCCCCCATTCTGAACTCGCTGCAATAATTAGTTTCGATTCACATGAAAAAAAAAATGACGGAAATATATTATTTGTATGGTGCAAGCACAGGTTTTGATTATGAGTGGGACAAGGAGGATGCGCCCCTTATGAATTGGATTATGGGGATGCGGTCCAGTGTGAAATATTAATAAAATATTATTCATTTTATATTTATGTTTTTTATAATAATACGGTATTTAAAATGTTTGCCCCAAATTGGAAACATGAAAACGGATGCCTTTATAAACTTAAACACGGAACATCTGTGCAAGTATTTTAAAACGATCTTATTTTTCTACACCGTATTTTCATCTAGAATTATTATCTGGATTTTAAGTAATTTCACGAGTCTACTGTAAATTGTATAATGTATCACTCTGCGTCTAAATATCAGTCAAATGAAAAACAATAGAACCACACTATGGGTACAATAATCGCACCTTGGAAAGAAGACGGCCACAAGTGTAAAAAGTTTAGTTCCCAGTTATCTGTAATTAAAGTTTTAAAAAAGGTATGGTGAATTACAATTTTTGATATGGACACAGTTTTTATCATTTCTCCATTTTTTTGCACATGACTTGCGGTCATATAGAAATCAATTTGTATTTTTTCCCCCCAACAGATAGTAGTCTTAACTCAATTTATGAAATTTTTACACTTGTGGCCCTCTTCTTCCCAAGGTGCGTTTAATTCTTTGCACGCTGAAAGGTCGTTGGGCCTATAGGTATATGGCTATAGTTATTTAATGCCGATCCTGGGTCCATCTGCTGTGAATCGACAAATACGATAAAAGTATGACACAATCTTAAAATCATTTCGAATATTACTAATAATTTAATACTTTTGAAGTTTTATTCTGTCTCTGTTGATAGATCGTCTATTGTATTAAAAAAATATATAAGATTAACTTACGAGTTACCATTGTTTATATTACCTCTGCTATTGTTTAAAGTTTGTTATCCGGTATTTAGAGCACCTAATTAAAGTGAAATTATTAGGCTTATATTGCATCAATATTGTTAAGAGAATAATAATAATTATTATTAATATAATATATAATTATAATAACAATAATTATTATTTTAATGTTCCAGAACGTGGGGAAGATTGCCACGGAATAAACATACCACCATTATACGAATGCGGTAACGATCTTGTATGTAGTCAAAGAACTGGAACATGCGTACCACCTTCAGGTGAGTGAAAAAAAAAATCAATCTTTTAAATTGTACACGATGAATTAAGTGTATAAATACTAATAAAAGGTAGTATATACTGTAATTAAATGATTTAAAGAGATATAACGTGCTTACCATATTGACATAACACTATTTCGTGCCAACTCCTCATGCGGCCTGTTGGTCTAGGGGTATGATTCTCGCTTCGGGTGCGAGAGGTCCCGGGTTCAATTCCCGGACAGGCCCTTTGTTTTATTTTAGCAAACAAAGTTCTTTGTCGTTTTTAATTACTTAAAATTGTATTTCCATTTTAAATTTCGTGATATTAATATACAAAAATAAAACAATGAAAACTACTGTATTCACCATACAGTATTTCGTATATGATTTAACTTCAACAATATTATTTCATGTTATTTTATTATCGCCTAGTTCCAATATATTAATTTACTTTAATTATATTTTGGTACAAAAGTATATTATTTAAATATTTATTTATATATGTGTTTGAAAATAAATGAGGATATTGAGATTGGTACTTGAATATTGCAAGCTAAACTCTCACTGCCGAAATAGCTCAGTTGGGAGAGCGTTAGACTGAAGATCTAAAGGTCCCTGGTTCGATCCCGGGTTTCGGCATATTTTTTTTTTATGTTATAAATATTTTTATTTTATATTTAAGTTTTAATTTTTGTTCTATAGCTGAATCACCGTTAATCGAAGAAGCTCTTTATTCCTCAAAAGAGTCAAAGTTTTCTCAAAATAATTGTTTGGAAGCTAACCAATCAACCATTGGGTATCATCCAAAATGCACAAAAGACGGCAGTTTCACCCCTAAACAGTGTCAAGACGATTTATGTTTTTGTGTTACTGTAGAAGGAAAACCTATAACACGCTATAAAATTCCGGTAAAACAAGCTGAACAGATGGAGTGTGGTAAGTAAAACATATGTTTATTTTGGAACATTTTATGTGACTGGAAATACTATACAAGTACGGTAGTACAATATATTATAGATATCCAGCAATATGTATGTATTCCATATGTTTAATTACACATTTTTTTTTTTCACTCTCCACAAAAAAACACGGCTTTGAACTCTTCAAGAAATAAAAATACGTGTGTGTATTTCAGAAGTCTTATAAAAAAAATCTTTTGTAAAAATATAGCATGAAAGCGAATGTTTTAACGTTTAAGATTTTTTTTTATAGATAACCATTCAGTTTGTCAAAGCTGCTAAATAATTAGTACCTTATTAAAATGCCTTATCAAATAATTGTAGTAGAAAAGATTAACAGATAGACCTAAATAAAAAGAATAGCCTCATGTGAGTCCCAAAAATTATAAAACAATAAAAAGTTGTAACTTTATGCCTAGAAAACATTTTTTATGTATCCAAAAAGTATCGCCTTTACATATATCAATTGGTAATAGCTTAATATATGTATTTAATAAATTGCGTTTCCAAATAGTTTTCTTTTTAAATATGGTCATTGTATTTATATCAACATTGATCTAGTAAAATATCAGCAGCATTGCAAAACTGTTCAGTTATTAATGCTTATGCTATAGAAATGCCATCTACTAGCGAAATTCTGAGATAACTTAGTTCAATATTACGCCACTTGTTTTCAGTTTGCGCTAGAGTCGAAGCTGAAAGGAATAGCGGCCGCATGTGTGACGAGTTTGGGAACTACAAAACTATATGATTATAATATAGAAAACTTGTAATGTAATATGTTAATATACTATACTGTATTTATTAATATTTCTGTTATTTATTGTGCATTACAAATATTTTATTCAGATTAATGGTTTTATTTTGTAATATTCCAGTGGAGTTAGAGAGATGTGAGAGTCGTATCATATATGCCTAATATTCGAACACGGTCCAGTCCATAACTTAATCCTAATTTCTTTTCGTCCTCAACATTACAGAATACGAAAGTTCAAACATTTGTCATCAGGGTCAAATTGATAGGTACCTAACTACTTACAAGGGACCATCCTCTATTGGAGGACTTCTATTATTCTGAAAATATGCAACTTATTAATTGTACCATGTTATGCATCAACCGGCTAAGCGCCATTAAAAATATATTTTGCTCTCATCTTATGTAATGGCTCATGAAGTAAGTGTACGCAAACTTTTAGCACCAAATATTTAAATATAGCCATATTATTAAAGAAAAAATGTAAACGCCATCAGACTTATCAGATATTCTGTTTCGCAACAAACGGCTTTGAAACCATATTATTTTCATAAAAATGCTAATCTAAATTTTACTAAGCGCCAAATGTTTCCGCTCTTAGATTGTTGATGCATGACAAGGAAAATAACTTGCAATATCCAGTATTGCTAGTTTGGCGCTACAATAAATAGCGAAGATTGACTTAAACTCTAAACGTATTTTTCTCGAAACTTACATAATGGCGCATAGCCGATTGATGCATAACACCGTCCATTTAGTTAATTGATAGCACTGGACAACAAATTTCAAACATTTTTTTGCACTTGAGTGAAAATAGGTGATTATATTATATATATATATATATATATATATATATATATATATATATATTTTTTTTTTTTTTTTTCAACATATGCTGAATTCAGGTCTGCAATTCAAAATTTCCTATCACGTACCATTTTTGCAGGAAACGTGATTGAAAATTTCCATATAAATCCAAAAAGAAAATGACCGAACATACCTAATTTCAGTATTCTGGTAATTCCTTATGTTATTTTTGTAAATGCAAGGATTATTAAGAAAGGATTGTATATATTAAATAACTTTCGGGAAGACTTAGTCACAAATTTTCTGATTTATCATGAAAAAAAGTATAGAGATATTTTTTAAAAAAGTATGATTTTACTCACATTCTAAAAATATTTTCTGGAACATTTTTGCTTGTTGACAACATCAGGAACATACCTAATTAGCTGTCAATAATAGTCATCTGACATGCTGGGTGACCATTGCCCTATGTATATTCTATCCATGACAGATATATCTTGATGAAAACGTTCTCCGTGTTGATCCATATTTGGTTCGTCTTCCGGGCTTCATCCGTGTTCATCGCTGACGGTCCTCAGGTTGGGAGGAAAGAAGTCCAGATGGAATGTAGGAAATATATTTTCAATGACATAATATGTGTAATATTATTACACCCCTAGTTTTTATATATCTTTAACATGTTCTCAATAATTTTTTGTTAGTTTTCGGCACTTACATTTCCCAGAAAATTAGCACACACTGTCTTGATTCCCACCCATGCTGCTTTCTCTGCTGTCCTCTAGCACGTCATCAAACTTCTTGTCTTGCATCACTTCACGAATTTGTGGGCCAATAAAAATACCTTCCTTCAATTTACCTTCACCAATTCTTGAAATTTTCTCTTTCAAACACGGAAAACTTTTACAATTTTTGTTTAGAGCCTTAACAGAATTTTCCATTAAGCCTATCTTAATGTGAAGGGGTTGCAGCAATATGTTTTCTTTCTTAACTAATTGTTAGTGTTTAATACTCGTCCCCTGGTAGCAAAGCATCCCTTAGGATAGGTTTCACCAACAGAAGTAACTGTATTACGTCAGTTTAAGCTATATATTATACATGGGGAAAACTGGCGTAATACAGTTACCTCCGTTGGTGAAACTGACCCTTAGAGGCCACTCTCTTACTTCATGATGTTTTTGTTTAGCTCGACTGTCCCACTCGCATAAAAATCAACAAAACTTGGTGAAACCACTCTGCATTTCAAGGTGTATCTATATGATTTTAAGATTTCCACATATGTTGTGTAGTTAACAGTTTTTAAAAGAAAATTCATATATTTAGTACGTTTCTTTCATATGAATATTATGAGCAATAGGTATAGGCACAGAATGGTAAACATTACAATTATGTAACAACACGGCCTTTAAACTTAACTTGGAAGAATCTATGAAAAGGCGCCATTCTTGTGGATTGCAAATTTTACCGCTCAATTGTTCCATTAGTCCATCAACATCATTACAATAGACAAAGTCATTCAAACAGTGTTCACGTTTTCACATAAATTGTTATTTTGACATTGGGCTCAAATAAATACCAGTTCTGTAACAGAGAGCCTAATACTTCAGACTGACTTTTGTTAAATTGAGATCCCTTAGAAGATAACATATATTTTTAAATTGCTGCTTTTGCACTCTGCTTCAACAATACGAGTGGGGAGGTTAAGAGACCGTAATAAAATTAATTGTGTAAACATATAATCTGCTACACTGCCGCTAGTATAATCATAAATCGGCTGATAACGGAAAAGGGATTTCAGTTTAGAAATCAGAGCATAAAAATATGTTACCTCAGGATGGGGCATGAAGCTCCGGTTTGATAGTGCCAATGAGTTAGCTAAATATGTTCACACATTATGGATGTGGAGAAAGGTATGTGATGTAATGTTACCATGGAAACGTTGTGATGACTCCTCCCCTGTGAAAATTTTTGTCAAGTTATTGGAACTTAAGCAGTCTCTTTCTTAACAGTCGCCTTCAATATCCATTCTGTAATGTTCAACCCATAGTTCAAGATCTCTGGTTCAACCATGCACTGCCTGAAGCAATACAATTTAAAGATTTCCCCATTTCTCTAAAGTCGTTAACACACACATACACACACACACACACACACACACACACACACACACACTAACAGGTAAATATGGTTGGAAGGATTCTAAAAGTTTAAAGCAACCTTAATGAGAAAATGGAACAATACCAGAACTTATATTATGAACATGTTTTGAGAATGGAAGACCATCGACTTCCCAAAAAGGTTCTACGTTACAAACCTACAAAGAACGCCAATGGAAGAGATGGATTGATCAATTCGCTGTACTTCAGGGATGGTAAGTCATATCTGTTCAATGTTTACTGATTCCCCAGAAAAATTGAGTTTATCGACATAGTTATAATGACTATTTAACTCATGCCCCAAATGGGAGTCAATGACCAATCACATTTCAATGATTTTTAATTTACAACCAATCACGGTCGGGTTTCCCTAGAATTTACCAACTAAAGTTTATCATAATAAAGAAAGCATCTCCTTTTTAACATTCTGAATAGGTCATGACATTATTTTGCAGTGACCTATCCCCTAAGAAATACGGCTACCAGATTGTATATATAGTGCATGAATGTCAACAGAAAGAGATAATATAAAAACATTTGTAACAATTGATTATACCACAAGAAAAAAAAAGAGAAACCACTGTTTGCACTTTCTTAAACAAATTATTTTCCAGGAAATGACGTTGCAGAAAAATATAATTGACATATTTACATCATAGGACATCAGAAATTAATTAATACCTATTACGTTGGTTATAAATTTCTCCACTAGGGTGCATTCTTATAACATTGCGATCCTTTGGCAATAAATAATATGATCTGGTTGCAGTGACGAACAAAAGAAGCAAATGAAGCGTACCAATCGTTTCTCATTTGTTTTGAAACATCGCCGTTTACATTATATAAATATTTTAAAATAACTATAGTTACCCTAACGGTCCCCGAAATCATATGGCCATCATCATCACCACCATCATCCTTATCATTATCATCGTCATCATCGTTCACCGGTGTGGAAAGCAACGGGAAGTTACCACACCTACAATTCCCTAGTAAAGCTGCAAGCATAGCGTGAAAATGCTATGATTGCAGTGAAGGACCAGCCTTCGGGCAGAATTACTATGGATGGATGGAACTATAGTTAAATAATGATGTGTGAGTAAACAGCTTAATTTTATTCGTTAAATAGTCCTAACAAATGCCACTCTTTATTTCCAAATTCTCTAGATAAATTCACTCCTCACTTCGTTAGTCGCGAATTTATCGATAATTTGGAAATCACTCGTGGTATTACTTATGACTATTTAACTCATGCCCCAAATGGGAGTCAATGACCAATCACGTTTCAATGATTTCTGTATTACAACCAATCAGAGACGTGTTTCACGAAATAATTATCAACGTTAGGATTATCATATATTAAGCAAAGCTCCTCCTTTTTAATATTCTGAACAGGTCTGACCGTTATTTTGCAGTGACTGAGCCTATAACAAATACGGCTACCAGATTGTATATAATAGTGCTTACATGTCAACATTTGTAGCAATTGATTATACCACCAAAAAAAGAAACCACTGTTTGCACTTTCTTAAATGTATACGACATCAAAAATGAATTAATATACAGATTGATGTGTTTCATTTTTTCTCCACTAGAGAGCATTCTTACAATATTGCGTTCCTTTGGCAATAAATAGTATGATCTGGTTGCAGTGATAAACAAAAGAAGCAGTAGAAGCGTAGGCTACCTATCGTTTCTCATTAGTTTTCAAACATCACCGTTTACTTTAAATATAAAAATATTTTTAAATAACTGTAGTTAAATAATGATTTGTGAGTAAACAGCTTTATTTTATTCGTTAAATAGTCCTAACAAATGCCACTCTTGATTTCCAAATTCTCTAGATAAATTCACTCCTCACTTCGTGAGTCGTGAATTTATCGATAATTTGGAAATCACTCGTGGCATTACTTATGATAAATTCACTCCTCACTTCGTTAGTCGCGAATTTATCGATAATTTGGAAATCACTCGTGGTATTACTTATGACAAATAATGTCTTTTTATTTTTCTTTTCCAGCGAGTTCCTTAAATGGACAGATAATTTGATCAGGAATGCATTTCTGCCGTGAAAATCTCGTATAAACAAGCTTTAGAACTGTAGAAGGTGGTTTTTCTCTTTAAAAATTTCCTGGAAATCAGTTTGTCGCCTTCGAGTGTGGCGAGGGGTTGAGGGGATATTTTGCTTGCCTTCATGTCTCTTGGTCGGCCGCAGTGGACTAGTTGTTATGCTCCTTGCCTCTGCTCCCTAGAGTCACGGGTTCAAACCCAATCGGGGTCGATGGACTTTTTAGGATGGAAAAATCAAAAGAGCAAGACCTCCGGAAGGGACTTTAAGCCGTGAGTCCCGAGTCTGAAGATTTTCAGGCTCGTAAAAGATCCTTAAACCTCAATAAAAAAAAGGCCTTTAAGTAAAATTTATCGACATCATCATCCTAGTAATACCTTACTTGTATGCTAGATGTCTCATTAGGTTAGTATGTTCACAGCATCCAATTCATGACATATGTGGGCAAATAAGCGTAACTATATTAACTTGGTGTAGTAACTCCTAACAAAGGAGAGGCTAAGGCTCAACTTTGGGATGCGCCGTTATAGATACATTTATGCCTCTTGTCGCTCGTGTAACTCCCAACGCATGAAGAATTCTGACGGAAACGGACGAATCAATCCGAAATGTCACTTGATTTATTATTAAATTGAGATAACGTACAATGGCAGAAAAAAGTTTTCATCGCACACACACACACACACACACGGCAATATGTTTACACCATTCCGGTGGTATTTTTTTTGAGTCCTTCAAATTACTTATGCGCTATATTAACTTAATTTTAAGAATACTATGGCGTACCTCCAACCTGATATACTTTGAGGTAGGAAAAGGCCTAAACCATGCTGCTGTTGTTTTTTATGATGATGATGGATTGTAAAGCGAACGTATAAATGTTTTGTGTTTAAAATTAGGTACAATCTTACTATTGTTTATTTTTTATTATTTCACTCACCTCATACTTCATGAAGTATGAGGTGAGTGAAATAATAAAAAATAAACAATATTAAAGAACCTCATAGTGTTATTTCCTATCTACATAACTTAACAATCTTACTAATTTGTTTTAACTGAATAGTCGTCCCTGACCTTATGCCTGAAGTAAAAAATCAGAAAAAATTATCAATTCTTTCATTCCGACCTTTGAATCGCGACGCTAACAACTGGCATATTAAATAACGTCTTTATATATGAGTGTGTGTGTTAAAACAAATTTGAAAACATTGCAAGTAATCTGATCACCTTTGATATACAGAAATATGAATCATGTCAGAATATTTTATTAGACTTTCGAATTTTAAATCCTAACATAAAGTGTGAATATGCGTTTACTGTTCAGTAGGATTTTCCACAACTTTTTTTGCTTTGTTTCTCGGCTTCTTCTCCTTTATATAAGTTGTATTTAAATTCGCTGAGATTTCAGCGACTTTACTATCGTCAGGAATTTCAAATCCTTCCATTTCGAGAAATGTAGCCGATACAACGTACTTCGATTTATCCTGCAAAGAATATAGAAGCAGACATTTTCAATTTCGGTTAAATCTTCAAGGAATATTTTCAACATAAGTAAACTCTTAAGAAGTCTATGGGCACATGAAACATTAATAAGCAGGGAAAGTACCTTGATTGGCATTGTAATGCTCTATAATGAACACAAGTTAACTCAAACCGGAGTATGCATGCGATGTGACGGCGCAAGATAGCAATGCAGCCTAGTGCGCAGCTGCGGTACATACGAGAGTGAACAGAATACAGACGCAATGGTTCTGTGTATAGTATACCTCATTTCCCAACCAACTACGGCACTTTCCTGTTAATAACAATATTCTACCTATAAATCAAACAATAATATATTTAATAATAATAATAATTAAATCATGTTATTTATTTATATATGATTGTACATCCTTTACAGAACAAAGAAATGTACCTATAATGGAGTGAGAAGAAGTATGGTTGAACTAGGACTTATAGTAAAGGATGTTCAGGGCTGCTATATTGTAGAAGGTGAATTTCTTGAAGATAATGAAAAATCATTGTATTACGGTTAAATTAAAAAAAAAAAAAAAAAAGCACGCCGGGTATTTGAGAAGGTGTGACAATAGTAAGCCTACGTTGCGATAGGAGGGTGCTAAGTGATTTTTATTTGATCGAGGAATATTTTTAAATTAAAGTATTTTTGTTTTCAAGAATCAAATCAATTAACATGATGAAACTTAAAAATTAACCCATCAGCGAGGACATTTAAACATGGCGTTCCTTTCCCAGATGCAGAAGGACGTGTTGATACGCCTGGACTTTTAAATATCCAAATGCAGATTGCCACACATTACGCGTTGATACATCTATGATTTTCAAGGCCTATACGGAGTTTGTAAAACATTCTGGAGAACTTATTTTTTCTTGCTGTGGCAGAAAAATCTCCCCCTCATGTTATGACATAATTTACGACAGGCATGTGGAGTGAGTTAGCTACTTATTAGTGAAAGGAGAAACTCTTTGTATTTTTTTTTTCTCTTCAGCTACGCCCTTCCTTCGAACTAGTGAATGCCCTATTTTGCCGAAAAGAAATATCTGTAAAGTGTCCCACTGTGTGGTCTCATAACTAACCTTTCTTTCAAAACCGACGTGGATCTTGTGTTTATAGACAAAAATCACATGTCTCAGACATTTCCAACTTCTAAAACAAATTTACGTGGCGAATTTGATGTGTAGAATTATAAAAAAATTAAAAAATATAATAGAGGGATAATAGTAATAGTAATAATAATAATAATAATAATAATAATAATAATGGTAATGATACTAAAAATAAAATTAGTAATAATAATAATAATAATAATAATAATAATAATAATAATAATAATAGCAATAATAGTAATGTATGTACTGCACACTTCCAACACAGGTGCTCCCCAGCGGGAGTTTATTAACCAAGATAATCCATTCAACAAGTTTCCGTAATTATATAAATGAATTTATATCAAATAAAATTTAGATTCTCCAACTTTTATAAATATTGTACATAGTGAATCTGAGTAGATTATACAGGGAATGATTGGAAAGCATTAGCTCAGGATAGGGATGTATGGAGAGCTTATGTCCGCGCGGCCATGACCCTACGGGTTCGATAGTGCCAGTGAGTAAGTAAGTAAGATGTGTGGAATTATGAAAATCTTTAATTTAAAAATATGAATGAAGGATAAATAGATAAAGTTTAGAATTATAAATTATAAGTAAACCTTTAGCAACAATTTAAAAAATGAATGCATTTTAACTTATATCTTGATGAAAGTATTAGGAAATCTCCATCTACAATTAAATATAACTTGTAATTAACCGATGAAAGACGCCATTCTATATCATTCTTTGTTTCGTTACTATATTCTATAGTGCTCTGTTCTAGTACAGGTCTTTCACTGTAATCTTAGAATTTTCATGCTATGATTGCAGCTTCATTAGGGAATTATGGTGTGGTAGCTTCCCACCCAGGGGGATGATTTTGATGGTAACAATGATGATAAAAGCTAGATGATGTCCATGGACCGTTTGGGCCTCAAAGCCCACTGCATGACAAGACAGTATTCCACCTCGAGACCACAGATATAATAATTAATATTTTATTAACCCTTTCATTTTGTTATTTGTTTTATTTATTGACACTTACGCTAATTTGCCAACATGTCAACAAGATACATGTGGTTAGCACATCGCCTCAATGAGAGATCTATTAGGAAATTGAGGTGTAACTTGGAAGAAAGACGAACATAACGTGATATCTATGTAATCTAGATGTAATAAAACATTGCAAGTCTCGTAGGCTGCTATGGGTAGGGCATGTGGCACGAATAGGAAATTATATAGGAACTTCGTGTACGAAAACTAGAAGCAAAGTGCCCAGTAGGGGGGATAACCATAAAGTGCAAGAAAAATATTAACCAGGATTTGAGGGAGATAAATTATACAAGACCCTCACTGCTGGGTTTCCGAGATCGAGTCTCGGTCACTCCATGTTGGTTTCGTGGCGGAAAAAACGGAGCTTGGACAGGTTTTTCTCGGGGTTTTCTCCCGTCTTCCCCTGCCGCATTTTCATTCCATCATTTCTCCATACTCATCTCATCACATTCATTTCGTTCATCTGCCTCTGTGGTGGTGCGTCAGACGTGGTCGGCCACACCCTTGTCATACACAGACCTCTATATATAGCGGCTTCTTCTCATCTCATCCCTCGACCCGACCCTGACTTGGACACGAGTTGAGGATATTATTATAAATTATACAGGAATAATTGGAAAATATTATTTGGGATAGCAAAGTATGGAGATGTTATGTATGCATAATCATGACCTCTATGTTCGATGGTGCCATACATTTTAAGACAACACAAAACAAGTTGGTTTCCAATGTCCTTTATTTTTTTTTTAAATTGTCCCTTTCATTGAATATTTTAATAATAAATTCCATTCTCTCTACCTTCCAAATCAAGATATTGTAATTGATGAATCATTATGGTTATGGAGGAGCAAACAATTCCCTCCACTTAAAACTGCCAAATTTGATTTTAAAACTTACGAATTGTGTGACTCTAGAACTGGGTATGTGGTCTCGAGGTAGCGTGCTGCCTTGTCACGCAGCTGACCGAGATTCGATTCCAGTTGGGAGAGGCTTTTTGGGTGAGTTTTATTTCGGGGGTTTTCCTGACCTGTATGACAAATGTCAGGAAGCTTTAGGGCCCCAACGGTACCCGAAAATCATCCGGCCATCATCATCATCATTATCATTCACCGGTGTGGAAGCAACGGGAAGCTGCCACACCTATAATTCCCTAGTACAGCTACAAAGCATAGAATGAAAATGCTATGATTGCAGTGAAAGACCTGCCCTTGGGCAGAACACTATAGAATAGAATAGAATGGTCATTCATTGTTTACATTCTATTAATCACAATTTGATATGTATCTAAAATAAGTTACTTGGAGAGTAGAGTTTAAAAATACTACAGCACAGGGGTACTGCATGGACTTTTAAATGACCGCACAGAAGGGAGGAAACCGGTCTCGTATATATACGGCAAACCACGCTGAGGGGTTAATTCAACGAACCTCCTGCGATCCATAGGAAACCCACAAACCTTCAGTAGACATTTTTCAGAGCAGGTGTAACCAACCATGTCTATTCCCTTTCCGTTCTCCCGCTTGTCCTGCATTCTTCCCCAAAAATAGGGTTTTTTTTTTTAAATGCCGCGGGACGCGGGACAAATTGTTAAAAATCGGGACTGTCTCGCCAAAATCGGGACGTCTGGTCACGCTTATTACTTATTACATCTTATAACTTTATTTATTCCGATTGAGGGTCTTTCCACTTTTCAGCGGTTGCCCTTTTACCAGCCGGCTGCTGGCCCTTCACATCCACATGTGTCAATCACAGAGGTAGATGATCAACAGCCAGTGTAGGGGTGACATGTGGTTAGCATGTCGAGTCCCCCAGCCGTTATAGCTGGTTCCTCAACCTGGAGCCGCTACTTATAGTAGCTACCCAATTGCCTCACGATGCTGGGTGGGCACCGGTCCCATACTGGCCGAAATACCATGAGAAAATTTCTTCCCCCATGGAGACTCGAACCAGCGCAAGTCCCGTAGCTCTGCGCCAAGGCTTCCTACCTTAACCGCTCGGCTACGGCGCGGGACTATAACTTTATTTATACTTTTTCAAATATTATAGCATTAAAGGAATTTTTAAAAAATATATGATTTGTATATATATATATATATATATATATATATATATATATATATATATATATATATATTTAAAATTATTAAGAATCTATCTCACCATAACATGGCCTTAATTTTTAATAAAGATGTACATGATTATTATACTAGAGGTTGTACTTTATTGCACAAAGATACTAGTTTCTCAAAAAAAAAAAGGTATAAAAGGGATTCGTTATGCATTAATCAACCATTACAATAACTTACCTATTGAATATCAACATTTCACGAATGTTAAACATTTTTCTAATTGTATTAAAAATATTTTTTCTCATTGCTTTGTTAGTTAATTTTGTTAATTTTATTATTATTAATATTATCCTGTTTAAATATTGTATTTATATGTGTATATATATTGTGCATCTATAGTAGTTTGTATTACTTAAACTTATGCCTGAATTTGATTTCTTGTTTTTATTGTTAATTGTTTTATGGCCATTATTTTTTGTATATTGCCCCTTAACATGGAGTCTTCGAAGAAATAAATAAATAATTAGTAATAAATGTGTTTAATATTGTATTGTTTTGTGATACTTCATACATAATATTATGAAATGAACGTCTTAAATAAATAATGTTTTCTAAATAATTCTAATGTATTCATACAATTAGAGTACACACGAAAAAAAAAACACATAACATTGAAAAAAAACAGGCATCTCCTTTCAATGATTTTTTAAAATGATCCTTATGTTGAGGATCCCACAATAATTGCTTGTTTCTATAAACATCAATAAGTTTTAACATGTTTTCCTCTGACCACTCCATACTCAAATAATAGGTGCGCACCGAAAACAACGAACCTCTCAGGTACCCGTCCAAATCTAAACAGCGAACCATCAAAGTGTTTGTGGAAAAAACCGACAATGAGTGGATCGTGGTGCGAGACGCGCGCGCGGCGCCGTTCGCGCGCACCTTAAAACCCCGTCCAAATCTGACGAACATGGTGCGCGCGCCGCGCGGCGCGCAAGTGTGTACGTACCTTAAGCTATGTTAATGTTTTTATTTATCTTTTTCAAAGTTCTGGCTAGTTTTGTGGTTTCATTTCCTGTGTATGTTCATGTTACCCATGTTTTGTTATTATTAGATTCTCTTTCAAGTTTTGTTATATTGTTTGCGTCATTTTTTCTTTTTTGTTTCTTTATACGCTTATCAATGATTTGTTTGTTGAATCCATTACTTTTTGCCATGGTTTAAGATATTGTAGTTCTTTACCAACAGGTACAATTTAATTTTTAACTTTCATCATATGACTTCACCTCAACGGATATTGATATGAATTTTACTAGTATTAATCAATTAACGAATGTATATTGCATACTGTTTTGTGGGAGATAATGAATAATTTGCATTTGTCTGTGGGAATACAGGATGCCGATTAATGTTTCCCACAAGAGTTGAGTAAAGCCACCTTGCAATGACATCAGCAACTACTATCGTGATCCCTGGTAATGCAGTTCTACTGCAATAAACAGCGCCGCAGAACTGGAGGACACCCTGAAGAGCTAGTAACCCATCAAGGTTATATTATAAATCTATTTGAAATAAGCGTCACGACGACCTAGGGAATCTAAACCGATATCTAGTTCATGATGATGATGATGAAATTTCATTTTGGCTCATTAAAAAAATGGAGGTGGTACCTGAAGTAATAATCTTAAAGAATAGAGCATCGTATTGAGTACAACAATAATTATAAAATTTACTTACTGCCGAGATCAAGTGCTGAAAATAAAGAAACAAATGAAGAAGACGTCACTGCGTATTATTATATAATGGTCGAAGGGGGGGGACTTGAATGAAAGTGAATATTCCACTTTTACAGTGCCAGTGACTGTTTTGTTGTTTTTTTTTAATTTATCATAAGATAAATAAATAAAGAAACCAAGACATTATAAATTTGAAGTGGTAGAATCAACTAATATATATGATTACATTCTATATCTGTAATGATGAGCAATTAAAAGTATAAGTCTGTGATACGAGTAGCGATCTAGACCATGGAAAATAGTCAAGTGGATAAGTTAGGTTGGTAGATCTGAATGGAATGTAATTGACTTACGTTACCAAGTATGTCAACATGGCAACAAAGACCAGGAAAACGCATTATTTCCCCCCAAAAATATTATATGCCTTTTTTCTGCAGTGATTCATTACCATTTGCATCAGTTGTTATGGATTGTAAGTTGTTTATGGATATGGAAATAAATCATTCCTAATGTTTCTTTAGATCTACTTGTTATAAATGAACCCTGGAAATTTGAAATACTCACGTGGCCGTTATAGGTGGGTAAAATCGGTTGTTGGGCGATCCAATAGACAGGGTTACAGTAGTCACACTATGAATGGACGCCGACTAGGAATTACTAAATCAAGGAGATTTAATACAACACATTATAGCACGTACTGGTAGAGAGACGAACTAACTCACACAAGCTAAAAAGCACGACTGACTCCCACTCCTGCGCAGATCTTGAAAGTAGCAAGCGGCGCAGGCCTATTTCTATGGTGTTAACATATAGGAGGTTGAAGTGAAAATTTCCGACTAGCTGTTCCCACTTTACTCATTGTACGAGGTCCTGAACATTCTGTGTGTTCAGAAATAAAATTTATATAGACAATTTTTTCACTCCAACTAAGATTTAAATTGATTTGAGGTTTCGGTATTCAAGTGCAGGCAGGCAGGATACAGCACAAATCATGGAGCATCAACATGCGCAGGATGCAACCGAGTATCGCTTTTGTAAACAAAAGTATCACCTTAAATCAAAAACCTCACTAACTTCGTTACACACAATACTAATAGATGTTTTAATATATCAGATCATATCACATCTAGAATATAGTGAATGTGTTCAATAAGGCGTGCATAATTCATGAACCTTTTTTGTATAATATTACTTATTTCATTTTAATGATTTTGTGAACTGAGGAAATGGATCCTCGAAATTAAGGTAAAGTGTTCCCACTACAGGCCTCAGGAGGCCCTTGGGGTAGTAGGAGGTTAAGGCTCCCACTTTTTCTTGACAATCGGCACTTGATGTCAGCCGGGTTGTCAGCCCTGCGTGACGGCCGCCTTTACCCCAGAACAAGCGTCTGGTACTCATTTCAGTTAGAGGCTGAGTCGACCCCAGGGCCATAGTGCCGCCAGAATGTTTGGGTCAGTTTAAAAATCCTGACCCCACCGGGACTCGAACCTTCGACCTTCCGGCTTGTAGCACAGTGCCTTAACCACTACGCTACGGCGTGCCCCGGATCCTCGTAATTACATTTCAAAAAACCAGCCAATCTCCTGAAAGAATGGGTAAAGGCAGAAAAAAATTACATTCAGATTGGTCGGTTACGGAGATCGAATTTAAAAAGTAACTGGCCTAGTTTAAATTGTTTGTAATTTACTTTATTATTTGACGATATGGATAATAAAAACGAATGTGATAAAAGTCACAATCGATAGTAGTTTTAAATACGTTGCAATCATTTAGACTAAAATAAATTTATATTTATTAATGATACCGATAAGCGAAGTTTTATATAAAATAATTCACCCATGACACTTGGTAGATTTTCTCGCCAAGATTAGCGGAATTGAAATTCCATCTTTCTCCCCTGGGAAGTAAAGTTGGTAACCACTTGTTCAAAAACTGTTCCTTCTTTCTATGTTCCTCTAATAGGAGCGTTAAAAATGAAATAATTCTTAGAGTCTCTCTTCTCTATTAGAATTTCGAGAATATCTTTTAACTACTCAGAAAATTGTAAGCAGTAACGACACTAAGTTAATGAAACTGCCGAAAACATTTTTTTAGCATTGGATTAGTACCAAGTTCTCTTGTGGTTTCTTGCTATTCTCCTTATCGGCCTATCTAACCTTCATACCACGTATAATAGCCAGATAAATCTAGTCCGAAGATCCGATTCAGTTGTAGCACACAGCATATGACAGAGGTGCGCTTGCAGTCTGTCGCTACTCAACACGTGCGGGTATAAAATTGCTTCGGCTCTGTCACCAGTACCAATAATATAATGCATTAAAACGTATAGGCCTACTTCTATATGTTTTAAAAAATGTGGCGGTTTCATCAAAATAATGTTGATTAATCGTGTAATCGACATTGTTTCCGCTGCTTCGGTTGCTTTCCCTGAATGCGAGGCACTTGTACGACTTGCTAGAATTCGGAATACCTAAAAGATAGACTTAACTGAATGTGCCTAAGTGACATAAGGGGGGGGGGGTGTAGACAAACAATTGTAAGCAATTTTATTGAAATTAACATTGGTTTAAGCAAGGAGATCTAAGTCTACTATCTATTCTGCTATTCCGTTTAGTTAAAGAGCACGCAATCATATCTATAGAGGAAAAACACGGGTACATCTCAATGGTATTAATCAACTGTTGGTATAGCTGATGATGTAATAATCCTATTACTAGCCGATAGTACGGAAATACTAAAAGTAACACACGTTATATTAAATAACACCAAGAAATTTGGACTGGAAGTCAATATCAGTAAAATTAAATATAAAGTCACACGTAGGAAAACAATGTAGTATTTAACAAACAAATGGAGGGAAATTTTGAAGAAGTGGCAAAATAATTACTAACAGGAATGAGGTGCAGAAAGAAATTAAATATAGGCTCAATTATGGAAATGCTTGCTATTATACATTATAGTCCACCGCTATGGTTTCGAGGTAGCGTGCTGCCTTGTCACGCAGCGGGCTCGGGTTCGATTCCCGGTCGGGACAGGCTCCTAGGTGAGATTTTTTCGGGATTTTTCCTCACTTGTAAGACAAATGTCAGAAAGCTTAGAGCCTAACGGTCCCCAAAAATCATCATCATCATCCTTATCATTATCATCATCATCATCCTTCACTGGTGTGGAAAGCAACGGGAAGCTACCACACCTACAATTCCCTAGCAAAGCTGCAAAGCATAGCATGATAATGCTAAAATTGCAGTGAAAGACCTGCCCTGGGATAGAATTACTATGGATGGATGCATTATTGTGATTATTGTTATCCAAGTCTCTAAAAAAATGGCATTTTATTTATACTATATGGATGCAAAACATGGTATCTCACGTTAAGAAAAAATAATTAAGGCATTTGAGAATAAAGTGCTTAGAAAAAATTGACCAAAGAGAGAAGAATAGAATGGATAGTGTAAAAAACTAGAAAAAAGTTAGTTACGATATCTAAATGAGAAACCAGATGTTTTAAGAGTAGTTAAATCATATAGAGTGCGATGGGCAAGACGTATGGCGGTGCGAATGGGGGATGAAAGTCAGACATGGAAACTACTTGTAAGAAATCCAAAAGGAAAGTTCCCAATAGGACGGCAAGAATGAGGTGGGAGAATAAAATGTTATTCTCCCACCTCATTTTTGCCTTCGATTTGAGGGAGATTAATTTTACATAGAATAAATGGAAAAGAGTAGCTCAGAGTAAGGAACTACGCAGAGCTTATATTCGTGCGGCATAGACATCATGGTTCAAAAGTGCCAGAAAATTAGATGATATATACCTTGATAACGTAGTGGCAGGTTTTGTCGCTCTTTCCTCGCTGGCAGTCATAACACGAGAGCTGTACTCCGCATGAGTTGTGCTTCAGTTGAGCATTGCACGCTTTACATTCTATCATTAATGTTCCTTCGTCTTCCTCGTCATCGCCACACTCTGGGTTCCTTGTCGGTGTCAACTGATGTCTTATCGCTTCCTCTACTTTTGATGGATCGACCTTTGATTCAACTATTTTATAATATTCATTTTCAGGTATAACAGCAGGGCAAGTCTGGCTCCATATGCTCTGTAAAGGGAGCGCTCATACAATATCTCAGAAACTCTTTCAACTAGGCAAATTAATAAAATAATTAAACATTTATCATACGTAATGTCACGAGTGATTTCCAATTTATCTACAGAATTTGGAAATTAAGAGTGGCATTTGTTAGAACTATTTAACGAATAAAATTAAGCTGTTTACTCACAAATCATTATTTAAATACAGTTTTTAAAAATATTTATATATTTAATGTAAACGGCGATGTTTGAAAACAAACGAGAAACGTTATGTTTCGTTTGTTCATCACTGCAACCAGATCATATTTATTGCCAAATATAATCGCAATATTGTAAGAATGCACCCTAGTGGAGAAAAAATGAAACACACCCTTACAGCATATTAATTAATTTCTCATGTCCTATGTCATTTCTTTCAGTATAAATTAAAAAAAAATAATTTTGTGTAATAAATAATATTTCCGAGATTGCAAGTTATTCGGGCGAAAAATTAATAACTATTACAAAAAATTCAAACAGTATAAATTTTGACATTCCCGCCTAAAGAAAACTCGCATCAGAGAGTACATGAAACAGCACCAGAGGAAGCAGTTGGATCGAGCTGATGTGAATAAAATATTCTGGAACATGTTCTATGTGCACTACATTGCATTTACTTACATCAGGTATGTGACACTTCCCAAGCTCCTTTGAAGGTTGTTTATCGGGTTTGCATTCACTTATTGGTTTCACTTCAATCACATCTTCCTCCTCCTGTTCTTCATGACCGCCTGTCATTGCCATCGCAGAGGGCGGGCGAGAGATTAGACCATGTTCCTTGCCTCCTTCACCCAAAAAATACGTCTGTCTCATTGTCTTTTTCTCCTTTCACGTCTATTAAGAATATTAAATAATTATATTGTACACATATAATATTATTTTGTACTCAGATTTCAATAAAATCTCGAAAAAATATGTAAATTAAAATCCGATATTCGTAATTAATCCCTGGTTATCTAATATATAAAAATCAATGTTTGTTTGTTCGTATTCTATGCGCGGCCATACTGTTGATCCGATTTTCATGTTTTTTTTTGCAAAATATTCAGGATATTCCCGAGATGAACAAAGGCTATAAGAGAGTTATAACACTTAACTCCTACACCCTTAAAAATCGCCCGTGTAGTGGAAAGCGTGAAAAAAATATCTCTTTGGACGCTTACATTGCTTACGCTGCCTAAACCATAACAAATACACAAAATTAATGTACATAGAATTGAATATCTCAAAAAGCTGTACAAAAAAGTCCGCGACGGCACATGTTTATCTCTTACGAATAACTCACAATAACCATTTTTTTCTTTCATTGGTGCCAAGAAGATCGAGACAAATACGTAGATTCCTGTGCAAGCATAGTAGAAACACATGGCGGGTATTCTTTTACGGATGACTCACAATAACGAATTTTGTCTTTTAGCTCATTTATGCCAAGAAAATCGAGATAAGTAGATTCCCGAGCAACACCGCGTAATCAGTACGGGGAATCTTAAAATAATTACGATATACATTTATAATTATTTTTCATTCTACTTATTCAACTAATCATAAAAAGTACATTAATTTTTGTCTTTCAGCTCATTTATGCCAAGAAGGTCGGGAAGTGTAGATTCCCGGTCAACGCCGGGTAAATAGCACGGGGTATCTAAAAATAATTACGATAAGAAGTTTTCCTCTCACTTATTTAACTAAACATAAAACACATTAATTTTCGTATTTCAGCTCATTTATGCCAAGAAGATCAGGATTAGTAGATTCCCGGGCAACGCCGGGTAATCAGCACGGAGATCTAAAAAATATACATTTATAATTATTTTTCCTTCCACTTATTGATCTAAACATAAAAACACATTAATTTTCATTTATTTAGGCGTAGCAGCGCACGCCGGGTATTCGCTAGTATTTAATAAAAGGTGAATATTTCACAGAATCGGTGCTTGCAAAAAGAACTATTACTTTTATATAGTTCGTAAAATGAAATTTTAAATAATTTAGAGTTATTTTAATACCTCTTAGAGTAAATGTTTATTAAGATCGCACTTCCATGTAAATGACTTATAACAAATAGAACATTTGAAATGTTTCTTATTACTGTGCACAAGTAAATGTCTAAAGATAACTGAAAAAAAGCTAACATCAATGCCAACTCATATTTTAGTCTCGTAATCTAAAATTCAAACTACAGATTGTGTTAGGCATCAGACGTTAGATTTTGAGTTTATTTATTATTCTTTTTTTGTTAATAAGCGGGTCCAAGTGGGCGGGTAATTCAACTAAATCACGAATATGTACAACTCTCCTTTTGTAAATTTAAAAGACAGAATATTTCTCCAATAACTACTGATTCTAAGAAGTTGGCAAGTGATTTTTAGTCATATTATTTATTCAAGTTAGATATATAGTTGCAATGTCTTCTGCGTTTTATTTTACTAGAAAATATGACGTATCAGCTATTTCCTGTCAAATAAATGACCACTTGGAATAGCGATAAACCTCGTAACATAAATGGCGACGTTAAACGCAGAAAACCAACAATCCCTATATCTGGAGGAGAAATCGAACCCGAGATTGATGGTTCTAACCTATGAATACTGAAGAGCCTGTAAGAAGGAAATAAATTTACTGACTTAGGGTCGGTTTCACCAACAGAGGTAGTATTACGCCAGTTTAAGCTATGCGTAATACAGTTACCTCTGTTGGTGAAACTGACCCTTAAATGTTGTCTGTAACTCCGATAATAATTATTGTAGGCATATATATGTATATAAAGCTTAATTTTCTATGTTCTTAATTTTTCGGCCCATCCAGCATCGTGAGATATTTAGGTAGCTATAATAAGTAGCGGCTCAAAATTGATGAAACCAGCAATAACGGCTGGTATACCGCCAAATTGACCACACGTCATCCCCATATTGACTGGATAATCGTCAACCTTTGTAATTAACACCTGCGGATGTGAGACCAGCAGCCGGATTGCAGGCCGAAGACCTACTAGGATTGTCGCGCTAAAAAAATTTACGTTTAACCAAAATATATACTTTTTGATGATGTACATTGTTTATAAAATGTTCTCAAACCAATTGAATTAAATTAATCTCTCTCTCTCTCTCCCCCATTAGTTAAATCTCTCCGTTTGCATATGTACTTTTACATGCTTATTTCCACCCAGGATTTACAGATTTTAAACTCTGGCCATATAGTACATTTTTAATCATACAAGAACATGGGGGAATTCCTCGGATAAGTGATTATCTCAACACCGGGGCCACTTCCGAGACAATAAGAAAATTTAAGATAATACACATAAATTGTTCATACAATCATACTAAACAAAACGATGGTGATATGGATAACTAAGATGGCCATATGGTGTTCGGGGATTATTTTGGCCTTGAAATTTCCTGACATTTGTCTTTACAGATGAGGAAATATTCCGGAAAAAAAAAGCTTCAACCAGGAAAAGTACCCGATCGGGGAACGAACCCAAATCTGCTGCGTTTGAGGCAACGAAGTTAAGCTAGATCACAGCGGTGGACTAAATTAAAACAATACTCATATAAAATATTTTATTAATTTTGGGCTATAAAATACGCTTTGTTATTTCTGAAGAAATGATTTTCAAAGCCTGATTAAATTTAATTCAGTTTCTAAACTAACTTATGATAGATTTGTCGACTTTCGAGATGGTATACCGAGAAGAAAAACTCTGATTAGATTCCATCTTCTTTTAGTTATCTTTCTAGTCCATTCATAAAAATGTACGTATTACGCTGAACTGTCATTAATGTCTCGAATCGTGCCCTAGCATTTAAGGCATTGTCCATTAGGACAAAGTTATAGGACGCGTGCTAGTCAGAGTTCCCATTTTTTTTTGTAGAATTTATTCCAGTGGATGACTCTTGGCCCAACCAGTGTCGTGAGGATTAGGATATCTATTATAAGTAGTGGCTCCAAGCTGAAAAATCCAGCTGTAGTTACTGTGGAATATAACATACTGATAACATGTCACCCATATAAGTTACTGGCTGGATGATCATGTGGATGTGAGGAGAGAAGGCTAAGGTTTGTCCCGCTATTAATTAATATTGGGTTAATTAGATTTTCTGTCACTTGACACAATTCAATGTAATTTAATACATTTTATGCACTACTACAGGTGTATTGTGTTAATCAAAACTTTTAATAAATTATGAAAAGTAGTAAAAATGTATTCTTTCTATGCTTTTCTTTATGAATTATGTATAATATCGTGAGATTTAAAACATTCCAAAGCAGCATACTGTAGTAGTTGCTCAGAATTTCACAATTATTAAAATTTAATATCCTGATGCATCCTTTCCAGTGGATGTTTGAGATTAGATGCGGTGAACTTGTGGCTACAAATCTCGCGAGTTAAAAACCTGTCCGGGTTCGTTGGAATTCAGGGCGTAAAAATCCTAGGTGCTTCAAAGACAAAGTGCTGCGACAAATGTATGTGTCTTATTTTTATTTATTTATTTATTTATTTATTTATTTTACCTTTAGAACAGTTGTTTTACGATACCTAAAGAACGGACAACAGTAAAAGACAAACTGACCAATTTCATGAAAGAATTTGGTGCGGAAATATTCTCAAATGACGGTTCAATATTGTTTTGCAAAGTGTGTAAAATTTCAGTGAATTGCCATGTTTCGCAGCACGTACACACTGCAAAAACATAAATATGCTCTTTGTAAAAGAGGCAAAACAAGTTCCAAAACCATCTCTGATATCTTCGTATGCTATTGATAGCATATTTTTTATATTCTTTACGTTAGGCTGTAAAAAATTATAGTCTATTTTTTTGTAAGAGCCTATTTTGATTCTTTTAGTGCTTATCTTAATGATTTTAGTGCCTTTTTGCCTGCCTATTTTAAACTTTCTAAGTGCCTAACATCCGGACTCTAATTATTACTACCTACCGAGATTCGAACTGCTGTGCAATACGTATTACCTTCTTGTCCTTTATAGCCAAATCGCGGGTGTTCGTGAAAAGGTGTCATATAAAAAAATGCTGTTTTCACAAGATCAATAATGTTTGTACCTGCGTCATAAATTATGTACTAATAACACTCCTTCGCCTCAAAATATCGAGCACTGGAACTGCCTATTCGATGAAAGTATCACTGAACTCATTTTGTTCACTCCTATACTAATAATGGCCTAATTACCATTCTGTTTTTAGGAAAGTAAGTTGAATTTACCAGAGAGGCCTTGGTATCCTTTGACAACGGCAAGTAATTGTTCAACTTACTTCCCTAGGGAAGAAAAGCAATTTATTTAATTAAAAATGTTACCTACTTAGCATTTTATCGAGTAATGCAATATATATTTTTGGACTTTGCTGGTAATAGTAAATGAACCGTAGCATTCGCCGCTTACTCTACATCACAATTAATCACATCTGTAATTAATATGCAGACTGCAGCCTGCAACTGTTATTTAAAATGTCTGCCACTAATTCAGACAACAATAAACTATTGCAGTTGTTTTATCAACATACCCTTGCTACCAAACAATTGAACTCTTCAAACCAAGATATAAATAAATTCATATGAAATATAATAAAAAATTAAACATAATTATTAGTAAAATATATATGTAGTCAATATGCCCATTTCACCAATTAATGTTTTAAAATGGTCAACAAGTTTCTACAGCCAAGCTGTCATTCTCAAGACCAGATATTGACAGTCAATATCTGGTCTTGAGAATGACAGCTTGGCTGTAGAAACTTGTTGACCATTTTAAAACATTAATTGGTGAAATGGGCATATTGACTACATATATATTTTAATATTATATCACCAAGAAGATCACTTGTGTATTAAATAATTATTAGTATAGGAGTGAACAAAATTATTTACGCAATTCAGGAAGTAACTGCATTACTAGTCTCGAACTTATTTGCTAGCTCTCGTTAAAGCTCGGGCTCAAACACGTCCTCGACTGACTAGTAATGTACAATTACTTCCCTTGTTGCGTACATAACTATTACAAAAGAAAGGCATTATCCTGTAGTGTTAAATCAGTAAGTATTTTTATCCTATTGTAGCCCCTTACAAGAACACACGCAAAATATCAGTTTTCTTTTTCCAACACACACACATATATATACATACATTTTTAACAGTAATTAAAAAAGAAAGAAAAAAGTGTATTCATTTACAAATGGAATTTGTGACTTTTCAAACTGACATTGCGCCACGTATATTTCAATTCTTTTCCCTGTATTTTCAAGTGAATTCGGATTATCGAAGTAACACAATTATGCATGAAACTCTTGTTAATCCGGTATTTTTTATTTGGTATTTAGAAATTATAAAACACACATAATTCTGTAATTAGGCCTATGTGAAAAGCAAAAATGTTAGGCCTATGTCTAATCGAGAAGACCCATGTTACGAAATTTTAAGAATTTCGTATAAAATACAGGAGAATATAGGGCCTACATTTATTTTTAGGATATGAGTCTCGTTCATCTAGGAAATGTAAACTTTTTTTTAAATTCAAAATTAGTTCAAATTACACTTTTAAATCTACAAAGCACAGAAGACGAAAAAGTCGGATTGCTAATTTGAAGTAGTAAAAGCTCGAGATATGTAGTGACATGCGGATGAAAATATGAATTGGAATTTTTATATAATACGGAGAGAATCTTGAAGACCATAAAGCATAATTCACATCTTAAGTGGGATTAAATTATACATTCTACCAAATTTATAACCTCCTTCTTTGATTTGTTATTTTAACTGGCGTAGTTCTCACAAAATTCGCCTTCAATACTCTTATTTTCTTTAGTTTACCAAACTTTTCGAAACTTAATCGCTAAGAGAATAAAATAATTATTGGCAGAATATTAATTAAATCGACACAGGAATGTTCTGCTCTGAAGCAATAGCTCTAGCGAATTGACAATTAGGCGTATTGTGTGAATACGCCTAAATTGTTTGTAATTAAAAAATGAATTTGTATATAAATCTCGTTTAAATCAGAATAGCCAACAGAACTATTTATTCTATCTTCAACAACATTAAAATGTATATAATTAATTTATATTAGAGTAAAATATGAAAAATCAGGGACATACAGGTGTCCCGTCAAATTGCTATACTTACAGTATATGGAAGAACAAACAAAAAGAAGATATAAAAAATAGCTGGGAGTAGTGACCTTCATATCGTAATTTATTGAAAAATTACGAATATCAAAATGAAACCAGAATTTGTAAAATTCCACTTGAAATTTCGAAGCCAAATTAGTATGTTTAACTGTATAACCGTTGTCTTAGAGATGTTAATAATGAGTTTAATTATTCAGTCACATAATGACAATAATATACAGGATGTAGCTTACATATTACGATGCGATAGGAAGTTGCCTGTATTTGCATGAGCGTTCTAGACTTTCCCAATTACGGGTTGCGCGCGGCTATCCTTGTCTAAGTATCAATGGTGGAGATTAGCGGGCAGGGAAAGCAGCTGGCGCTTTATGTGACCGCTAGCTGATCAAGTGATCATAGGGAACAAAGCTATCTGATAGGTAAGCGCTGCGCACTTGCCGCAGATGTCTGGGCGCGAAGACTTCCGTCGCGCGGTTATGGGATATTCTAGGGCGATTTCACCGACTATTTAAAACAGGGTTTGAGGCTACATCTTAGATACAGTAAAACTTGTTTAATCCGGAACGTGAATAATGCTGAAATTTGTCCAATGTGAACAAATTTATTGGTCCCGGTAAAATAATAGTAATTTTACATGTATTTATTTTGTATAAAACGGAATCTGTCCAACGCGGACACGGAAGGATATTTCTACACAATTCATGAAAAAAATGTTTATAAGGGGAAAGATAGAGAAATAAATTAGTTTCCACTTCATTGAATTCCCGTTAGGCCGAATTAACAATAAGTGATGACTTCTACATCCGAGTGAAATAGAGTTTCTACAAGAATCTGGAATTTTCTTTCGGCCTCACTGCACACTCGTCTTGCGAAATACAGGTTCGTTTAACAAATATTTGGCGTGTGACATCTGTCTTACAAATAACCAGTGCACTGTAAAAACTTAAATTAGTTTAAGATCTGAGACCGATTGTGTACGTATCTTTCACAGGAAGCTTTCTGAATTTACAGAATAAAGATGGCTAAATCGTACTATCAATGTATTAAACGAAAAAGTGAAAGTGATTGAAGATACAGAAAAACAAACTCTCAGTACGCGAAATAATGATTACATTTAAATGTGGAAAAACACGAGTTTATGAGATTTGAAAACACACAAAAAATGAACAAATGAATGGATGCAAGGAAATGATCAAATGAATAGCAAAAATAAACAAGTCAAATGAAGAAATCAAGTGGGAGTGTTTCACAAGTCCGCGATTAAAAATCTCCAAATTTCTGGACTGATGCTGCAAAGTCAAGATCTAGCTATATCCCTAAGGAATAACGATTTCAAGGAATCTACAGGTTGGTTGTGGACAGTTTTAAAAGAGACACAAAGTAGTGTGGAATGCAATTTGCGGGGAATCAAAGGGTGTGGATGAAAGTATAGTTAGTGAGTGGAAACAGAAACTGCATACTTTAATTTCAGGATACGCGCCTAAAAGACATTTTTAACGCTGACGAAATGGGACTGTTTTTTTCGCGCGTTACCGTCGAAGTCGCTCGTACATACTATACTTCACTTTTCAACGGCAGCGGAACTCTAATTAATCCAAGGTACATAAAAAAGATATACGGTACTTCATAATCTAAGATTGGTTAATATATTTTTTTATAATGTGGAATGTTGTCTAACGTGGAAAAATAATTGATCTCATGCGATTCCGCTTTCAACAAGTTTTACTGTATAATAAATATCCAACGAACAAATGACATCCAGGGCTGAAAAGGGCAAAATAAGACCCTAAAAGAGCCAGGAAAGGACAGACCTCGGGTCCGTCCCCTCCGGCACCTGGAACAGGAGAAGAGAGGCAGCTTTCCCAGAAATGGGACGGGAGCAACCCAATGAAATTCTGGTTTGGGATCCTAACTCTGTGGACCTAGAGATGGACATGATACATAAAAGGGGGCACTGTCTTTCCAATCACTACACCTAAGGCCGCAGTGAAGAGTAGTTGTATAGTCCAATTCTGTTAACTGTATCCATCTTGGTGCGTGGCAGGAAAGAACATTACCGAGTGGGGGAGGGAACTAGAGCCAAGCAAAACAATTTCTTATTAATAATAACAACAATAAAATAAATTGATATTAAAACAGCGCTATCCTATAATAAACACACTAAACTTACTATACAACAAACATATTCATAACACAGAACTAGTAAATAAGAAAACTCAGTGTGTAGCAGCTATTATGTTTTCAAAACTGAGGATAGTTGCTGATAGTACCTGCAACTCGCCCTCCCCTCTTACTGCACCAAACACCATAGACCCCTCAAAAGCGGCTAAAGAACCAGAACTGCACTGTAATTATGATGTAGAAGAGCAGTGTAGAACTTTGCAAGTAGTAGTTGTAGTGAAGTTGAGTTAAAAGAGTAAACTGGAGACCAGCATGCGGAATAGTCAAGAGTGAAGAGTTGTAGTTGCAGTTGAAATAGTTATTTAGGAAATAACTAGTGAGAACTGAATTATTTCAATGAACAAGAAATGTTAGTGAACAGCAATGTGCAAAGAACTTGTAGAATAAGAATTGTGAAGAAGCTATTTAAAATTAAATTAATGTAGAATATAAAATTTTAACCCTTAAATTAGCAAAACATAAATTTCTTCTGTTAGTTATTTAAATGTGGCGGACCGCAGTGAAAACGGAATCTTGTATAACTGTTATCATTAGATATATTGTATAATTAGACACACATTTAAGTGGTCCCTTTTTATTAGTTTTTTTCTAATTTATTTAAAATATCGAATTAATTGAAGCAACTGATGTATCCAAAATGATAAATTACGAATTTAAGGGTTAAGGGAAACTAGTGGACATTATTCAGGAATTTTAGTTAGTATAAGGTCATCCACCTCTTACTAAGTACATATGTATTTACATGTCAACATCATTGCCAAAAGAACTCATCTCTGACAAGTAAACCTTCTCTCCTTTGATACCTGTTTTCCACAAATCTATATTTTCTGAAAACTTATGTCACAAGTAGACAACCTGTGAAATCTTAGGGGCAGAGGGACAAGCGTTTAGATGCTATAGGACTCACAAAGTGTCAGTAAAGTGTGTATAGATGGACATATTCTCATAATGACGTCTCTACTTCTTGTATGTTCCCGTATGTTGCTGTCAAGTACTAAACGTATTAGGCCTATGTCTTTCTGCCCATCTCACTGTATGACGACTGATGACAGGACGAAAATTCTGCTTTTAGTGGATTCATGGTGTTCTAACAAATATCATGCTGCCTGCTTCCGAAGTACCTGATGGTAAAGTCCTACAAAAATAACTCGTACCTGAAGGTTTTATGGGAAAGATCCAGTCTCTGGACATTCATTTTATCAGACACTATAGATATTTTGTTCGTTTCAAAACGGACACAGAAGCACATTTGGCATCGCGATAGTTTTCTGGTCCTGCAGTCCTTTACCCTATATCAGTTCAACGCTCTTCGTTTCAAGAACTTGATTAAGTATGCTTTTTATAAGGGTGAATACTTGGACGACGAACCTGGAATGTGGGTTATGCCAATGGATTACTGCTTCGAGTTATTGACAAATGATGAAAGTACAAAGTGTGGGGCTATCGCTTTTGTAAACTGTCTTTCTGCCTATCTCACTGTTTTTTGATGAATTGCACATTGATTGTCTCTTGTAATATATTTTGTTTGAAGTCGATAACAATAGGCCTACACATTTACAACATCCCAACGAACGTTGTTTCTTTTCAGAGAGTTGTTTCTTCCTTATATTGAGGTCTCCACCTTCGTATCATATTATTAGTTCATATGAATACGCGAAGCTAGCCATTTGAGCGACCTTTGGTGTTATATTTCCAACACTTTACCGATACTTTGTGGGTCCTATAGTTTCTAAACATTTGTTCCTCTGACCCTAAGATTTAACAGGTTGTCTACTTGTGACATAAGCTTTCAGAGAATATATGGGTTTCCGGAAAACCAGTATCAAAGGTTACTTGTGAGTCTGGACCTCCTCAAGAAGCTTCCCAATCCAGTACAATCATTAAGTTTCTCATTCCGAACAATCCCTTTTCGCAGTCTCGGTCTTCCTCCCTCCTATGTCTACTCAATTCTAAGGTTTTTTTTTTTTTTTTTTTTTTGGGATTTCCTCACCATTTTACTTCATTAAGTGTCCTGCCCACTTGATGTATTTACTGTCAGTATTCTTAAAAGGTGTACAGTTCTTGGATATAGGTCTTCATCCAAGTGCCCACATACTGCTCCGTGTTTCTTTGTCTCAAATAATTGAAAATCATTCTTATTAGTCTTACTAATGATCCAAATTTTAGATACATACATAGGAACTGGTCTTATAAATGTTTTATTGATTTGAACTGTAATGGATCTTTCATATGCTGTCAATCCAAAGAAGCATTTATTTGCTCTTGTTATAATATTATACTCTTCACAATAATCAATTGACATCGTTTATATGAAACAGAATTTTCAAGATATTTCTCTGAATATAACTGGTGAAATTTTCGAATGTTCAGGCATTCTGGAAAGTATAACTTTTTACTCTCATGAATGCTGTAATAGGGTGTACAGCCTCTCAATGACTGCGTATGTTCATGGATTTTAGTTCCTCCTTTATAGTTTTTAGATTTATTATGTTTTCCTCTACTTTCCACATGTGCTTTCCCTGTGATAGTAATTAGTAGTTTGTTGGCGATTCCATTAAATTACATGAATGCTGGTTAATATACCTCAACACCTTGCATTTGGTTGTCTCTATTAATATGCACCTTATAGACCTAAAAAAAGTCGTGACATACAGTTTTATCGTGACTTTTCTTAGACCTCCTTCGTCTCACTGGATTTATACTGATAAGAACTGTCAGGCGAGCATTTTGTGCATCATTAAACTGTGTTATTAATAAATTTCTTTCCTGTAATTAATCATTCTGTAAACTTTTCAAATTGTGAACACTTGTACATCTCCTGTAATGTGACCCTTTTTGATTAATCAGAAAACACTTTTCTTTTCTTTGAAATAGCATCCTGCACATGACTTGAATCTTCATCCTTGTTCTCTGTTGCAACTTCTTAATTTTATATGTTATCTCAGCAACAATGAACACATGACCCAAAAGAAATTCACACATAACTCAATAACTGATTCCAAACTCAATAATGGAAGATTAATGTACAATATTTCAGGAAGCCAGTAACTATGCCCTTGACATTTCACAATGAAACACAAAACAATAAAAGGAAAGGAGATACTACACCTGCTGCTCAGTTTATTTTGATCTGCAGATTATAAATGCAGCTTGATCGTTATTCCACAGAAACAAAAGAACCTTGATCATTTTGCTCAAGTACATGAAAACTTTCTCAGGTAGCTCAGTTGGTAGATCATTTGCATAGAGAGCAAAAGGTCCTGGGTTCAAACCCCTGTCTGAGCATATATCTTTCTCTTCAAATATTATTTAACCATCGTTGAGATGTATGAAATGAATAATAAAAACATAAGAGGAGGCCTTGCTGGCTTTATAATGTAATGTAAAATTCCCAATAAATGGTCTTCTTAATAAAGAAGCTGCCATTTGTAAGATTGAAGCAATAAGTAGGAGAAAAATTTGTGTTTAGATTGGAGAGTCTCAGGTACCTTAGTTGGTAGAGCATTCACATAGAAAGCGAAAAGTCCTGGGTTCAAACCCAAGTCTGAGTATATATTTTTTCTTCAAATGTATAAATCATGTTTGTGGCAAGATCTTTCAATGACAGGGAAACAGCACTTTGGCAGAAAACTGTGACAAGTTCTCATGAATCTTTGTTCAAAACTCCTTGCTCCTTTGGTAACAGGAAAACATTCTACCATGGCCATTTAAGTTCCAATTTTGTCCTCCACAACTGTCAGAATATATTACAATATCTTTAATACCATTCTGTAACTTTCATAACAATAATAATGTTAAAAGATTCTGGGCTATGTTTCTGTGGTCTATAGCTGGTATTTCTTCCAGATGTTTCTCCCTCAACTGCAGAGGGCATCTTCAGTGGTGAGTGCTTCTAGGTGATGTTACCTCATGTAGACTCGGCTGTAAGTGAGCTGAGTCTACACAAGGTAACATCACCTAGAAGCACTCACCACTGAAGATGCCCTCCGCAGTTGAGGGAGAAACATCTGGAAGAAATACCAGCTATAGACCACAGCCACATAGCCCAGAATCTTTTAACATTATAATTACTGGCCGTGAAAGCTTGCATTCCACAATTTCATAACAATAATTCATTATATAAGAAAAAATTTCATCAGGTCCCCTTGAAGCCATAACTTCATGCCACATAAATTTGTAGCTTCATCACTTCTAAGATCATCAATCCCAAGATTATACACTTGAAGCCATCTACAATAGTATGCTAAATTCCTTGAAATAGCAGGGCTAGGTAACGTTTTTCCCCAAGTCAAAACTAAAGACAAGTTTTTCTGTAGAAACTTCATTTTTTTTGCATTTCTCAGACTCATTATTAGAGCCTCTGCCTGTCCAAGATGAAGATCATAGAAAATGTTTAATGATTTTTCTTGGGAATTTCTTATTTGTATACCTTTTATATTTATCATGTATTTCAGAGTGTTTTGGGGATGTAAAAAGAGAGATTAAAATTTGTATTGAAACATTTTCTGTAAGACCACTCCTTAATGGGTTCAATATTTCATTCCTTGCAAAATTCTAAATATATTGAATGGAATTTGACTGAAGAGGGAATTAATACTATACTTTTGAAACTGATATCATGAAGAAACGCACCTTTGTGAGGTGAGATGTTAAAACATTTTTCTCCAATCCATTTATTAATTAAAATAAATTTATATAATTTTTAGATTCAAATTGAAAGAGACATTTCCTCTTATTCTCTGCTCCTAACATATGCTGGGAATGAAGATATGTACTTCTAAGCAGAAGTTTTTTCAATATTTTGACGATTGTGATTCCCCCTCCAATCCAATTTTGGTACTCCACCAAATGTAATTTTCAGAACACTGGCAAGTTGACTGTTGCTGATTTAAAATAATTGTAAGAAAAATTTCTTGCATACTATAACATCCCCATTTTTAGAATGCACTGTGAAGGTATGTGAAGTTGATTTCAGTTTATTCTGCTCTGTTTAAAGCTGGTATTCAAGAACCACACTTTCCGCGAAGAGCAACTCTCAGCCTCTCTCTCCATGGTTAATTATGTGGGTCATGCAGAACCTACTCTAACTGGCTCACTCTGTTCAGAAACTTGTGCTAACAAGATATTTATTTTTTTTTAAATCCGGAAACAATTGAAAGATGAGAACCTCAGCTTACAGAAGACGGAGATGGCATGGCCTAGAGAGCTTGATTCTTGAATACTGGCCTTATTAGGCCTTCCATCTCTATGGTGTCCTACCTCTATTCACATTTCCCAATTCCTAAAATGAAGTGTAAGATGCTTGTATGTCTTCAGCATCCAGCTAACTGCTACAGTCACTTTGACATGCATGTATAAAGAGGTTAGGAAGACATTTCTCTTTAACATGTCTTCCTCTCTTAATCACTTTTAATGAGCCTGAAATGCATCTAACTTATTTGCTTTGTTGAAAAATGTGTAACTATAGCAGTGGCATGTATTCAATGGACGCAAGGTACGCATTGCTTACCCACGACTAAAAAATTAAAAATGAGAAACTTTACTGAAATAATCAGTTTGATTAACATAAGTGTTCAATGCAATTTAAAAATAATTTTTGCCATCTGGTCTGTATTTGCATTGTCAATTTGTTCCATCCAGCTCCCCAGCTATAAACCACTCTTGCGCTACATGAAGACTTAGGAGCTGCTCGGATATGATTGTTTGCCATCGTAAGTCTTCGTTATCTGTGGCCCTGCACTTTCAAATGCGCGGGTCTTGATGTGTAGTAAAATCTTATTTTAAGTCTTAGTTATTCAATTTTAAATAAAACATGTGGTCCTACATTTCTCAGTTGCAATTGTAATGTCAATACTGAAATATTTTTATAGTTAAAATAGTTTCTTTATAGTTTAACGGTCTTACTAATAAAAACCTCTAATACAGGCTTTCATCAGTTGTTTAATTATACAATATATAAGCCTTATGTAGATCACATATAATTTCCTTACTAATAAACATTGTGCCGGAGCTATATAACAAAACAAGAGTTATACACAATACGTCACATATTCGTCATCATAATGACGTCAGAACAATATTACTCGCAGTTTGTAACAGAAATAAAACAACATCAACTAGTGATTATTGTGTAAGAAATGAATATGGATAAGAATTAATAGAGATTCCCTAATTGAGGAGGTACGGAAAAAGTGTGTTTTAATTTATATACATTTCACTTCACGCTATGTCCAATAAAACGTAGAATTGTGGTTTCACAGATAATGTGCTGCCATCTAACGTCAAGAATTTCGAGCAATTCTTGGATACTAATAAAAGCTTTCCCCATTACTTATGAATTATATGCAGTGTTTTAAGATGAGTTAGAAAACGTTCAAAATAGTAGGAAATGTTACCGACAACAAAACATCATTTCAAGCGAAAAGAAAAAAAAATTACTACAGTTTGACCGGGAATCGAACCTACGACCTCACGCATCGCAGTCAGAAGCTCTAACCACAAGACTACCAAGTTAACATGTATCTTCTTGCAATAATCGTACCTCTATACTTAAATACATTTTTATATCGGTGTGTGTGTTATGTATTAAAGATGCAAGAAAGTCTTCTTAAAATAATATTATGAAGCATTTAAACTACATTCAGGTTAAATCTTGTCTACAGCAATTATTGTAGAACATATCCTTTTGTGATTCAATGTTAAATTTTAAAATATTTTTAGGCCTAATCGAGAATGAGTGTAACGAAAGGCATTTTATGATGCCTTTATTTTCCTACCCAGAGCTTTATTAATATTATTTATGCCCTGTGCATCCATCAAACAGTCGTTAAAGTGTTGCATTTTGGGTTAAATTTAAGGAAACTTTCATCAATATCATAAGAAAACAATCAGTTGATCTTGATGTCCGACATTTTGTCTAGTTATAGAATCCTTAAACAAGGCTGGAGGCATGTATAACGATTCCCATGTAAAGTTGTACACCTCTTCTACACTGAACAGCTAATACAGTGTTTATTAGTAAGAATTTTCAACTGAGATGTGTATAAACCTTGTATAAAAGTTATATATGGATTATTAGTAAGAGGGTAAGTGTATGAACATATATAAATTGGAGTGTATGTATGTGATATAGCTGTAAGGTAAGCACTTCAGCTCCTTGCGTACAGCAGTCAGTGCTGAAAATATGAAAGCTCAGAGTGAGTCAGCGCAAGGCAATGGACAAAGCGCATGTGACTGTGTAATGTGCGATGTTCTAAAATGTAACTTTGCCTCGTGCACATTCGAAGATAAGAAACGTATAATACAAAGCAGTAGGCTTACTCCTGAGTTAAATATCTCAACTAAGGCGAAATCTTGTGTAAGTAATTACTGTCTTTAGAGGAATTATAAATTCAGATGAGAATTGGGATCAGGAAGCCTATATTGTTGCCCGTGGATTTTTAATCACAATGCAAGATTTTGATTTCAATTTTATACTTAATACATTTGTTAATATTTTCCCTCTAACAGACAGTTTATTTGATATATTGCAGACAAAAATTTATGATATAGGTTACTGCATAAAAAAATGAAGGAATTGAAAAAATCTTACAAAACAAACGCGAAGAGTTCGAACAAATGTGGGAAAAAACAAAACGAACTTCAGATTCCAACGAACCATTGCCCAAACATTCAAGACATTATGAAACCTTTGACACCAAAGCAAAGTGTAGACAAATTTACGTACAAATTTTTGACATTATACTGGGTCAATTGAATTACAGATTCAGTAATTTAGACACTTTATTATTTTTGGAACTTTTGAATGTAAAAAATTTCGACATTTATAAACATTGTTTTCCGGAAATTGTATTTCAATCGTTAAAAGACAGCTATGGAAATGTTTTCAAATTTTCTTCATTGAGATCATAGCTTGTCGTTCATTTATTTCAGAAGACATGCGCCACAAAATTGTTAGTGATCTACCCAAGTTCATTAGATCAAATTATCTACAAACAACATATTGTAAAGTAGTAAAACTTTTCCAAGATCATTTGAAAACTATAGTTACCGTGTTTGAAAAACATGAAATATGAGGTAAGATGTTAAAATGACTCATTAATTTATTTAGTAAAACTTTGACAATCCCTACAACAAGTGTATCAGTTGAACAAAGTTTTTCTACTTTAAAAAGGATAAAAAAAACTATGTGCGTAATTCTCAAGATCAAGAGAGACTTACGAACTTAGTAGTACTATCCATTGAAAGAAGACTTCTGAAACAGTTGAAGTAAGAGTCTGCATTCTCTGATCTTGTAATTGACGATTTTGCCAAGAAGGATAGGAAGATTCAGCTTCATTAGATATAAGGTAATTAGATATTTAGAGATAATATTATATAATTAATTGATTAATTAAATTGAAAAGGGACTAAGCGCCAAAATTGAAAAGGAACTCATTTCCTTTCCATGACATTGTAAACGGAACATATCATCTTCCAGTAGAAAAAAAAAAAAGAACTGGCACCTATTCCCAAATTGCTTACCCTAAAAAATTTTCAATACATGCCACTGAAGTATAGGTTATATTATAGCATATGTACTTATTCTCATCACTTACAGATTCACTGAAATCAGTCAAATCTAGTTCAAAATCTGCCATTTCAATCAGTTGTAGAAGTACACAAGTATGGCAGCATATGGCAGGAAAAGTCACATTTCTGGACATGATTCAATTTTTTACTGACACTTTCGAACTATCAAAATATATGCTTATTTTAGATACACTGAAAGTGGACATGACCCATTTTTTTTTACTAATGGGTTCATATAATAACAGGTCTGTCAGATGTATAACAACATAACAATAGAAACCGAGCACTTTATGTGTCGATCAGTATATTTCAAAGCTTAATTTTCTAACAAATACCATCAAAATAATTAGAGAAAAAATCTATATACATTATCTCTAGATACATCGACACACTGGGGCCTAATTTTACTTCCAAAGAATATTTGCTTTTCATCTTCATTCCAAAAATTTTGTTTGCATAACAATTAGACTAATTCTCCCGCCCCCCCAATAATATTGGCACAAATATACCACTACACTGTGAACATCGTTTTACATATAGGTGTGTAGCAACTTCTTTCTTGAGCTGTAATTAGAGACTGTGGGAGAAGAACATATTATGAATAACAAGTCAAGTTTTTCTCGAGTGGGAACAGAGAAATAAAAACTGTGTGGAGTGTGACCTGGCATGATTATCACAACCTCTATGTCAGCACATGTACACTCAACCACAAAAGTACACTATATTCTCTCCAATTATTTTTCAGACGTTAGAATTTCTTCAACTAATTTTAGAAAAAAAATTGTAAAATTCATCTCTGACTAATGTAGTATTTTGAAAGTAAATCAAAATTACTCCACAAACATATAAAGAAAATATTTCTCTTAATGGCATTTATTCCATTCAGATGTCTTGGAAAACAAACGTTTTACACCTTAGAAATGTAAAAAATTATGAAGTCGAAAAGTCAGCAGTAGCTGCTCATGCTTGGTCTGAAAAAAATCTAATTGATATAAAAGCTGGTTTATTTAAACAAAAAGAAAAACCAAAAGAGCTTACAGTTTGGGAAAAAATCCACATTAAAAAAAACAAGAATGAAAACTCATGAATTTTCAAAGTACCAGTTTAATTTGGAAGTTCACTGGTCCACCAACAGGGGATGTAAGACGCAGTTCTTCTGAACGACATAATATCGGTCAAGATATTACCAAAGATGAAACTACCTGGGTTTTGAAACTGGTATAATTAGAAGACTGGATATGAGGTGAGCTATAATAATGAACTAATTAACTAACTCATCGAACCCGTAGGTTCAAGAGCACAGACATAAGCACTCCATACATCCCTATCCTCAACTAATGTTTTCCAATCATCCCCTGTATAATCTACTTCCCTCAAATCATGGTTACCGTTATTCTCCCACGTCATTCTTGATTTACCAACTGGGCATTTTCCATCTGGTTTTCCTACAAGAAACTTCCATGCACCTCTTTCTTTCCCAATTTGTGCCACATGTCCTGCCCATCGCAGTCTACAAGACTTAACTGTTCTTATTATATCTGGTTCCTATAAAGTCCATGTAGCTCACTGTTGTGTAGCTTTCTCCATTTATCTGTCTGTTCATCTCTCTTTGGTCCAAAAATTTTCCTAAGAACTTTATTCTCAAATGCTCGTAATCTTCTTTCATGAGGTGAGGTATAATGCATTTTAATTTAAATCTTAAAATTTTACACCTTTTTTTTAAAGAAAATTGTAATTTTAAATCAGTCTATTTAAATACCCATTGTGTATCTTGCAGGAAGCAATGTCCATTTAAATGACTGCCGTGAATGGGTTAATTAAGTATCTACAAAACTTTAAATGAATAGCATAATTAAAAAAAAAAGTTCACAAGGATTTAAGGAATGGAGTGTAGTATAAATGAAATGGAGTATTTCAATTGTGTACAAACAGAAAAACACATTTTTGATTTAAACAAAAAGAGAAAATATTTGCATTTTGATAACAAAAAGAAACTCATACAATCAATATATATATACAATTCTTCAAACTCAGGATCTCAAATCTACAAAACTAGCTATCATACAGATAAAACATGTTAAAAGTAGATATGAAAAAATATAAGAGCTAGTTCCTATTTGTAACACACTCATGGCTTAATTATTAAGTTACATTATACTGATGTCTTCACATAATAGTATGTCAAAAAACTTTAATACTTTTTTTTGGTCCCATAGACTGTGATAGTGTAATGTTCTTTTAACAGTTAGTAGTAGTTACAGTTCACAAGATCAATTAATTACTAGTTCCTTACAAAACTATAACTGCACTAAACAATTGTATAAACTGACAAAACCAATAAGAATTTTCTAATATAGCTCATGTTTGATACTCTGCACACAGAAATTTTATGATATGGAATGCAAATAATCAGAGAAGAATTTGCCATCTTCAATAATACACTAAGTCACCAATATCATATTAAAGGCATTTTTAAAATTACTGTCACTGAAATAAAGCTTTAAGTAGAAAACCTTGTTACCAATGTAATACAGTAGCAGTAGTATTCAAATGTTCTGAAGCTCTTGATTTGTCATCATTCACTTGAACCAATGTAATACAGTAGAGCCTCAATTATCTGAGGAAATGTGGACCGAGGGTATCTCGAACAATCAAAAACTTGGATTAACATGGACTGTCAAAAATCGAGAGGGGAAACATATGGTAAACTGGTGAAATTAGTGAAAACATGGTCAAAGATGTTAAAAAGGCTTCTACTGTATTATGAAATAAAAAAAAAAAGACATACAGTACATACAATACATGTTCTAGTTAAAAAAGTTATTTCTTCAAGAAGTCCGTAAGTGTTTTCTGTTTAACAGAACTCTCTCTCTCTCTTTTCTAGCCGCCGTTTCACACAATCGTAGCAGTAGGTCTGTTGAAGTTGTCTGACTGTTGCTCTAGGCACTTGATGGCCTTTTCTATCACTCTCGTTTCTATTTTTACACTACTTTCCATGGCACTTTATCCAAATGCTTCTACTACATAAAACAAGATTTTTTTTTTTGGGACTACCTCAGTTAATAATAATTAAATGAATCGTGATTTTTTTTTTTACCTCATACATCTATGTTTCTTTAAACACAGCACTGCAGTATCGGCGACACTTTGTCGTCATCGTCAGCTGTTTTCACGACTGTCAATTTTTTTCTCCTTTTTGCCAGTAATTATCTAGACTGCCATCTGGTGTTCTTTTTAAGGAATTCCTCTTCAAACTGCCATCTGGTGTTATTTTGAATGAATCATTTCCTAAACTGCTATCTGTTGTATTTTTGAAGAACTTTGTAATCAAGCTTGGTTCTTGTTTAGGAAATGATTCATTCAAAATAACACCAGATGGCAGTTTGAAGAGGAATTCCTTAAAAAGAACACCAGATGGCAGTCTAGATAATTACCGGCAAAAAGGAGAAAAAATTGACAGTCGTAAAAACAGCTGACGATGACGACAAAGTGTCGCCGATACTGCAGTGCTGTGTTTAAAGAAACATAGATGTATGAGGTAAGAAAAAATCACGATTCATTTAATTATTATTAATTGAACCTCATAATGTTAAAAATTCCCAAATTTAATATATAAACTACCTCAGTTAACCCAGAACTCAGTTGGGGCTTGGATAACTGTGGCTCTATTGTAATAAAAATTTCTCTTCCATTAAATCTGTAAATCTTGTAAACAGCATAGGCCTATTTGGCTTCCAAGCTTGTTACTAGGTTTACAAACCTCCTCTCATCTTAAATGAAGGTTTACAAGTCATTAAAGTATTTCTGTCTTAAGCTGTACAATAAAAAAAGCACTATTAATTCCTGTAATATAATAAATTAACAATTAGTAATAATTAAATTAACAGATTTACAAAGGAAGTACAAATATATTTGGCTACAAGTTGTATCAATTACATGACTCTCACATTTGTGGTACCAACATGATTTTTCTCATATTGCAACATGTTTCATTACTACATTCTAATTGTTAATTTATTATATTACAGGAATTAATAGTGCTTTTTTTATATTATAGCAAGTAGAATTGACAATTTGGGAAATGATATTCATTCAGAAGAATAAATATCGATCTATGAATTTCAATATTCCGGTGGATAAAAATTTAATTACAAAGTTTATAATCCCAACGAAAGATGGCAGCACAAGAGGTGATGTCACTAAAGAAATCAACAATCACGGAATTTCATCAGTGGATGCCATGACTGATGAAGGACATGATACTGTCTGAAACCGTCGGTATCAAAGAAGTTTGAAAATGTATGAGGTGAGTCGATTAAAATATGTTCTACACTCACTATTAAACCTCATAGTGTTATTTCCTATCTACATAACTTATTAATTACATTGTTAACATGAGTGCAAAATTGGAATGTAGATATCCAGATAAAGACTAAGGGTCGCATGTTTGGACGCATTAGACAGTAAAATGCCTTCTCTGCTGAGCAAGTTGTATGCTAATACGATTTTGCTTACTCAGAAATCTGTTCATGCGATAATAATTGGTTAAATTTGTAAGCTACCTGCGGAGGTACCTTACATGAGCAACTCAAATTAAAATCCCGAAGGGAACCGAACGGGAACCGATGGTAATCGATGTACTTTGCTGCTTTATCCAACATTTATCCAAGATGTCGGACCTTGAAGACTTCGATCATGTTTTCGGTATACACGGAGAAGAGGAATTTGATAGAGTCTACCAAAGAATTCAACTGGAAGAACAGGAGAATCGGCGTAATATTGCGTGTCGCAGACGTGTTGTATACGGTATTATTTGCGGGATGCAAGCATAAATGCATTCCTCTACAGCAGACGAAAATAACGGAAGTGGTTTTATCGCTGAGAATTCTGGGTAATTCGTTGCCAATATTACGAAAACGTCGACTCTCGTGCATGACCGTTAAGTCGGCCGTTAATTCGTTCTCAGCAATTGCTCACGGTGAATCAGCTCACTAGTGATTGGAAGTAATTTGAGTAGAGAGTAATGTTCTAACATACGACCCTAAGTACCAAACAACACCACCACTGATTTGTTTTCTTATCTTCAAGGAGCATACAGTTATGACAAGTTTAATTTCCTTGTGTTTTAATAAATTTGGCTAGGTTTGATCGGAATTTGAGTTAGCTATATTTAATATTCATGTTACAAAATTATTTATCTTTAATTTTTATATATTTTTTCTTCTTTAGATAGTTTGAATATATGTTATGCAAATAAGCTGCATCCTAGTGGAATTTGAGACAGTGATTTGAGTGAGGCAATGTTACTGGTCTAACACAAATATTCTCTTAGGTTGGCAATTCTGTTTTTCTTATGAATTGTAGCTATACTTGCAGGATTCATATTAATAAGTAAGCTTCATCTGCTTCCTAATGTATCTTCATAAAGATCCATACTGTTTAAATCACACTTTTTAATTTATTATTATGTCAAATTCTAATAATTTTTCCCCCCTATTTTTCATATATTTTTTTCTCATCAAGAACTGTATATACCATATATTCTTCATGTCGCTAATTATAATATAGAACAGTAATTTGTTCTTTATTGGTCTTTTTTTTTAAATTATGGTAGTGCATCATTTGCCTAACAATCCCCAAAATATTTTTTTACAAACATAATATTCATATTGCCGTAGTCTGAACTTTTATATTGAAAATATCAACAAATTAACAATTTTGTTATTATATTTTTTAACATTTTTCAGAACTGGACAGAATTTTTTTTCCTAAAATAAAAACTAACATTCGAACCGGATCTCTAACTCTGTACATTAGTATGATACCAATTACACCATCTGAACTCTGATGCGAATGTCAACAATTCCTTCAACTTATACAAGTCTATTTCATCAGAATCCTGGATTTGATGAAAGAGAATTGTATAAGTGGAACAAATTGTTGATGTTCGTATCAGAGTTCGAATGGTGTAATCAGTATCATGCTAACGTACAGAGAGACCCAGGGCTCGAATCATGGTCCAAACAATTTTTCTTTCTAAAATAAAAATTAATAATTGCCATCACTCTCATTATATTAATTAGATGATTCAACACTATTTCTCTTGGCAAAACTCTGTTCACTAGAGCTGTTTAGCTATAAATTTTAATTTAGTTTATTCTGAAAATTCAACATAATATACAACAAAGGTTATCAAGCATTATGTATCAACTAGTACAGAACTGAAATGAAATGCTTAACAAAATTAAGTTTAAAAATATGTATTACTCGTAAATAACCTATATATTTTTTAATACTTTCATTGTTTGCTTTTTTGTATCTATGAAAAGGATTATTGTTTATGAGCTCTTAAATTACCTGTATCTGATTTACTTAAATTGATATACTTACTTATACAATAATAAACTAAATAAAAAATATTTTAATGTACCAATAACTTCTAAAGGTACCAATAACTTTTAAATGTACATTAATTCTATTGTAACAATATATTGCTCTATACTTGGAAGCCAAGAAAAAAATTATTAAGATCAAAAAATTCTACTTGCTAGAAATCAAAATGCATTACACAGGAAGTCTAGAAGCCTTTTGGCCCATCATCTGACCCCACATGTGCCATTTACAGAGGTAGACTATCATCCAGATGACTTTGGTACTGGTGGGGTGTTACATTCTGTTGCCTCACTGTGAACTGTTGAGACTCAGCCCCTAGCTCGCTGGTTCATAATAGATTTTATGATAGAGACAGAGGGAATCTCATTAATCCATTCACATGCATCACTAATTAGATGATGAGGCATTTGACTATCTCTAATCCTAACTTACTAATATTTGGGGAGGCTTAGGATACCTCATGCCCAAAGGCGACTATGTGAGGGAGCACTAGGGACTTGCCATTATCTACTCCCACTGGATTCAAGAGTCTAGCACCGGTCCAATCACTAACAAGGTTGATTCTCTTAAATTTTAATTTAAATTACTCTCTTGCAACAAATGAATAGAGTTTTAAAATACAATAGGAGGTAATATTAAGAGGTTTGTTTAATAATTAAAACAATTATATTATTTTTGGTCTGGACATCTTACCTCAATATTAATGTTGATTTGTTCTTGGACATGTTTCAAAACAATTCTCTGTTTTATCTTCAGCTTTCCCAGAGGTAAGATGTCCAGACCAAAAATAATATAATTAAAATAACCTCAAAATATAACTTCCTAAAATTAAATATTAAAACAATTGTCTGTTCATTCTTACCTCTTATAGTTGTTTTTGTCGCACATATGTTTCAAGGCTTCCTAGCCCCATGTTCAGCGATTACAGACTTAATTTTCTCATGTTGTCGGCCCTGATTCTTGATTCCTGCTCTCTTTGCCTCTGGCCCAATGAATTTGCTAATGAGGTTCCTTTCTCTGGAAATTTCAAAATTCATAATTCTTTCCTTGTTCTTCTGTATGTAGATTTTTTTTCATATGGCGAGTTCATTTTTGTTTTCCAACTGTTTTAATAATTTTGTGTTTACATCTATTTTGTGTTTTTCTGACCAAACGTGAGCAGCCCCTGCAGATTTTTCTACTTCCCCTTTTTTTACATTTCTTATGTGTTCTTTAGTTCTAATTGTTTTAAATTTCTTTTTGTTTTCCCTATGTATATATTATCACAGTCTTTACATTTTATTTGATATATTCCTGATTTTTTACCATCATCAATCTTTTAATTCTTATTAGTTTTTATTAGTTTGGACCAGAGGCAGAGAGAGCAGGAATCAAGAATCAGGGTCGACAACATGAGAAAATTCAGTCCGTAATCGCTGACAATGGGGCTAAGAAGCCTCGAAACATATATTTAACAAAAACAACTATAAGAGGTAAGAATGAACAGACAAAACTTTTAATTAAATGAATAGAGCTTGGAGAATCAGGCAAGCAGGAACTCCAAAGGGAATGGTACTTAGTTCGGCCTTCCACCATTAAGGTGCAAGAGTCTTAACAGGGAAAACCTCATGAAGGTGTCCACCCTGCTATTGCAGGCCTGCCACCCTTGGACTTGCCAAACACACTACCTATGTTGATAGGTATTCACAGCCAAGGACTCGCAAAGTGCACCCTTATAAGGGGAATCGAGTTAGCACAAGATGCTCCCAGTCTATGTTCTTTTATGGTAATTTCCTCCAGTCAAAATATTTTAGGTGGGTGTAGACAGGACCACCTACTTTAATTAGAGCTAAAGTAGAGGTATAGTTACTCACACCATTTACCTGCTTTTGTTTTCCCTTTTACATAATTTTATAAAAACTATAGGAATACATTTTATATCACTGCAGAATATCATACAGAAGCTATAAGTATTTTCTTTGCTAAAACAGATAAGGAGAAATTAATATATCATTTCATTCATACAAATGAGTAAAGTTATACAAATACTTAAACCAGTGATATGGCAATCATTTTATTTTCTTAATATTATTTCAAGACTTCTCACACAATATGAATGACATCTAAGGCCAGTTTAGGATACATTCAGTACAAGTAATAATTTCCTTTGTTTTTTTAGCTATAATATGCAATAATTTTTTAACTTGCAGCAACATTTTAGACATGCTTACTCTATAAAATGTATCAGAAACATTTAGAAACCATTACTTATACTGAATAAATTTGAATGCAGCTCACCCATACCAAAAGGTAAAATTTTTACAATCTTAATAATGGAATACATCATCTTTACATTAATGTTTATAATCCTCTAATATAAGAAATTTTCATCTTTTGCTACAAAAACAAACCCAAAGCCTTTATGTTCACATTGCTCAAAAGCTGGTCTAAATGTTTTATCCTGAGACAAAAATGTGAGTAGTAATGATAGTTTAGATTTTTTTAATCCTCTTAGAGCCAAGTATGATTGCCGCTGCCAATATGGTCCACTTTAAAAATTCAGCATTTAAATTGCCAGCATCAATTACATCAGATGTCTTAAACTTGCTTAGTTTCCCTAACTTTTTTGTATGTTGTTGTGAGGTGATTCAAGTTATTGATTAGAGGAACCTTTCAACCTTGCTCTAATAGGTTTATAAAAGTGTTAAGCTTTCTTGTGCACTAAAAACAAGTTCAGTCAGTTGTAGATATAATGTAAGTCTCATGAAGTACATTATAAAAACTTAATTGAGTACTTCAAATTAAGTGAAGTTGATTCTTAATAGTGAGTGGAGAACATTTTTTTAACGACTCACCTCATATAATTTCAAATTTCTTTGATACTGGCGGTTTCAGATAATATCTTGTCTCTCTTCAATTGTGGGAGGGCCAAGATATTGTCTGAAACTGCCGGTATCAAAGAAATTTGAAATTATATGAGGTGAGTCGTTAAAAATATGTTCTCCACTCACTATTAATGATATAACTTCATAATATTTACTTCCCAATATTAATTTAAATATAACTGAAGTTGATTCTGATGAATTATTTTCTGAAAGTGATACTGATGATTTTGGCTCTAATAGTAGTGACTGAATTATACCAAATACTGTCCGCAAATCACCACAGATTAAGAAAACGTGTTTACTCATTTCTAACAGCTATAGCCTAACAACTTCAAGTAAACCCCTGGCTTGAAACCCACCCATGCTTTGTGTCAAGAACACTTGAGAGATAGGGTAGAGTAAAGAACATACTAAAGTGGTATTATCATATCTGCTTAAGCTGCTCAGAGCGGGAAATTATTACTGTATTGTTTGTCTTCTAAATAAAGAAGCCGGGCATTTACAAAGAGAGAAGCAAAGGTTTCATACCATATATTGTGTGGGAATTGACAATGTATATAAGAGAAAAGTTTGCATTTATATTGGGACTTGCCTAGAATCCAAAGGTCCTGGGTTTGAGTCCCAGTCTGAGTGTATAATTTTTCTCTTCAAATATGATTTACTCCCAAGGAAATTGAACTGTGCACAAGAAGTCAACAACTTTATGCACAAAAAGTGAAACGATTGAATGCAAATTGTGCAACACTACACAAGTGAAAAAATAAGTGGTTTATTATTAATCTAGGCCTGTCATGCTGTGGAGTTTGTAAGAAATAGGTCCTTTATTTGTTTCATGGTCCAATGAAACATTTATTTAGAAGGATAAATTTAGAAACAAATTTAACTTTTTCCTTAGTATTAGTGTTAATTCCAGTATTAAAGCATTAGTATTAGTATTAATTAATATATTTTTCTGTGTTCATTTATTAAATTTAATACAGAAGTTATTCAGCAATATGTTTTCACTACAGCAAGTTTAGATGAATACCATTAAATTATTATATTTAACTAACTCTCACATTCAATGATAGATGATTTGCTTCATGAGGTTTTGTAATTGTAACATTCGTTACAATAATTTTTAATCACTGCAATATTTATTTCAAAATAGTCTATTTAAATTCAAACTATTAAAAAATATTTTGCCATCCACAAATTTCATATTTAGTTACATTTATTAATACAGCGCTACAATAATCTAAAATAATATTTTTGTTAATCAATTCTATTATGTATGAAAAATCTATTCCAAATATTTGAAATATTATGATGATCTTGAAGAAGATCACGGCCTACAGCCCGAAAATCTTCTTCAAGATCATCATAGCAACTCCGGCCGTGAAAGTCTACGTGAATACATTTGAAATATTTCTTTATTTATTCACAAATATTCAGAGTTGTATATTTTCAAGCAATAAAAAATATGTAATTAAAACATTTTGTCTGTTCATTCTTACCTCTTATAGTTGTTTTTGTTGAACATATGTTTCAGGGCTAAGAACAACTAAAAGAGGTAAGAATGAACAGACAAAATGTTTTAATTATTAAACAAACCTCTTAATATTACTTCCTATTGTATTTAAAAAAAAAGATGTATTTATAAGATTATTTGTCTGGCCAACACCAGCTGATCACAAGTAACCGAGCAGATCAGCATATGGTGTTTTGTTTCTGAGGTAGATCAGTGGCATAGACAGACTAATATATTTTACAGTTTAGAAGTATCTAACATATCATGACAATGCTGCTGCCATAAACTCTCGTTCCCTTTAATAACATGCAAAATTATGATAAATTTCATTTTAAAAAATTGGATGCAAACACCTTTTTAGTTATTTTGATGTTATATTTTAAATTAACATGATCCAGAATTAGACAGTTTTATTTTAAAAAGAAAAATCAACTCTTGGACCGGAATTCGATCCATCAGAGTCAGGGTTCAAATCCTGGTCCGAGCGTTAATTTTTCTTTCTAAAATAAAACCTTTTAGTTACTTAAAAAAATTGAAAACAGACTTAAGTAGAGAAGATATTTACTTCCATTAACAATATATTGAAACCTCTTATCTCTCTCTCTTTCTCTCATGCATATATCAATGAAAGTTTTCTAAGATGGCTCTTGCATTCAGAATTTGTGTACCTTTTCTTCAGATCTTATTATTTTCATATTTTACCATATTTACTCACATATTTTCTTTTTATAACAACTTTCAATAGTAAATGGTTTAATGCAATTTGTATGCCACAAATCTGAGGGTTATGGTCATTTGTACAAACAGTCCATACATTTATCTTCTGCCAAAGAAAAATTATAAAATGGACAGTATACATAATACATAAAGCATCAAAAATTTAATTTCTCTCAGATCATAACTGTACATAAAAAAAATTATTCAAAAATTTCTTAAACTTCACACTCTTAATCAGTCAATTACACATCTCTACCTCTTGCCTGTCAATACATGGAGGTGTTACAGTTTGGTGTGGATAAAAAAAGTTTTTCTATGATTTAAAGAAAACAGGATGATAAAATGATTGAAAAAATAAAGACCACACAAACTTGAAATGAATGATAAAAGTAATAATTCAGAATAACATATTTACAAGATTTTTTTTGCATTATTACATAATTATTCAGTCTGAAGTCTGATCAGTGTATTTAGCGGTCTCTTCAGACTGAAAAAATTTAAAAAAAGATACTTACATTTCTTTCAAATTAAATTCTGAATCATTACTTAAAAAAGAACAGAGTTAAATATATATCCATTAAATGATAAAATCAAAGGATATAGAGAAAAATGGTTTAGACATATAGAAAGAATGAACATAACAAGATTACCAAAAGCAGCATTTAACTACAAGCCAAGAGGTTCAAGGAATGTAGGAAGGCCAGTGAAAAGATGGACAGAACAATTGTGAGGCAGAACAGGCATTTTGCCTAACCAGTGCAGTGAAGTGAAGAAGAAGAATATCATTACTTTAAAAAGCAAATGTATTCATCTCATTTTAATGCTTTCTATATTTTTTCCAAGCTATTTGATTAATAGATTACAATAACCAACTAACAAAAAATAAGAGATAAGAATTTAAAGGGATACAGTATCAGTATATGAAAGGAAAAAATCATTTTACTTGAGAATCCCTAAAATTGGAAAACATTAAACAAAATCATAGTGAACAAAACAACTATATTTATTATATTTTAGCAACATATTTTAGAAACAAATATCAATAAGAATCAAATGAATCGCAAATCAAATGAATCATAATTCATTTGATTCTTATTAAAAAACATTATAATGTAAATATTCCCAACTTATTATATTAAAAGAAATGTCTAGTTTTAATTTATGCATTTAGGTTAATTTGTTGATTCAATACTTTACAGTATATAAAAAATGTTCCTATATTGAAAAATTATTAACTATCAGCTAATTTTTCTTTGCTTCTTATCTTAAATAGGAGCTTCTATCTTCATAATTCATAAGAATGACAATAATAATTTAACAATGTTAATCAAGTAGGCCTAAGCTTTATGCATTTATAATGATTATCATTTAGCTCTCAATATACTTATCTTGAAAGTGCAGTGGACAAAAAAGAAAAATAACTTCCTGAAAATTAAGTTTCATCTTTCCATCAATAGATTGCTCTAAATAATTAATATGTAATTTATTATAGTAATCATCATACTTTTATAAATATAATTTTAAAGCATAGCAACCATATGCCCCTAAAAAAAATAAAGCTCCTACACTCTATGGGTGGATTTCTCAACCGAAGTCTACACAAGACTGTGGTTTTCCAATTTTTTTATTGTTTCCATAACAGCCATAAAAACTGAAATTCTACGGCTGTTAATTACAAAAACAAATGTCTGAATCATGTCTATAGTTTCATAACAATTTCTGTGAATTTTCTGTCATTTTTATACATGTTATGGAAATGATAAAAATTTGGTAAACCGGGGTTGTGGTTTAGGCTTTGTATCAGAATTCCACCCTATATCATGCTATATTCAAGTGATAAATCAACGTAAGTTAACAACTTTCAAAAAATTACAATTACTCACTAAGAAAATTGCTTTGTAATGCATAATGACAACATGAATGTGGTAATTTCAAAAAAAATATATACACAGTTTTATGTAAAAAAAAAGTCACTACCTCATATTTGCTTGATTTACTAACTATATAGGATTGTTGACATACAACTTGCCATGTTTATATACAAAGTGAACAAACTACTCTTCATTTTACATATTTTTTCTTTTTTAAAATTATTTAACCATTGTTTAAAGAGAATATTTATGAGAGTAAAAATGGTATTTTCCATACAATTATAATGGAAGACTGACCCATAAGAAAAACAGCACTTAGTTGTCATTTTTCTTTCACACAATGCACAGTTTTATATTATAAACTTAACATACAGACATTATATACACAACAAATATAGAACTGTAATACAATACAGAACATGGCTTCCATGTTGTAGAAAGGCGTTGGTGATTTAGGCCAAATGTTGCTGACATACCTTGACTTCTGCAACACATATTAATAGGCTATATTGAAAATGTCACTTTCAAAACTAATTGCTACTCCTAAGCAATCAAACTACTTAACTTGATCTATTGATACTTAAGAAAACTTACCTATTCAACAACTCTTCATTTACTGTAGGCCCTACCATTTCCTAATTACGAAGAGGGTCCAAACTTTCTAGCGAGAAATCATCATTTCCAAATGAAAGGCCTCGACTGAAACCATCCTGTAAATTATACAATTTTAGAGAAACTACAGTCCTCGGATATAAATTAAATTTATACATTTTCTTTTGAAAAAAAAATATATAAAGAATTATTTATTGCTAAATTTAATATATATATATATATATATATATATATATATATATATATATATATATTTATGTTATAATTAAATTTTCACATTTAGCATAGAGCCTGAGTGCAGAAGATTGTATCTTGCTAACATATAAAGTTAGAAGTCTCGGGTTCAAATCCCAGTTTAGGCATTAATTTTTCTTTTCATGTTATGTATATATTAGGGTGGGCCGAAAAAACTCCTTTTTTTATTTCGAAGTTGTAATAGTGCGGAAAAGTTGCAAATTATATAGACAAAAAAGAAAAAAATTATAAAAATCGGTTGACATCTTCTGGTCGCGCATAGGCTCAAGTTTGAAAAAATATGAAAAAAAAAATTTTTTGTGATTATTTAAAAAAATTTTTAATTAGATGTTTTTGCAATGTATTAGTTTGTAACATCTTCAATTTGGTTTAGATCAGTTGATATCTTTCAGTCGTGCATAGGGCCTAAAGTTTGCCAAAATATTGAACATTTCACATTTCTAGTTCTTTTTTATATCTTTAATGTAGGGTAGATTAAGCTTACTCCGTGATACTAAGGTTTTTTAAACATTATGTATAGTAGTTTTATGAATTTTAAAGAGTTGGCATTGAAAACATACAGAGAAATGATCGTGCATCAAAACATTCATGTATAAACTTGGTATTTTTATTGTTTAAACAAAATAAATTAATCCAAATTAATTGTACACAAAACAGGTTTCTCCGTGACATTCAGGTTAGTCCGTGATACTATAGAAGTAACTCCGTGATAGTCAACTGTTTTGTTTTAATCACTATCATCCGATTCCTCACAGCCATCACACATGAAATGAAGCACACTTATTACATTTTGACCCTTTTCATGGTACCAAACAAGACAAAACTGGCACTGGATCCATTTGGCGCCATTTTTCTTCTTCATATCTTCCAAGTAGAGCCCCCCACATGATCCACAAACGTTTTCCTTTTTATTTTGTGGATTCTTATTCTGGACAATTTTTGAAGTTGAGGCTTCTCCCTTTGGTGATAACACTTTTGTTGTTGGGTCACCTCTTGGTTTCTTCGGGGTCACCTTGCTGACCGGTAATGACAGCACTTCATTAACACTAGTTGGTGTTAGCTCCTCTTCTGTGTGAACTCCCGTTGCCTCGGTTACAAGAGAGAGGGAGCAATAGCTTCATCTGACACTTTGGACCTGTTTAAAGGGAATATCCCAGTCTTCAAGAAGCTGTTGCTCACTGTTGTGGCCTGGAATGCTGCACGACACGCTACAGCTAGGAACTTGTTGAAGTTGTATCGGTCAGGTTTCTGACCTGGGTTCTGAACCATAAATTTTGATAGTTCTTTCCTCCAGGCTTCCTTCTGTGGTCTTTAAACTTCGACATCGAGTGGTTGAAGAAGGTGCGTCGTATGTGACGTAAATGTCACAATGTGGATATCATTAACTTCTGCCAAAGACAAAGACGTCTGGGGTGACATGACTGGCATGAGAGTCCATGTGTCATCCTGACACCTTTAAAAATTATCATTGGTGGATGTCCATTCCGGAGGCACTGATGCAACATAAGACAGTGGTAGTTTGGCCCTTCTCTCCAAAACCTTGTTGGTAAACACATTTCTTACCCACACGGCATACGATTTTAACACTTCTCAAAACATAACTTAACCCTGTCTCGTCACAGTTCCAAAGACGTGATGGTTTGTCAGCGATGCCGAGGCTGTTCAACGAAGACTCCACTTTGTCATAAAAGTCCTCGAGATGGGCTTTTGTAGCCATGCTGCCCTCTTTAAAGATACATTTTCTGGGGTTCTTAGAGCTAAATCATATATTTCTTTAAATCTATCCCACCAATACCAACCAGCCATTTTCGTTTCACGATTGAATGGATGCTTTATTCCAGCAGCTTCAATGACCTTGAAGGCAACCATTCTTACCTGCTTCACGGTTAGACCAAAACCATGTCCTGCATTGTCGTGACAATTCACAATTTTAGTATCTAACTCGGCAGAAATTACGAAATATTTCCCCATTTTTGAAACACTAGCACTGCAAGGATTGTTTAAATATTTATTTGCAAAGTCTTTCAGTGTGCTCCACGGGATTCCATATTGTTTGCTGGCTCTGTAAATAGACCAATTATCGTCTTTGACACGTTTGAGAGCCTCTTTAATGGTTTGAGATGTGGAAGATGTCTTGTCTTGCTTCTTAGTAATTGGCGCCATAGCTTCGAGTCACCTAATAAAGATGAAAAAAGCTAAGAAATGTGTCGCCATTGTTAAGACTATATAAAATGAAGCATTTACTCAGTAAGATTGAAATTTTAAAATAACATTTATGAAATACTTACCAATTTCTGTTCAAAAATCTAGAAGTCTAGTAATAACGTGTAAGAAATTAAAAAATGAATACACTGCACCAGCACAAAGACATAAGACACCACAAGCTTTCAAAGCAAAACTGACAAAGGAACGTAATATATAATCTCACAGAACAGGCAGAGCGCGCTGATCGCTGTCAATGTGGAACTACACGTTCCTGCCATCTACTGACAATTTTTTAAGTTACCACGAGCAGAAGGAATGCCGTGAAACAGGAAATACAAACTATCATGGAGTTACTTAGTATCACGGAGTAAGCTGAATTTACCCTACTTTTTTTAACGTAATAGTTACAATATTTTTATTTTTGAACATAAGAATATTGTGTTTCATTATGGTGTGAATAAATTAACAACTTCCGGTCGCGCAATGACCCCAATGCTATAGAAAAACAATACGTGAAAAAAAAGATAGTTAATACTATGACATGATGAGTGATAACAATAACAACAGGCATGGTACTTTTCAACTGCTCTATTTTTAAAAAGCTTAAATATTTAAGTTACAGTATAGTTTTTAACAATAAACTTACTTTTATAAAAAAGAAAAACAGAGTTCTGAATAAATAGGCCATGTTAGTTGAACCTGTCCATTAATACTGTTCTCTATTTTGTAGCCAAAGGTACTTTGAAGACTGATTTGCTGGCGAAGTTAGGCATGGATGATCTGGACAGCACAGTGGTTCTTATAAATCCATCTCGAGATTCAGCTCCACAAACTTTTCCTGAGGATTCCGTGACTAGTTTTACACAGGGTTCAACACCCTGCATATGAACTGGGAGTTGCTTGAAAGTAATGTTCTAGTCAGGTATTGAGTCGCTATCGATGTGCAATTTGATCTTGTCATCACTGATTTCTGCCAACAATGGAGGGGAAGATAATTCACAGTCCATCCAGTTGATCATTTCTGAATATTCTTGTGCACTGAAGTTGATTTTTGGTGGCGTGAATGTTCTTACTGTTTTCTTGCATTTATCTGCCTTGCCTTCAGAATTCTTCGAAGTTCGAGCTCTCTTATATGTTTCTTGTCATCTTGAGTCATTGCTAACAATAAGTGTCCTGGGTGGGCGAAAAAACCATTCCGTTCGATCACAGGGTCGACAACATCAAGCAAAGGTTTTGGGAAATATCTGGTAGATTGTATTGCTTGGTAAACAAGTTTCGGGCCATCTGTAAAGTGTTAACTTTGTTTTGACAGTAAACCACATTGGCATGTATGATTTAAATATAAACAAAACTAGTTCTTGAAGTTCAGGTGAAGGGCTTTCTTCACTTATGTACACTCAGAGTTTTATTTGCTTTTGTCAACCACCTCAAATGTGATAAGTGCCCAGGATCGCGTACAGCCAAATCTTCTTTACAGATTCCTGATTTTATTGCCTTTGAAATATCAAGTAGGTATTGTTGATCTTTTCTAAGCACATTTATGTCTATCTGACAATCAATACTCTGGAAGTTAACCACTGGCAGTTTTTGGCAGCCAACTAACTTTTAATCGATTGGTCCTTTAGAAGTACTAGGCCCTGTTGTTTTGCCATCCAGGTGCTCAAACATTGACTGAACTTGACAGTTTTTTCTACCTCATCAGTTTGTGTGAAAAAAATACTATGGCTATTACATATAATACTAATTATTTATATAATACCAAAAATGCATACAAATCTAACTTTTTCATTATTTTGGCAAATTTTGGGGCTAATGCATGACCGGAAGATATCAACTGATCTAAACCATATTAAAACACTATGTTTTTAGGCTCTGTTTGAAGATGTTACAAACTATTATATTACGAAAACATTAATTAAAAAATTTAAGAAATAATTGCATAAATGAAGTTTTTTTTTCACATTTTGTCAAACTTTAGAGCCTTTGTGAGACCAGAAGATGTCAACCGATTTTGATTTTTTTTTCTATATAATTTGCAACTTTTCCACCCTATTACAACTTCAAAATAAAAAATGAGTTTTTTCAGCCCACTCTAATATAAATATATATATATATATATATATATACATATACACACATAACATAAGAAAAATAAATGCTCAGATGGGACTTAAACCCAGACCTCTGAATTGATACTCCAGTGCGCTACTGATTATGCTACCGAGCAAGTCTAGTACAAACATTCTTTTTTTTTTTTCAATGTCAACAATTTAGTTATAATATATATATATATATATATATATATATAAGTCCACTGCTGTGGTATCGAGGTAGCGTGCTGCCTTGTCACGCAGTGGGCCCGGGTTTGATCCCCAGTCGGGGCAGTTTTTCTGGGTGATGTTTTTATCGGGGTTTTTCCTCACTTGTAAGACAAATGTCAGGAAAACTTTAAGGCCCAAACGGTCCCCAAAATCATATGGCCGCCATCATCATCATCCTTCACAGGTGTGGAAAACAACGGGAAGCTATCACACCTACAATTCCCTAGTAAAGCTGCAAGCATAGCATGAAAATACTGTGATTGCAGTGAAGGACCTGCCTTCGGGCAGAATTACTATGGATGGATGGATGGATATATATATATATACACACATACTTTTTATGTATATCTTTTTTAAGCATTTGTCTTAAATGATATACAACCTTAGACACAGAATTTGCCATTTGACTGATCATGAAAAGCTAAGTTCCTCTTTGTGCTGGTTCTGTGGAGGAGTATACACTTATAGAGAGATTTGGCAGGTAGTGAAAATTTTCTACACATTTGCTTTGGACTTAGGATAATCTCCCTATCGTACTTGTGTGCATCAGGTGTTTGCTTGATTGATTAAAACTTAGAATTTACCCCTTCAAAGATTGGTCACATTCTGTTTGTAAGATTAGATTAATTTGTTTCTGTAGCATTACTGTTGAACTTTGGTCATTTGAAGATGAACATTTTTCCAATGTTATTTTATTTTAGAGTTCATTTACTTTTATATAACCGTTAAATTGAGTTTATTACTGTATTAAACTTTTTCATATATTTATGATGAATGTAGCTATTTTATAAATTGTAGGTTTGTGACACTAGTTATACAGTGTACTCAACATTGGTTACAATTTTACAAAACTGTATCTACCTCTTCAAAATTTCTGATATTATGTACATTTTTAACATTTTTTTAGTAATTAAATAGTGATGGTTTCTCAATAAGTGTGCTGTAACATGTATATAAATTCTGTAAATAAATCAATCATAAAATTATGTTTGGATAATATCTGAAATAGCACTACAATTTAATCTACAGCTAGCACACACTGTAAACATTATTGATAAATTCCAGCCATTACAAATGACAGCTTATATCCAACTGTTGAATTGGTGGTTGGCAATCTTGTAGAAATACTATACCCTAGCCACTGATTCTCCAACCCTGACGTTTTCACGACAGTGTTGCCGATGTGAATATTCAGTGGGAGGGGCCACTTTATGTATGCGGCTAGCAGACATACAGCTGACAACATCTCAGCAAATTCAAACCTTGCTAGCACGCTATAGCTGTGTCAAGAGCAGTGATTGGTTGTGGCAGACATCTACTCCCACTCAACTATCTCCTTATTGGCAGTAGAGGGCGAGTTTTTCCCTTTACCCCTCGTATAACCTAAACTTCAGAGCTGAATATACGGCGGCTGTAATGTACTCACCTTCATTTCCAGCAGCCTCTTGTCCAAAATACCGATTGCATTTTCTAATTCCTGTTGAGATGGATCTCCACTCTCATGGTTGCCAAAGTCTCCCATTCCAAAAGGATCAGCTAAAATACCTCCAGCTCCCATTACTGGCCTGCAATACATCAATATTTTATTAATTACATTTTCAAATGTAGCGAGGAGATACTAAAGGCCAACACACACACACTATTGAGTAATACTAAGAAATTGGGACTGGAAGAAAATATCAAACTAAATATATGGTAACACACAGAAATACATTATATAATGGAAATGGACGGCTGATGACAAATAAGGAAAGTTTTGAGGAGGTGGCTGAATTCAAATAGGCCCACCTAGGTACAATAATCACAAATAGGAATGAGATGCACAAAGAAATTAAACATCGGCTCAATTCTGGAAATGCGTGCTATTATGTATTACAGGGACTCTTGATGTCCCAACTCCTTTAAAAAATGTTAAACTGAAAATATATAAAACTATTATTCTACCAGTTATATTATATGGATGCGAAACATTGACTCTTACATTAAGGGAGGAAAGGAGATGTGAGTATTTGAGAATAAAGTTCTTAGGAAAATTTTTGGACCAAAGAGAAATGAACAGACAGGTGAATGGAAAAGACATAACAGTGAACTACATGAAGTCTTTATAGGGAGCTAGATATAATAAGAACAGTTAAGTCTCGAAGACTGCAGTGGGCAGGACATGTGGCACGAATGGGAAAAACGTGCATGGAAGCTTCTTGTAGGAAAACCAGAGGGAAAACGTCGAGTTTGTAGATCAAGAATGAGATGGCAGAATAACACAAACTATGATTTGAGGGAAGTAGATTATACAGGGAATGATTGGAAAACATTAGCTCAGGATAGGGATGTATGGAGAGCTTATGTCCACATGGCCATGAACCTCTTCTTCTTCTTCGTCAGGCTCTACGACTTCCAGTGGAATGTCTTGGCCTTCTCAACCAGTTTACACCACTTCTTCCTATCTTGTGCAGTAGATTTCAAATCAAAAATCCCCATCTCTCTCAAATCCTCAATTACGTCATTTTCCCATCGATCCTTGGGTCTTCCCCTTGGTCTTGTTTCCTGTGGCTTCCAATTCAAAATATCATTCGGCAATCTTTCCTTTGGCATTCTTAGTGTACATGGCCATGAACCTATGGATTCAATAGTGCCAGTGAGTTAGTTAGGTCCCAAAACAATGTTGAAGTGGTATACATTCCAAATTCCCTGTGTTTAAACATTTTTAGGACTTCCTGTTGTCATTTTTAGCGAATGAACATTCCTTGGTTGGATACAGATCAGAAAGCTTCAAATCAATATTACTGAACATTGTTTCAATTATCCATGAACAAAACAACTGGCACTTTAAAAAAACAAGACATGATAACAATATCAAGTAAAATGTTCTAGACTAGTGGATTCCTGCAGAATAACTCAGTGATTACAACTATCTCCAACATTGTAAATGCAGATATTGGAACCAATCCCAATCTCACTTTATATGATGATAGCATCAAATTACAAGAATTGACAAAAGCACTGACAACCCAGTCTCAGAAAAATAAAAATAAAATAAATATCCTCAACTCGTGTCGAACTCAGGGTTGGGTCGAGGGATGAGATAAGATGAGCCTCCTATAGAGGTCTGTGAATGACAAGGGTGCTGGCTGACCATGCCTGATGCACCATCACGAGGGCAGATGAACAAACAAAATTAAATTAATGAGGTGAGTAAGGAGAAATAGTGGAATGAAATTGTGGCAGGGGAAAATGGGAGAAAACCCCGAATAAATCTGCCTAAGCTCCATTTTGTCCACCATGAAACCCACATGGAGTGACAGACTCTATTTCGGGACCTCAGCGGTGAGGTGTGAGCATCTAACCACTTGTGCCATGGAGTCACCTGGACTCAGAAAAAACAAGTTTAAAATCAATACCCAAAAAAACCATTCAAATGACATTCAGAATGGGGGAGGGGATCACAAAATAATTAACACACAACTATCAATGGAATGGTGCAGACAGTAAGTCACTTTAAATATATCTGCAGACAATTGGATTATGCTTCAAATTACACTGTGACAGAACTTTATGGCCTCAATTAAAATGATAGGGTTAATAGAGAAAATATATTGACTGTTTAACTCATGCCCCAAATGGTAATCAATGATCAATCACATTTCAATGAATTTTGTTTAGAACTAATTACAGTCATGTTTCACCTTGCTCTTTATCAGCTCCTGCTTTTGCGATAAAGAAAGCTCCTTCTTTTTAATATTCTGAACAGATCAGAGCATTATTTTTCTCCAACGAATGCATTGAATATAGCAAATAATGAACACATTCCTTGATTTTACTAAATTGTTTACTAAAAAAATAAATTAATAACCTATAATGTTTTATTATAATATACAGTTTGATGTGTTTCATTATTCCTTCACTAGGATACATGCTTACAATATTGCAATCCTATTTGGCAATAAATAATATGATTGAATTGCAGTGAATGAACACAACCTCACATTTCTGATTTGTTTTCAACATAACCTCACAATTCTGATTTGTTTTCAAACATTGCCATTTACATTAAATGTATAAATGTTTTAAAATACTGGTAACTATATTTAAATAATGAATTTTGAGTAAACAGCTTAATTTTATTTGTTAAATTGTTGTAACAAATGCTACTCTTGATTTCCAAATCCTCTAGATAATTTCACTCGTGACATTAGTTATGATAATTAGGATATATATGAATCTACTTTTAGATAAATTATAATGAATATGGATATAAAAATAAATTAATCTGGAATTTATCAAATTAGTTGTAATGACTGCAAGAAAGTATATATATATATAGGAAAAACTAAAAGGAATTTAGAAACTCAAACAAAAGAACTCTTTAGAAATATTAAAAATGGTGAAATTGAAAAATCAGTAATTGCAGCTTGTACCTTGCTAGAGAATCATAAAATTGGAAGAAAAACTAAACTTTTAAAACATTTAGAGAAGCTTTTCGAATTAACAGTTTGGGAAAAGATATACATTCAGAAGAATAAATACAGAACCATGAACTTTTAAATTCCCGACAAGAATAATTTGATCTCCAAGTTCATAAAATCAATACCAGGTGGCAGTTCAGAAAATTTACTTTTGAAACTGGTATCGTGAAAACATGCAACTTTATGAGGTGAGATATTAAAAACATTTTCTCTAACTCATTTATAAATTACAAATACCTCATAGTGTTACCTCCCACTTTGATTTTGATTAAACTTTTTTATTAGTTTATTACAATTTGTTCAACATACGAGTATTATGTGAAATTAAAGGAGAATATTTTTCATTTTTGTAAATATTTTAAACTTTTAACTAAATAATGGTAGCATAGTGATCAGTGTTCTAATACATATAACTAGAAACCTTGGTTTCAAATCCCAGTTTGGAAAAAATTTCTCTCTTCAAAAATTCTTCTTCTTCTTTAGTTGTAGGATATTCATTCTGTTTATTTCCCAAATCACTCCTCGGAGGAAGGCATATTGGATGTGCATCCACTGTCTTTCTATCTCTTGGCTTCCATCCATTGGTCTATCTTCTTTAGCTCTTTTGCAAGTCTGCTGTCTTCCATTCTTTCTATATGACCTTTCCAATATTTTTGTCTTTCTATAATAAATTTGGTTATGTCTTGAATTTGACATTTGACAATTTAAAAAAAAAATTTAATGCATAAAAAATATATTTTGTAAATTTTTAGCACTAAAAAATCTGTTCCGTAGTGATAACTGTGAAGATATGTTAATGAACACATGACTTACCTATTCCCAGTTGGAGGACAAGAAATAGCTGATGATGATGCTGGATTAAATGGAGTTGAGCCAAACAAATCCTCCTTAAAGGGATCTGAACTCTGAGATGTACCATTGTTGTGTGTGTGTGTACGTCTAGATGAGTCTCTTGTTACCTTTGGAGGGGGAGCCACTGTAGACAGAAAAAAAAAATTAAATATTTCATAAATCCATAATTTTGATGAGTCATTGTACTATAATATGCAAGTACAGTTCAACCGACAGAAAATAAAAGCACCTCTACTGGCATTCTGTACGAACATGAGGGACAGAATAATTAAGACATTTAATTTGTACATTCTTACCTCTTATGGTTGTTTTTGTTGAACATATGTTTCAAGACTTCTGAATCGTCAGCGATTACATACTGATTTTTTCCTATTGTATTTTAAAATGAGGGACACAGTTTCTGATGCTGTCTTTCCTGGCCTTCAGATTTAGTAAGCAATGAATGTATAAAGTAATTGTCTGATAGATTAATAATGCTATAGCATATAAAACTAAGCATTTGGTAACCACTGTGTAGGAATATTACAATATCATAGCATGTTTTATTCTTTTAAGTATTTTTTTTAAATCCGACAATTAATAATTTGGTATTATCGTCTCACTATGATAGTTGTCCATTTATATAAAAGTGGATGTCGTGCGACAATGCTTGACAATGATTAACATGCAAAATTATTGTAGTGACAGTAGTCGGCAAATTTGTATTTATTATATATAACAGCTGTGGAGAAACAAAGCGAGCCGCTGGACAACCATCATAGCGAGGCGATAATATAACTATTGCACTGGCAAGTTTCACCTGATAAAAGTCAGCTTGCTGCCTACATTCACTATCTTGGCTTTTTACATACCTTTTCCCCTAAAAATTATCCTCATATGCAACAATACAGTTAATTATATTAAATTAATGTTGGGAAGTAAACATTATGAGGTATAATCATTAAAATTCATCGTAGAACATATTGTTTAAACAACTCACCTCATAGGATTCATGCTTCCATGATATCCGACTCGGAGTTACGGCTAAAGATGAACACGACTGTGTTTGAAATCGCGATATCATGGAAGCATGAATCCTATGAGGTGAGTTGTTTAAACAATATGTTCCCCGATGAATTTTAATAATACAGCTAATATCTGTAACCAAATATGACAGCATTTTATCAAGCAATAATGTAAACTTTTACCGGTACTTTTGGTGTTAACATTGTTTATATGGTGGTGTTAGCTTCGAATTCAGTACTGTTTCAGTAAGAAATTGAACACTGATAAGATTTTTTTATGTTATATTTTAAATTTGAAAAATGATGAAATGCGGCAAGAATACCAAATCAAAATTGCTAATAGATTTGAAGTACTGGAATCTTCAGATGACAATGTGGCAAACGAAGAAGAAACTGATATAAATAAAGAATGGGAGGCTATAAGAGATACTATTAAATTGTCAGCATCAGAAAGCATTGGTTGTCTAAAAAAGAGGCAAAACAAGAAATGGTTTGATGAGGAATGTGCCGACATTGTAAAGAAAAGAAAGCTAGCAAAAATGAAATGGTTACACGAGCCAAATGAGGTAAATTTAGAGCAATTGGGTAGTGTTAGACGGGAAACCACCAAGTTACTAAAGAGTAAAAAGAGGGAATATTTGAGAGAGAAGATTAATGATCTTGAAATGAATGCTAAAAATAGGAACATTAGAGAATTATATCAGGGAATTAGTATAGAGAAGAAAGGGTTTCAGGCTAGAACAAACATAATTCAGAATGAAAATGGGGATATGATTGCAGATTCCAAGAGTATATTAAATAGATGGAAAAGTTATTTTAATCAGCTATTAAATGTACATACAGAACAGGACATTGAGGAGGATGGGCACGCCGTAGCGTAGTGGTTAAGGCACTGAGCTACAAGCCGGAGGGTCGAGGGTTCAAGTCCCGTTGGGGTCAGGATTTTTAAACTGACCCAAACCCTCTGGCGGCACTATGGCCCTGGGGTCGACTCAGCCTCTAACTGAAATGAGTACCAGACGCTTGTTCTGGGGTAAAGGCGGCCGTCACGCAGGGCTGACAACCCGGCTGACATCAAGTGCCGATTGTCAAGAAAAAGTGGGAGCCTTAACCTCCTACTACCCCAAGGGCCTCCTGAGGCCTGTTGTGGGATCACTTTACTTTACTTTTTTTTACATTGAGGAGGATAAGTTACAGACAGCAGAAATGCTAGTCGCAGAGCCAAGTGCATTGGAGGTTGAAATGGCAATTGAAAAATTGAAGATGTATAAAGCATCAGGTTCAGATGAGATCCCAGCAGAAACTGATAAAATCAGGAGGAGAAAAATTGATGGACAAGATACGCTGGTTGCTTAGTATGATTTGGGAAAAAGAAGCTCTTCCAGATGAATGGAAAGAATCAATTATCGTACCAATTTATAAGAAAGGAGATAAAACTGATTGCAACAACTATAGGGGCATCTCATTACTTTCAACTTCGTACAAAATTCTAACAAATATATTAGTAAGCAGACTTACTCCCTATATTGAAGACATTCTAGGAGATCATCAATGTGCATTTAGAAGAAACAGGTCTACAACAGATCAGATTTTTAGTATAAGACAGATTTTAGAAAATAAATGGGAATATAATGGTACTGTACATCAACTATATGTAGACTTCAAAAAAGCATATGATTCAATTAAGAGGGAGAAGTTATATAGTATCCTGCTGGAGTTCGGAATTCCCAAAAAGTTAGTTAGACTTATACGAATGTGTCTAAATGGCTCAACGAGTAGGGTGCGTGTAGGCAAACAGTTTTCAGACACTTTTGAAATCCAGAATGGGTTGAAGCAAGGAGATGCACTATCTCCTCTACTATTTAATTTTGTACTAGAGCATGCCATTAAATCTTTAGAGAATGAGGAAGGCTTACAACTGAATGGTATTAATAAGCTGTTAGTTTATGCTGATGATGTAGTACTACTGGCCGATAGTGAGGAGATACTAAAGGCCAACACGCACACACTATTGAGTAACACTAAGAAATTAGGACTGGAAGTAAATATCAGTAAAACTAAATATATGGTCACACGTAGAAATACATTATATAATGGAAATGGACAGCTAATGACAAATGAGGGAAATTTTGAGGAGAATTGGCTGAATTCAAATACCTAGGAACAATAATCACAAATATGAATGAGATGCACAAAGAAATTAAACATAGGCTCAATTCTGGAAATGCATGCTATTATGCATTGCAGAGACTTTTGATGTCCCAACTCCTTTCAAAAAACGTTAAGCTGAAAATATATAAAACTATTATTCTACCAGTTATATTATATGGGTGCGAAACATGGACTCTTACTTTAAGGGAGGAAAGGAGATTACGAGTATTTGAGAATAAAGTTCTTAGGAAAATTTTTGGACCAAAGAGAGATGAACAGACAGGTGAATGGAGAAGACTACATAACAATGAACTACATGGTCTTTATAGGAAACCAGATATAATAAGAACAGTTAAGTCTCGTAGACTGCGATGGGCAGGACATGTTGCGCGTATGGGGAATGAAAGACGTGCATGGAAACTTCTTGTAGGAAAGCCAGAAGGAAAACGCCCAGTTGGTAGACCAAGAATGAGGTGGGAGAACAACATTAACTATGATTTGAGGGAAGTAGATTATACAGGGAATGATTGGAAAGCATTAGCTCAGGATAGGGATGTATGGAGAGCTTATGTCCGCGCGGCCATGAACCTACGGGTTCGATAGTGCCAGTGAGTAAGTAAGTAAGTAAGTAAGTAAGTATATTTTAAATTAACATGTTCCAGAATTGGATGAAAGGGAATTATCTTCTTGTAAGCCCATGTTTCCCTTAACAGAGATTTAGGAGCTCTCCCCTACAGGGAAGAATTTGAACCATACTAATTTAGCTTACACTTGTTTTCATATAGATGTCATTTGAGTGGTCCGTGGTCAGCGTTCTGCCTCATACTGACATCTAGGAAACCAAGGTAGTACTAGGGCAGGAAAATTCGGTAAATTTTGCTTAGAGGCCTTTTCATTCAGGCTTAAGGATATTTTACGAGCCTGAAAATCTTCAGACTCGGGACCCATGGCTTAAAATCCCTCCTGGAGGACTTCCTCTTTGGATTTTTCCATCTTAAAAATCCATTGACCCCGGCCGGGTTTGAACCCGCGACCCTCGGGACCAGAGGCAAGGAGCATAACCAACCACAAGTCCACGTGGCCGATAGAGAATTATATAAGTGGAAAGAAATGTTCACATTCGTAACGGATTTCGGATGGTGTAATCAGTATCATACTGACATGCAGAGTCGGAGATCTGGGGTTCAAATCCCGGTCCAAGCATTAATCTTTCTTTCTAAAAAACTGATAAAGCTCATTTTATGTTGATATGAATAAACATTTAGTGTGAAAACTCATCAAGCCTAGGAATTGACAGAGTTTAGGATGCAAGCTTCAAACCTGCTATGTGCATTATGCCAAAACCACAATCAACAAAGAGGTTGGGAGAAAGTATATGGACTAAACTACCTAATGTGCAACATTTGGTTGGAGAAGGAGGAAAAAAAAGCAGTTGTGGTGACTAATTCATGCCCCAAATGGTAGTCAATGACCAATCACGTTTCAATGAATTTTGTTTCACAACCAATGACAGTCATGTTTCACCTCCCTCTTTATCGATTTCTCTTTATCAGCTCGTGCTTATGTGACAAAGAAAGCTCCTCCTTTTTAATATTCTGAACAGGTCAGAGCAGTATTTTTCTCCAACAAATACACGGAATATAGCAATTAATAAACAGATTCCTTGATTTTATGGAGTTTTTTTACTAAAAAAATAATCAACACTTTTGAAATTCATATTAAAGCACTGTTGAGGTTATGTAATAAGATGTTAATTATATAATTTTTTTACCTGGTAAGTCAGTCGTCCTTAACTAAGTTATTAAACTTCAAGTTATTCTAATATGGAGGCCTTTCGAAAACAATGTTTCATTTTCTGTGTTTAAACTGGAACTGATGGCTGATGGTGTTGTATAGGTTGTATGAAACATTGTTTTCGAAAGGCCTCCATATTAGAATAACTTGAAGTTTAATAACTTAGTTGAGGATGATTGACTTACCAGGTAAAAAAAAAATATATAATTAACATCTTTTAAAAAATAAATTAATAACGTATAATGTTTATTATAATATACAGTTTGATGTATTTTCATTATTTCTCCACTAAGGTGCATTCTTACAATATTGCAATCCTATTTGGCAATAAATAATATGATAAGTTGCAATGAATATATGCCTATATAACCTCACATTTTTTTATTTGTTTTCAAACATTGCCGTTTACATTAAATATATAAATATTTTAAAATAGCGGTAACTATATTTAAATAATAACTTTTGAGTAAAAACAGATTAATTATATTTGTGAAATCATCATCATCATCCATGCAAGTATTAGGTCTAAAACCGGATATTTATCCCCATATAAAAATAATAAGGGTTTTTGTTTTGTTTATAATTATATTTATTTATATGAAGAATGGACATCAGATTGATTTATAGAATTCAAATTTTTTTATAAGTATAAAAAAAATAACCAGTCAATATAAACTGTTAATACAGTTGGATGTTTTTATAACTGATGCAGTATGTAAAATACTTCAAATATTCAAATTGATAATTTTATAAAGAAATAAATGGGATTGGACGAAGAGGATAGAAGTTAGCTTGAAAATACTCCTTCCTTTTATGTTGGACCAATCAGAACCTAGAGGTTATTACATAATAAGAAGATGGCTACAATACTTGAAGATGGTCGGTCATGTTCAGCGACTGCTCCTTAAAAAATAAGGAAATAATGGTTTATTTATTGATGTTGGTAGAAAGAAATAGTGTTAAAAGTATGAAAGATTATATAGTGATATAATAGTCATCCATCTTGGTGAAAAACAGTTTCTAAGTGAAAATAATGAATAATTACTGGATTGACCGTTAGCATTCGTCATCCATTAAATACATAAAATGGTAATCTTCTAGAAGTGAAAAATATCAACCTAAGCCGGAATCTTTTGGAACTTTTAAATTACAAGATTCATCTTAACCAAAGTGAGAGTTTTAAATAAACTAACTTATAGTTCAACTGTTAATAAAGTGTTGTTATTTGTGTAAGAAACGTTTCCTCATTCCCCTGAAGAGAGTTATTAGTGCTGTGGCAGATTTAAAGTGGTTTAAATTATATCACAAATCTTCAACTTCGGATATCTCACCGAGAAACCCAACTTTAAATGTCTCCACAACGAGGGGCATAAAATAAAACACAACTTCAAATGGCGCATCAACGAGGGCTCGAATGGGAATCGAACCAGGGACATGTAAACCTGAATCGAACCAAGGACCACGAGAATGAGGAAAGTAATAAAAATCTTCAAAAGTGAGTACAGTTAAAATTTATATGTGAAAAGTGAATTAGTGATAATAACAATTAATGCTTTTAAGAAATAAGAAAATATTAAAATACCCAACAATGGCCAATAATGAAAATATAACTTGTAAAACTGTTAATAGTGAAAACGAACAAATTAGTGAAGGCCAAGAAAATTTAATTTTGTGTAACAATGAAAATAATCAAACTAATGATACACCTTCTTGGGTAGCATTATTAATAAATAACATTTCTGATATTAATAATAAACTGGAAAAGAATAGTGCAGAATTAAAGGAAATTAGGAATGACAATTCAAATCTCAGTAATAATATTTCAAATCTCAGTAACAAATTAGAAAAGAATAGTGATGAATTAAAGGAAATTAGGAATGGACAATTCAAATCTCAGTAATAAATTAGAAAAGAACAGTGATGAATTAAAAGAAATTAGGAATGACAATTCAATTCTCAGTAGTAAATTAGAAGCTAATGTAACTAACCTTAGCAATAAAATTGATGCAAATATTTCCAATCTCAGTAAAGATATAAAGAAAGAAATTAAAGAAAATAACTTGAAACTAGATGAAAAATTAGAAAGCATTAGGTTAGAATGCAAACAAAACAATTCTAAACTGGAAAAGAGAATAGTAAATATAGCCAAAGATTGTAAAAATGAGATAGAAAAATGTAATGAAAAAAAGATTGATGAAACTCATAATCAAATAGAAACATCTTTGATTGAGGTAAGGCAAAGTTGCCAAGATAAAATCGAAGAATTAGGAACTAAAGTCGAAGATAGACTAAAAATTCCGAAGAAGAAAGTGTTATCTTAGGTAATGAAGAACTTCAATCAAAGATAACAAATGAAGTAATTATATATAAAAGAACAAGTTGAAGGATGGATAACTAAGATTGTTGAACTTGAAAACAAATATGTGTCAAAAACTAGTGAAAAGGAGATTGAGGTTATGTCAGGACATTCTAGTAATGTTAATAATGATCCTCCTTCTAGTAGTAGTAGTAACAATGTATGTAAAATTCCTGCTAATCTTTTAGGGGAAATTAACTTACCTAATTTTGGTGATACTGTAGGCCAAAGCCCTACTGATTTCATTAGGGAAATTGAAGAATACTTCGAAATCAAAGGAATAGAAGACAAGTTCAGAATGTTCTTCATAAGAAAAAGTTTAAAAGACAATGCAGAGTCTTGGTTTAAGATAGCTTGCCATGATTCAATGACTTATCAAACATTTAAAAATGCTTTCTTAGGTTATTACTGGGGACCAGAAAGACAAAAACAAACTAAGGTTAGACCTAACTAGTGGAAAATTCTCCAACAATGGTAAACAAGGTTATCTTAATTATTTCTTGGAGAAGGCAAAAATGGCATCATTGTTACAGCCTCCAATAGATGAGAGAACTTTAATTTCTATGTTATCGCATCACTTCCCAGATGAGATTAGATATCATTTGATAGTAGCCAGACCACAAAATGTTTCTGAAATGTTAGAGTTATTGGCTCTACTAGAGAATAAAAGAGAAGTAGATAAATGTAGTAAAAGAAATTTATTTGGGGAAGGGGCAGAGCCCTATAATAAGAAAGGTAATTTTGTAACTAAAAGAAGTGATGAATATCATAATGAGAATAGAGAAAGAAATTTCAAACAGGGCAACAATAATAATAGGTTTGTTCAAAATAGAAACAGCCCAAATAAAAATAGGAATGACAGACAAATTAATTATATGGATGTTAACAGAGTAGGAGAAAATAGAAATAGGTATTGGACTTCTCCCTGTAGAGGTAAAAGAAGAAGGAATACCTATGGTAATGAAAATAAAGGGTATTTCCAACGACAACAAAATTGTCAAATTAATGAAACTAGTGATAGGACAGAGCAAAATAGAATAGACTCTGTAACTATTCACAACCAAAGTCAAGATATACCTAGTAATGAAAATGACCACGAAGTAAATCACAGGATACCTCATGCTTTAAACGCATAGAAGGTACATTAAAGACTCCGCAATGTACCTCAATCGTTATGAACTTAGGGGTCCAAAAAATAGATGCTTTGATAGGTTTCAAAATTTAGAAATCGTACCAGCAAATATGAGAGGAGATAGTAAGTTATGTACCTCAAGACAGCGAGATAGCATAATATTGAATAATCATTTGAATGTTTCTAAGAATCAGGATACTATGCCTGCTACTAATAAAGAATTAAATGTCATAGGACGACCACCCAAAATTAAAGTAAATATTTTTAACAATGATGTTACTTGCATAGCGGATAGCGGCTGCTCAAACACAACAATAGATCAGAAATTTTATAATTTCTTAGTCAACAAAGGGAATAAGATAATGACTGTAAGAATATGTGGAGTGTATTGTACTCTTGCGATAGGCAAGAAGAAACTGCCAATAAGCTTCAGTGCCTTCTAGATTTACATATCGGAGGATATTACTTCAGTGCAATATGTTTAATTTCTCCATACTTGTCTTGTGATATGTTAATAGGCTGCGACCTGTTGGAGCAATATAATGCCATAATAAATTTTGAGTGTAAAGAATATTTCCTTGTATAATGAAGATAATGTGAGAGTCGTCATCCCATTTGATAATGAATATGAGGAGAATAAGAATCTAAGTAAGAAGGAGAGTGACATTGCTGAAGAACACATTTTTATAGAGAATATTGTTGTTCATGAGGAGAGGGAATTGGTGAATGGCCGTGGATGCCAAATGCAAGATAATATTGCAGTTAATTGTACTTCCGACAAAAGTGTCGAGGGCGAAGAAAGCCTTAATAATGAAAATGGTTATGCTGACGATTATGTCGCATGTAAATGTTGTGATTTAGAATGTGTCTCTTGCAATACTGAGTATGATGAAATTCCTCTATTATATTGTGTGAGTGACGAACTTGAAAAAGACATCTGTGAAATGATAAAGAAAAAAGTTAAAGACACTCATGGCATAAACAATGAACAGAAAGGCATGTTGTATGACATCTTAATGAAAAATAAGAGTTCTTTTTCTTCGAAGCCGGGATTGTGCAACTGTTTTAAATATTCCTTTAAAGTGATGGAACATCCACCTATAAATATTAAAAGTAGACCCATCCCTATTGCCATCAGAGAGCAGGCAGATCAAATGATAGATGACATGTTAATGCAAGGAATAATACAGAAATCTGATTCTCCTTACGCCAACCATATTTGCTGGGTGTTAAAACCTAATGGCAAAATTCGCCCTGTGTTTAGACAGTCGTAGGACAAATTCTTTCACTGTCCGGGATAATTATAGGCCCGAGACAATTGAAGCATCTATAGCAAATATGAAAACTGGTAGATTTATTAGTTCTATTGATTTAACTTCTTCATTTTGGCAGATAGAAACTAGACCCCAAAGTTCGGCCCTATACAGCATTTTTACATAATAAATTTAGAATTTATGTTTATAAAAACAAAGTTATTGTTTATAGTGACCACATTTCACTAAGTTTTATAAGTAAATGTAGATTATCCAATAATAAACTGAGTAGGATGATCATGGAAATAATTTCCTATGATATTGAAATAAAAACACATAGAAGGAGAACAGAATGTGTTTGCTGACCTCCTGTCTAGATTGAAAAGTGTTGGGAAAATACCTGAAACTGTACATACTCCTAAACACGAAGTAGTAATGTTTAATGTAAAACTGTATAGAGACAAAGGATTTTCATTGTTGATGAAAAACATTGTTGAGCATCAAAAATCTGATATAGAGTTACAACGATTGAAGTATAGTGCGAGAGATATAAATAATGATGACAAAAATGGAATTGATTGTAATAAGAAAATCCGGTATAAAGGATGACATTCTTTACAAATTACATGGGAGAAATGTGAAAAAATGGAAAGTTATAATTCCTAATAATATGGAAGTTCCACTATTTACTATTTAGAACTTTTCATGTCGGCTTAAATCATGCAGGTTGTGAAAAATTAGCTCTCAACATAAGTGAATTTTTCTATGTTAAACATTTAGATAAAAAGTTGAGAAAGTTTACTTCTTCATGCATAACTTGTCAAAAAGCCAAATGTATGAACGTAAAATATGATATAGTTCCACAAAACATATTAAGGAACAAAGTAAATAGCTTAGTAGTAATGGATACTCATGGAGAAATGCCTACTACTCAATTTGGTTACAAGCATATTCTTGTATTATCTGATGTATTCTCAAAATTTGTAAAAATATATCCATTAAGAAGTGTAAATAGCAGAGCTTGCCTAGGTAAAATTGTGAGAGATTATTTACCTAATTATGGACCTATTGATGCACTACTTAGTGATAATGCTTCAGTGTTCTCAAGTCCTAAGTTTAAAGATAAACTTACTGCGATAGATGGAATTAAATTGTACCATTGTAGTAAATATCACCCAAAAAGTAATCCCTGTGAGAGAGTTAATAGGGAAATTACTACAAGTTTAAGAATTTTGACCCATCATAAACATTCTGACTGGTTTAAACATATCAGCGTCATAGAGAATGTTATGAATCATTCAATTAATGTCAATACTGGGGAAGCACCCATATTCCTAATGACAGGTAAACAACCTGACAGGTTAATTGCTAATTTACCATTACCTATCATTGATAAAAGTCAAATCCCGGAGACATCCGAGGAAATATGTAAAAGAGTTATTGAAAGGTTAGAATGTCGCGCAGAAAAGCGCAACAATAAGGTTAAAAGACATAAAAGGAAGTGGAATCCCAAAGTTGGAGACAAAGTTCTCATAAGGGATATTTCATTATCCAATGCTTTAAAGAAACAATATCATAGGATGAACCTATTGTATAAAGGTCCCTATGAAATATTTAAAAATTTTAATGATACCACCTATGAGCTAAGAGAAATAGACACTAGAAAAGAAATTGGAAAATATTCCAAAGAACTTTTGAAACCATTTCAGACTCCTATTAATTAGTTGTAGCTGGTGACTTCAAATAGTTCAAAGTGTATTTAAAATATTGTATGTAAATTTTGTAAAATTAATATTTCTATTTTATCATGTAACATGTATTTATTATAATTGTGATGTATTACATTGTATTGATTCTAATACAGATGAATCTTGTATAGAAAGAAACTTGATATTTGGGGAAAGTGATTTATTTTAATTTAGCCTCACACTTAGTTGTAGCTAAGATTAAAATAAATCAGGGGCAATTTAAAACCGGATATTTATCCCCATATAAAAATAATAAGGGTTTTTGTTTTGTTTATAATTATATTTATTTATATGAAGAATGGACATCAGATTGATTTATAGAATTCAAATTTTTTTATAAGTATAAAAAAAATAACCAGTCAATATAAACTGTTAATACAGTTGGATGTTTTTATAACTGATGCAGTATGTAAAATACTTCAAATATTCAAATTGATAATTTTATAAAGAAATAAATGGGATTGGACGAAGAGGATAGAAGTTAGCTTGAAAATACTCCTTCCTTTTATGTTGGACCAATCAGAACCTAGAGGTTATTACATAATAAGAAGATGGCTACAATACTTGAAGATGGTCGGTCATGTTCAGCGACTGCTCCTTAAAGAATAAGGAAATAATGGTTTATTTATTGATGTTGGTAGAAAGAAATAGTGTTAAAAGTATGAAAGATTATATAGTGATATAATAGTCATCCATCTTGGTGAAAAACAGTTTCTAAGTGAAAATAATGAATAATTACTGGATTGACCGTTAGCATTCGTCATCCATTAAATACATAAAATGGTAATCTTCTAGAAGTGAAAAATATCAACCTAAGCCGGAATCTTTTGGAACTTTTAAATTACAAGATTCATCTTAACCAAAGTGAGAGTTTTAAATAAACTAACTTATAGTTCAACTGTTAATAAAGTGTTGTTATTTGTGTAAGAAACGTTTCCTCATTCCCCTGAAGAGAGTTATTAGTGCTGTGGCAGATTTAAAGTGGTTTAAATTATATCACAAATCTTCAACTTCGGATATCTCACCGAGAAACCCAACTTTAAATGTCTCCACAACGAGGGGCATAAAATAAAACACAACTTCAGGTCATGTGGCCTGTTACGGTCTCAAAGAGGAATTTTCCATCCAGCGCTTTTTTGGACGTCCTAACGATCTTTTGCCTGGGGGCAGTAGCGAAGTATGGCTTTTGGAATTCTATGAGATGGCATTCATTGAAGATGGACTTTCCAGTTGTTCTGGTAGTTTTGTATATGGTGAAGAATGGGTTCTACATCCAACTCTTCCATAATTTCCTCATTTCTTTTATGGTTCCACTTTGTGTAGCCTGCTGTTCGACGCATATATCACATCTCATTTGCTGTTATTCGGCTTTCATCTCTTCTTCGTATTGTCCATGCTTCACTACCATATCTTAATACTGGTCTTGTGAGAACCTTATAAAGCCGTAATCTTGTGTTCTTCTGTACTAAAGATGGTTTCATTATACTGTTAATTATCCCCGTTGTTTTGTAAAATTTGTGATTTTCTTTGATATATCAGCTTCATCTTGAAATGTTAAATTATAACCCAGGTAATTAAATTTGTTTACTCGTTCTAAAATTTCATCATCCAAAACAATTTTGCTAGGTACAGGGTATTTCCCACAAAAGGCCATCACTTTAGTTTTCTTTGTATTGATTTCCATATTGTACCGTTTTGCAATTATATTAAAATTGTGTATAGAATACTGTAAATCTATTTCATATTTGTGAAACAGTCCTAACAAATGCCACTCTTGATTTCCAAATCCTCTAGATAAATTTGGAAATCACAACTAGAAATGTCAAAATAACCTGGGGCATTTGATAAAAAAAAATTGGAAATCACTCGAGGCATTACTTATGATAAATTGCTTAAGGAACCAAGATGTGGCAAATATCCTTGAAGCTAGGATTCTTTCCTAAGTCCAAGATATTGATATATAGATATAAGTACAAAAAAATTATGATAATTTTTTTCCCTCAGTCAAGATTTGGACTATTTTCAAACCAAACTTTTGTTTCCCCCTCAAATTTTAAGGGTTTGTCTTATACCTGGAGACAGCTTACATTCAGGCCAAATGACAGCATATCAAGAGGCACCTATAAAGATCTACAGTATAGATTGTATGTTTATTTTAAATATGGCCCCACTTAACCTAGAACTCACAAGCTTCCACCGGTTCTCTATGTACACCCTTAGACAAAAAAATGAGTCATCCGCTGATACTATTAATCAATCGGGGAACTTCGTGAGCGCTCGCAAAAGCCGTATTCACTTCAACACATTTTCAATAATTGTACTGGGTTGTTTGCTAGTTAATGCAGTGCACACTCAAGCAACATTAAAGAGAGAGTTTGGCTTAGTGTGTTTCCGTGGTCGAGAGGTTTAATAGACATTGTCTGCATTCGTAACCTCATGGGTTCGATTCCCATTCTACCTTTTTTTTTTTAACGGAATGTTAGAATAGCATTTTGCCTGCAATGTAGTTTCATATTTAATTTTATATTTGAATTTTATGGCTTTAATGCACACACAAAAACATAAATTAAAACCTTCTTCTAATAAGTAAATGAGGAAAGAAAATAATATATTCTAAAATGAAAACTTTAACAAAAACAAGATCAATATCGGGTGTATGAATCCTCAGCATCTATTACTGCCCTCAATCTGCAGGGCATTGATGTAATCAAATTTCTACAGGCATGTGGACGATCGGCTAGAGCATACCAGGCGTCTTGAATTTGTGCCCATAAGCCATCTTTCGTCTTTCGTGCATCTGCAAGCCAATTAGAGTTCATCTCTATTTTTATCTCAGCCCACACATTTTTGATTGAACTCAAATCTGGTGAACAGCGAAATTTGATTTGCCTTCTCCTTTAACAATAAAATCAAATTTCGCTAAACACATTTCAGAAAACGGCCACAGTTTCAACAATATCGGTAATACAATATCGGTAATACAATGTCAATTATACACAGAGAAAATAACACACATAAAATTAACATATTAGAAAAAATCGAAATTATCAAAAAGGCCAAGAATACAAACATTCTCAACGAAAATATGCCTAATGAGCAAACCCCTCTATTAGACATACAGTTAATTCAATACTACTACAACAACTCCAGAAGATGAAGCATGCATCGAAAGGCCTAGAGAGAAATCAACGAAAATTTTAAATAGTTGAGGAAGACGGTAGTATAGAAGGTAAAAAATATATATAATTTAACATTGTTATAACCTCAACGGTATAAAAAAACAATTATGAACTTAAAAAGTATAGATTAATTCAAATGTCGAAGTAAAATGTATTTAATTCATAAAAATTTTAATACAAATATCACGAAAGAAAACTACGTAATTGAAGACGCGAACCTGCGATCTTCATTAACAGAAACAGTGACCACATGCTTTACCGCTGAGCTATCAGGACACACAGGAGAGTCTTCAGTTCATGCCACATAACACAGTAGTTCAGGGACTGCACAATTATGACTAGTTTCCTAGTTTGAACCCAGCGCTATGCCGAGTATGACTTAGAAGAAATGTGCGTTCAAGAAATGACTACCTTTTTTGTCGAAGGGTGTACTACAAGACACTATGGTATAGTGATTAACTACTGGAGGCTGCTACATTATACAAATATTGTTTGAGAATTTTAATTATTATTTTTTACATGATCAATCAAACTATATTGCAATTATAAAAAGAGGCCTATCTTCCAATTTGGACATGAAAAATCATGATGTTTCAAGTGATGTCACAAAAAAAAACGACTAAGATAATAGCAATATTTGTGACAATTTTTGAACATTTAGGGTCAAATGTTTGAATGCATTAGACACTAAAAGGCGTTCTCTGCTGAGAAAGTTTTATCCAAATACATTTTGCTTACTCAGAAATCTATTCATACGATAATAATTGTAAGCTACCTGACAAGGTACCTTAAGATCATAGCTCAAGATAGAAACGTATCGTGAAAATCCCGAAGGTAACCGATGGTAACCAATGTAGTTTGAAACCTTTGCAGCTTTATTCAAGATGTCGGACCTTGAAGACTTTGATCATGTTTTCGGTATACACGGAGAAGAGGAATTTGATAGAGTCTACCAAAGAATTCAACTGGAAGAACAGGAGAATCGGCGTAATATTGCGCAACGCAGACGTCGTTGTATACGGTATTATTTGCGGGATGCAAGCGTAAATGCATTCCTCTATAGCAGACGAAAATAATGGAAGTGGTTTTATCGCTGAGAATTCTTGGTAATTCGTTGCCAATATTACAAAAAACGTCAACTTTCATGCATGACCGGTAAGTCGGCCGTTAATTCGATCTCAGCAATTGCTCACGGTGAATCAGCTCACCAGTGATTGGAAGTAATTTGAGTAGAGACTAATGTATTTGCATACGACCCTTAGACTGCAATTTATTTAACGCTTAGTTAATCTGTATATCCTAAAAATTAAGATTGGAAACCACTGAGGGTCGCTCAAGGGAATGAAGGGAATAACTCATTTCCTAAGTTCTAATACAGAAAAAATGTTTTTAATTATACACAATTAATTATTATGTCCTGTGCCAAGTGGTTAAAGTAAGAAGCCTTGGCACAGAGCTACGGGACTTGCACTGGTTCAAGTCCCCATGGGGGAAGAAATTTTCTCATGGAATTTCGGTCAGTATGGGACCGATGCTCACCCAGCATCATGAGGCATTGGGGTAGCTACAATAAGAAGCAACTTCAGGTTGAGAAGACCAGCTATAACGGCTGGGGACCCAATATGCTAACCACATGTCACCCCTACACTGACTAGGTGATCATCTACCTCTGTGATTAACACATGTGGATGTGAGACCAGCAGCGGCTGGTAGGCCAAGGGCTTTCTAGGGCTGTTGCACTTGGGGGGAAAAAAAAGTTGAAGGAAATAGTGTTTGAAGTAGTTATAGTGCAAGATAGAATAAATATCAAGACTATGAAAAATTCAAGACTGAAAATGGATTTAAAACTAAAGAGATAACAGACTTACATAATGGAGGTGATGTAGTCGATCCATTCGTGTTGAACGTAACATTGCCAGAGTTGTTGTTGCTGGGTAGACACTCGTATGCACGTGGATTGAAATCATCTTCATCAAGCTCATTTAATAACAGTCCTTCTAATTTTGTTCCCACGGATGGTTGATTTGTCGATAGCATATCACTGATGAAACTGTCTTCCCCGAATGCTTTGCTGCTGGTGGCTTCAAATGCTCTGGGAGGAACAGGTGGTGGCTGTGCTAAACTAACAGCAGGAGGTGTGCTGATTCCATTGCTGGAGCCAGTTGAACAAGAGCTTAGATTCAACAAATTTCCATTCTCCTGAAATATGTTAAGAGTCATCAATTTTATCTCATACTCTAATATTTTAACAGTTTAATTTTAAAAGATCACTTTCAGTGTTTGACATTTTTATGTTTTTTTTATTTATTCCAATTTGATCCATCCATGGTAATTCTGCCTGAGGGCAGGTCTTTCACTGCAATCATAGCATTTTCATGCTATGCTTTGCAGTTTTACTAGGGAATTGTAGGTGTGATAGCTTCCCATTGCTTTCCTCACCGGAGAAGGATGATGATGATATGAAGATGATGGCCATATAATTTAGGGGACCGTTTGGGTCTTAAAGTTTTCCTGAAATTTGTCTTACAGGTGAGGAAAATCCCCAAGAAAAACCTCACCCAGAAAAACTGCCCCATCTGGGGATTGAACCCGGGCCCTGCTGCATGACAAGGCAGCATGCTACCTCAAGACCACAGCGGTGGACTTCAATTTGATGAAGGTAAATAAATTTAAGATTGTCCACTGAATTAATGACAAATGAAAGAGCAAATCTGGCAAAGAAAATGGATAACATCAGGAAAACTATAAAATACATTCTAGAAGAACACCTGTTCATTTGACTAGAGATTCAAATCTACTCAATAGGGCCTTCATGAAGATGACTAAAATTCATCGTTTTTATTACCAACTTTCTCTGTTCTGAAATCTCAATTTCATTTCAAAATTAATAATTTTTTAGTTTTATTTTATTTTGAACTTTTAAATTTGAATTTACTTGCAAATAAATAGACATTTTAAAATTTTTATTTGGGTTTTATTGATCTTCCTAACTTTATCTTCTTTCCCTCTCTAAAATAGAAAATGGAAATGGATTGGTCGTGTGTTAAGGAAAGAGAAGGCGAAGAGGAAGACCTAGGGCAACATGGAGTAATACCATCAGGGATGAAACTGAACAAGCAGGGATGAGTTGGAATGAAATTAAGGCATTGGTAATCAACAGAGTGAGTTGGCGAGCTTTTATCCAGACCCTAATGCTTCCCAGTGGAGTGATCAGGGCTACTACTACTACTACTACTACTACTACTACTACTACTACTACTACTGCTACTTCCTCACTAAAATACCACGAAACTTGCATTGATGTTAAAATGCAGACTGTTACAAAATTTAAATAAGAATAGGCCTAATTATTATGAGTTATGTATTTTGACTCACATCATACTTTTTTATTTTTTTGCAGACCATAGTTTCGTCGCATTTATGTGACATTGTCGAGCATCATAGTTATGCAAAAAATGAAAAAAAAAATATGAGGTGAGTCAAAATACGTAACACACAATAATTAAAAGAAACCTCATAGTGTTATATCCTACAATATATTAAATAAGGAATAGGCTCACTTGCCAAAAAAAATAATTTAGGCTACAAATTTTTGGCACTTGTCAATAGTTTCATTTTCTTTGATGTAAAATAAAATAGAGCTATCTTGAATCGTAATTTGGATTATGTTTATAACCCTTTTTTTTTCTTTCTCTCTACCAGTAAAATTACAAAATTGTTAGAAGTTCCATTTTAAAATCAAGCTTGTATTTACAGAAAAAAGGTAATAGGAATCTCAAGGCACAAATAAAAAATCATACATATATCCTAAAATTAATGTCATAAGCTAATAATATCTTGCCATCTGACTATGGACTGATTTCGTAGTTGACTCAATATGAACATTACAGAAGACTGCCTCTACTTCATATATATATATATATATATATATATACACACACACACACACACATATACATATAAAGAGTAAGTCAAGAGTAGGAAAATTTTAGGGGGTAATAATTATGTGATAGAAACATGAACTCTTACTCTAAGGGAGGAAAAAATATTATGAATGTATATCTTTCCCAAAAACAGAAGAAGAAATTTATATCAATTAATTTTGACATTCCTAGCAAAAAGATTTGATCTCAAAGTTCATCAAATCAACACCAGATGGCAACTTTGAAGATGAAGATATAGACTGAAAATTCAACAGTCTTAAAGATGGGTAAAGATATGAAGGATAACTCTTGAAACTGCAGTTACGTACTTGAAGAACATGCATTATGAGGTGAGATACGACTCACGTTTTGTTAGTTATTAACTTGGAAACCTCAATGTTATTTCCCATAATTAATTTATGATATAAAGTTAAGAATACAATGAACCTGACCTTGTCACTTTTATTAAATTGAAGAAATTCGACTGGGCTGGCCATGTACAAAGGTTCTGAACAGACTGAGCACAAAAAAGAAGGTGCTTACAGCAAGTTTTATGGGGAATAGATGAGTTGGAAAACCGAAAAAACGATGGGAGGATGGTATTGAGGAAGATGCTGCAAACCTACTTAAGTGTCGCAACTGGAGGCTTGCTGCACAAAATAGAAATGATTGGAGGCAGAAGTTAAGGGAGGCCAAAGCTCGAATTTGAGCCAATCAGCCATTGGATGGATGGATAAAGTCAAGAAAGTTTGTCAGTACAGTTACATTTCATATTCCATTAAAATTCATATTTTAAAGCTATAACAAAATTTAATAGAGTCCAACTATCCAACTAAATTGAAAAATTGACAATTTGTTATAAAGCAAACCACAATAAGTTTTAATTTTACCTTACTCTGCTGAAGGCCACCATTCATATTATCAGAACTGTAATTAAAGTCATTACTGGAAGGTGACATTGTGCTGTTGCTACTTGTGCTGGTACTGACACTAAGCAGATCTGTGATGGCATTACGTGACATGTATTCTTCGATATCACCCTGAAATCAATTTCATAATGAACAACTTGTATCAAGTTCAATAACTTTTTTTTTCAAAATTAAATAATGGTATCACAATATAATACTACATATAAAAAAATATGGCATCCATAACCTGTTCAGTCCAGACAATTTTAATGCAACATCAGAATATTAACATAATAGATAATAGATAATGCACAACTCACCTCATATTTGTAGTTTTCTTGAAGACCCTGGTTTTCGATGCTTTAAGCATCATTGTCAATTTTTAAAAATTTATGTTGAGTTGTTTTTGACTCACCTCATACTTCATAACTCCATCGCAGACTCTAGTTTCTTCACTATAGGGTTGTTTCCATTAGCACGACATTCTCAATGCTATATCACGTTCACGGCCGTTGGACATCAGTTGTGAACATGATACAGCATTGAGAATGTCATAAATGCAGTGAAGAAACTCGAGTCTGTGATGGAGTTAAGAAGTATGAGGTGAGTTAAGAAATATGAGGTGAGTCAAAAACAACTCAACATAAATTAAAATAAACCTCATAGTGTTATTTCCTACCTACATAACCTAATCATTGTCAATTCTTGCTAACTGTTGAATCGACAGTTGGTGATCCTGTAGGTTGATTTCTGCTCCCTCTGTTGGCTGACTGATGAACTTACTAATAAAATATTTTCTCCAGGTATTCCAAAATTCATTATTTTCTGTCTATTTTTGGGGATGTAAATTTTCTCCCAAATTGTGAGTTCTCTAGATTTATCTAACTATTTCAGTAATTTGGCTTTTGTTTTGATTCTGTATTTTTAAAAAAATCAGAAAATTTAACATTAAGTTAGCACGAAAAAATTATTATAGCTTGAATAGATTAATTAAAACCATCAAAAATGAAAGTATTCATGAGGGTAACAAATCAGGAATTTATCAAATTGATTGCAAAGACTGTGAAAAAAAATATGCATAAGGAAAAACAAAAAGGAACTTTAATACAAGAATGAAAGAACTCCTTAGAAATGTTACAAATGGAGAAATAGAAAAATCTGCAATAGCTGCTCATGCATAGTCAGAGAAACACGGAATCAAAATAAAAGCCAAATTATTGAAACAGATAAATCTAAGAAACTCACAATTTGGGAGAAAATTACATCCACAAAAATAGAAAGAAAATAATGAATTTTGAAATCCTTGGAGAAAAAATTTGATTTGGAAATTCATTGATCAGTCAACGGAGGGAGCAGAAATGAACCTACAGGATCACCAACTACCAATTCAACAGTTAGAAAGAATTGAGAATGATGTTTAAAGCATAGAAACCCAGGATCTTCAAAAAAAACTATAAATATGAGGTGAGTCTTGCATAATAATTAAGACATTTAGTCTGTACATTCTTACCTCTTATGGTTGTTTTTGTTGAACATATGTTTCAAGATTGCTGAGCACCATCGTCAGCGATTACAGACTGGTATCCATGCTTTGTCTTAAAAAAGGCCAAATGTAAACCACTACAAGAACAATCTACTAGAACATCAGGAAGTAATGGACCGCGCAGAGAACATGTCGTGGATAAATGTATAAATAGGGCAGGTAGTCGACAAAATTGCCAGTCTCAAGAGAACCCTTGAGGATGCCGGACACAGCCTCTGGCGAAACGTCGGGGAACTACAAACCTCAAGACCACGACCAACAGCCCGGAAATCTTCTACAAGATCATCATAAATCTCTTATTGTTACTTCCTAATGTATTTTAAAATGAGCCATGCATATTTATCTAAACTAAACCTTATAATAATAATAATAATAATAATAATAATAATAATAATAATAATAATAATAATAATAATAATAATAATAATAATAATAATGTTTTATTTATTCTGGCAGATTTAAGGCCATAAGGCCTTCTCTTCCACTCAACCAGCACAAATTACAAATACATATTTAACAGTAGAGATTATATATACACTATACTGATTATGAAGAGTGTGTCATTTCCTTTAAATACTAAATAGTAACATAATATTGAAACTAATGTACTAAGGCAAGCTTTTCACATGCAATGATTAATACAATTAAAGAAAAAATATCTGCTTGATCTAGGATTTGAACCTAAATCTCCACCTTTATATGCTGGCAAATGAACCAATTGTGCTGATCAGGGAATCTTTCTCTATTGAAACCCCTGTAACACTTGGTAGTGAATTTCCATTTGCATTACTATAGGGTTGTTTCCATTAGGACGACATTATAATGGGATTTACTCTGTGCCATACCAGCTAATTATGAACACAATATATAATAACTTTTTGCATGTAAGAGAAAAGCAAAAAGCTTGCCTGCATACATTAATTTCAATTGTTCATAATTGGCTGATATTGCACGGAATATACCTTAGTGGAAGCTACCCTGTAATGTGAGAAGAAGTTCATTGGCAGGTGTCAATGGGATTTCAAATAGAGAAAGATTTGTGTTTACTCCAAAATTGCCTGATTAGCACAACTGGTTAGTGTGCCAGCCAAAAAGCTGGAGATCTTGGGCTCAAATCCTGCATCAGGCAGAAATTTCTTCTTTCTTTAGTCATATTAATTAATGCTTAGTAAAAGCTTGTCCGAGTACATTAATTTCAATATTATGTTCATAATTAGCTGATATGGCATGGAATAAATCTCATTACAATGTCTTCTTGAAAGCAACCCTGTTGTATTGTGAATAGAAGTTCACTGCAAGGAGCCACAGGGATTTCAAGTACGGGAAGATTTGCATCTGCTCCTGGATTGCCTGATTAGTAAAATTGGTTAGTGCACCAGTACATAAATATGGATATAAAGTAAAGTGATCCCACAACAGGCCCAGAGGCCCTTGGGGTAGTGGGAGGTTAAGGCTCCCACTTTTTCTAGAAAATCGGCACTTTATGTCAGCCGGGTTGTCAGCCCTGCGTGACGGCCGCCTTTACCCCCAGAACAAGCGTCTGGTACTCATTTTCGTTAGAGGCTGAGTCGACCCCAGGGCCATAGTGCCGCCAGAGGGTTTGGGTCAGTTTAAAAATCCTGACCCCAACGGGACTTGAAACCTCGACCCCTCCGGCTTGTAGCTCAGTTCCTTAACCACTACGCTACGGCGTGCCCATACTGGGTTAAAATTCCAGATCAGGCAGACATTTTTATTTTTAGTTGTATCAAAATACTAGTTTTGTTTAAAGATTTCCTGTAATCAAAAATACTTTTTTAAATTTTCATAATAATTTTTTCTCTTGTAGTCTGAACAATTGCTTAACTACAAACTTTCTATTTAAAAAAATTACACAATGTAAATAAATTTGGTTAACCTGACAAATGATTATAAACACCAGTATGAGAAAATCTACACAAGCTCCAAAATGCTGACATCTCATTTCTATGCTACCTAAATGATCATCCACCTCTATGATCAACACATGTGGAGATGACAGCAACTGGCCGATGAGGCCTGTCGGGCCATGAAGGTAGTTAACTACCAAGATGACACTTCAACCAGAATTCAAAACACTTGCTATAAAAGCTTATGAACTTATATAGCCAATATTTATACAAACATACAATAAAACAATAAAACCTCGTTAATTCAAACCCCATTAACCCATTCGCTTCAGGTTTAAATGCTCGAATGCATTTTTACAGAAAACGAATTTAAGTTGCCTTAAATTATATTGTCTATTTTCAGACATTCAAAACAAACAAAAGATAACAGTACTTTAGATCACAATAACGTTGAAGGCAAAAACGCATTCCTCTACTATTCATAAATGTTAACAAAAGATTATCTTACCAAGGTATGTAAAAACTATTGTAAAATATATAACAGTAGAGTTAAGCGAGTGTACCTCGTCTTCTGAGTTGAAGGCCATTTAACTGCCTGCGAGTCTACCTCGTCTTTTGAGGCGAATGGGTTAAACTAGATTTTGCTTAATCTAACATCCTAAAATTAAATAAAAAATTCAAAGAATTGCTAACTTTTATTTAAATGTGGTACTATGACAAACATAAGGAAACTGTTCATTTTACTTTTTCACAGACTGTACACTGAGTTTCTTAGAAATGCATGGAATGTCATTAATGACAAAGGGACAATAGGAAACCTTCCTTGCTACTTGCATTAGGACTTACAACTTTCAGAATGTTTAATTTAACACTTACTTGCCTTTCTTCGGCTCATTCGTAAGTTTTAGAAACAAACTGAGTGCAAAATTGCATTTAGCAAACCTGCAATATTATTGGCAAAACACTTGCTGTACATGAGAAACTGAAAATTATGGAATGGTTTGAAAATGGTGATACTGTTGCATGTGTATGTGTAGAATATGGAGTTGCAAAATAGTTTCAGAAAAAAAAAATTGAACTCTTATTATTTGCAATTAAATGTGATGTATATGAAGAGAGTTCTCAGGTCAAACAAATGTGGCAGCCAACTGAACAAAAGTTTGAACATACAGAGTACAAGTGTATGAATAATTTTATGCAAGTGGAATTCCAGTGAGGGGTGTTGTGTGATAAACCACAAAAGAAAATCTTAAGTTTTTTCAAAGAAAACTAATAAAGGATATGCACTTAAAACCAGGTAGGCCTACTGTATCTTATGTCATAATAAAATTACTGTATGATTTCATTTAAAATTTTTTCTCTGTAGTTTTTATTTCAGTCAATCCAGACAACATTCAACCCCAATTGGTCTGGATTAACAAGGTTTTACTGTTTCTATGCAAAGAGAAAAATTCACTTTACACATGTGCATTCCCTAAGCTACTTTTTATCAGGATATTTCTGTTTGGCTATTTTGAAGCAAACTTAAAAATTGTAATGCTAGTAATTTTAACATCACTATTATATAGGGTGAGTCAGGAGGAAAGGTACATGCTTTGAGGGATGATAGTACTGGTGATTCTGAACAAAAACTTCTAATATACATATGACCTTTACTTAACCATTTCAGGGCAATTAATGAAAACAATGAGGAACTGCAAAAGTGCAGGTGGCAGTAAATCAAGATACTGTTATCTTAAGTTTTGTTTAATTGTGTACGTTTCCTCACAAAATATGTTAAAACACTCCACTGCTAACATGAATGCATTTTGTTGGGCCGCATGCAAATACATTAGTCTACTCAAATTACTTCCAATCACTGGTGATCTGACTCACCGTGAGCAAGTGCAAAGATTGAATTAGCTACCCACTAACTGGTCATGCATGAAAGTCGTCGTTTTCGTAATATTGGCAAGAAATTACCCAGAATTCTCTGCGATAAAACCACTTCTGTTATTTTCGTCTGCTAGAGGAACGCATTTATGCTTGCATCCCACAAATAACACAGTATACAATGACGTCTGCATCGTGCAATATTACGCCGATTCTCCTGTTCTTCCAGTTGAATTCTTTGGTAGACTCTATCAAATTCCTCTTCTCTGCATATACCGAAAACATGATTGAAGTCTTCAAGGTCCGACATCTTGGATAAAGCAGCAAGGTACGCGGCAAGGTTTCAAACTACATTGGTTACCATCGGTTCCCTTCGGGATTCTCATGATAAGTTTCTCTCTTAAGTTACCTCGTCAGGTAGCTTACGAATTTCAATAGATTTCTGAGTAAGCAAAATCGTATTAGGATACAACTTTCTCAGCAGAGAATGTCTTTTACGGTCTAATGCATTCATAGATTTGACCCGTAGACATCTGAGATACAATGGAATCATTGCTTGGTCACCGAGATCACCCAATCTAACCAGATTAGATTACTGTTTGTGGGGTTGGCTTTAGAGTGAAGTCTACAAGCACAGAGACGATACAAGAGAAGAACTTCTCACTCGTACTTTACATGCTAGTGCTCAAATAAAGGAATGTACAAATAAGCTCAGATCAGCAACATAAAAGCTGTCTACAAGATCAACAAAATCCATTGAAGTTGGCGGTGGAGTGTTTGAACATCTTTTGCGAGGAAACGTACACAATTAAACAAAACTTAAGATAACAGTATGTTGATTTACTGTCACCTGTACTTTTCCGATACCTCAATATTTTCATTAAATTACCCCGAAACAGTTAAGAAAGGGTCATATTTATATTATAAGTTTTTTCTTCAGAATCAACAGTACTATCACCCCTCAAAGCATGTACCTTTCTTCCTGACTCACCCTGTATATTAAACAATAAATGTTAAGTACTAACCTGTCCTTTAATCTGTGCTACATCACTTAATCTTTGTCGCAGAGTTGAGTTTTCTGCCTCCAAACGCTTTACTTTCTGTTGAAGTAGTATCAGTCGCCGTTGCACCTCCAAATCTTTGCCAGATGTCTCTAAGAACCGTCTGTATGCAAGATCAAAAGCTTGTCCTATTGTTAATGTAATCTCTTCTGCCTGTAAATAATATATATTTTTATTAACACAGAATATAGTGTTCATTATTTAAGTGATATAAAGTTTTTTTTTTTTTAAAGTCTAATGCCACCAGGTTGTCTCTTATGACATTTCTGGCTTTCTCCCCTGGCTTTGGCAGAATTGTAATCCATTTCTTAGACTGGGGCACCAGTGATATAAAGTACTATATATATATATATATATATATATATATGCATATCATCTCTCAACATTAAAAATAAAAAGAAAAGAAAAGAAAATCTGACAGAATTTTAAATTGTCTATGTTTATAAAAGATTTAAAGAAAGAAAAAAAAATGACAATAATGAACATTATAGGATAGGAAACTAAAGTCATAAATGCTCATTCCCATGTCAATATCTTGAAATTGATATGTTTGATTGAAAAGGGTGTTTCTGTCCTTTAGCCAGAATTGAAGAGCAAATAGTTATTGGTATACGAAATCATAGGAACTGGGGAACCTTCTTCAATAGGATTCTACCGTGCATTCCACATATGACTGGGCTTGGTAGACAACAGTGCATTGATGTATTTATAACTCACTCACTACATAGCCACACATAGTCAGTTAGAGGAATTTGCTAGTCGAGTGAAGATGTGCTTGCTTGTTGCACCATTGAAATGCCAAAAAAAATTATGCTTGAACAAATATTGGTAACATAATATAACGTAACATATTGGTAACATAATAATATATTATAACACCCGATTATATATACGCAGGAGCATGCATGTTGTCTGCCAGGCCCAGTCTTATGTGGGACACACTGTACAAATTGTTATGTTGACAATGTTTTAAGATTTCGGAAAAAATTCATGTATCGCTATAATGCACATTTCATGATTGAAGATAATTTTAAAATTTGTATATGAGATTACAGATTTCAAATATTAAAATGGCTTACAACAATTTTTCTTTAAATCTAAAGTTGAGCTGTTAACAATGTCTGACATTTCCAATATATAGCACTAATAATAGATAAATGAATTAAATCCTGATAGTGAAAAAGGTTTTCTTCATCTGTGTCATTTAGTTAACAGAAAGGGCAAATGAAAACAATTTTTCCTATTTATAAATGAGTTGGAGAAAATGTTTTTCCATCTTACATCATAAAGTTGTAGGCTTTCATGACACCAGTTTCAAACATTATTTCACATTCTTCTTCAGTCAAACTCCAACTTTTCTAATCCTATATAAATACTTGTTCAGTCAGAACAGTAACCAATCTGAAAGTTATCCTGTAGATTTTTGCAGTAATTCAGGTGCTAAGTTGGAAGTAGTAAAGTTTTCACAATAGCTCTTTCAGTTAAATTAATATTAAGAAGCTAAAGCTAATACTGTACTATGATTGAAATAAGTAAATCAATGTACATAACTGAACTATTGTAATCAACGGTAAAGAAAAAAAAAAACTTTTGCCTGAACTGGGAATTGAACCCCACACCTTCAGCTTTCCATGCTGACACACTGACAAATGAGCTAATTCAGGCTACATTCAAATCCAAGCATAAATCCTCCCTCTACCTTACCTTCTTGGTCTCACATCCAATGCAATGAATCATCATTTACAAATACACATTAAATGGCATCTATATTAAGACGGCATGAAGGTACTCCACACAGCTATAGTATTATTTATTAAATTAGTATTAAGAAGCTAAAGCTAATACTATGATTGAAATAAGTAAATTAATGTATGCACCTAAACTATATTAATCAATGGTAAAGAGAAAAAATGTTGCCTTCTTAATGAAGAAGCCATTAATTGTGTATTGGTGAAAGATGAATCATTGCATTGAATGTGGGACCAAGAGAGTAGGGTAAAGGGAGGATTTATGCTGGATGGGAATTAAGCCTGAATTAGCTCAGTGGTCAGAGCATCAGCATGGAAAGCTGAAGGTTCGGAGTTCGGTTATTGGTTCAGACAAAAAAATTCTCTTTACCATTAATTACAGCTCTTTCAGTGTCAAACTTTTAAATTAGTTGATGATTACATTGTTTTGACAGTAAGGTAGAACACAGGTTAGACTTTTTTATAAAGTTTGTTCCCTTTCTCAGCCAAAAAATCAGTTGCTTCATTGCCTATATAAATGTTCTCAACACATTTCACATTCACAGCCTCCTAGCAATAAAAAACAATTCCGCTGATTGTTTCCTTGTCTTAATATATTTATACAACCCATTGTGAGCCTTGGGCTCCAAAAGAAGTCCTTTCATTCTCGTCCATCTTTGCTTTAGCCAACAGTACCTTACTTCTAATATTCTAATGTCATTCATCATGTCTTCAATCCATTGTGTCTTTGGTCTTCCAATTCTTCTTTTACCAGGTGTTAATAGATTTAATATTCTCGTTGGAATTCCTTTATCAGTCATGCACTGTCTGCCTATTCGAATAATTATAGTCAATTTAGGTTCTTTAAAAAGTTGATACAATTCCTCATTGTATTGGATTCTTGTATTGGTCCAATATTTTTTGTAGCATTTTCCTTTTAAACATCCAGAATATTGGAGTCTAGTCAGCAAGTGTCCAGCATTCTGATGCACATAATACCAGAGGGTACATATGAGTATTATAACAAACACCCTCTTGTCTCCTAGATCGCAAGATAGCATCCTCCATCTGTCCCAATCTTCACACCATTTCTCCTTCACTTCTTGTCAAAGTTTTCATTATCATTCTCTCTCTCTCCCTCTTTAATTTCCCATCTTGCTAGACTTTCTGAAAGTTTTTTTTTCTCCCCTTATCCACAATTTCAATGTACTGGTATTTGTTCGCAAAACACTGTGAGAAGTACGAGGATTTACAGGTTAGCTTAATTGTAACTAATACATTTACATATATATATATATATATATATATATATATATTTATATTTATTTATTTTTATAGATTTCAATATTGTCTTTGTGATAGATGGTATCTAAGACTTACAGGTGCCAACAATTAAGTCACATTTTTTTAATAATTCTCGTTCTATACCTACAATTTAAATTTAGAATTAAGGAAGTTTAAATACCTAAATGTAGTATAAGCAATAATTTCATACTTACTAGCTTATCACTGACAAACACATAGCATATATGTCGTTCTGAGTCTGCCTCCTTAGCAATGAAGCTGAAGAATCTTTTCTCTCCCTTGTCATCAGCACAGTAGGATATGCGATGCAGAGGATATTGGTGCATGATTCGCTAAAAATAAAATTTTATGTAAAAGTATTTCCTCAAATAAAAAAAAAACTACAATAATTTATGGACCATTTGTTAAATTTATTTCCACAATTAAGTTATGTAGATAGGAAATAACACTATGAGGTTTTTTAATATTGTTTATTTTTTATTATTTCACTCACCTCATACTTCATAATTCATAGCAGACCCTGGGTTTCTTCACATTTTTTGTGACATTCTCAATGCTGTGTCACAAAAGATGTGAAGAAACCCAGGGTCTGCTATGAATTATGAAGTATGAGGTGAGTGAAATAATAAAAAATAAACATTATTTCCACAATATCAGAATAGGGTTGCCTATTTTGTCAAAATTGTCCCTACTTTTTGAAAATTGTTCTGGCATGGCTTTGACAGGACACATTAATGTTCCTATATGTTCATACTTAATGTTTTGTACTAATATTAATTTGTTACTGATTTAAAACTTTATCTTAAAATATAATTAATTGTTTTGTTGGCTATTCTGATAAGATTCAATTCATAAACAATTGCATTTTTTAATTACAGTAACAGTGTATAAAATCTATGGCACAACAGACCTAGAAGCCCCTAGGCTCATCATCCAACTTCTGACCTCACATTCACATGCCAATCACATGTGAATGATCATCTAATTGGTATAGGGATGCATATCAGTCAGCACATCAGGTCCCTAAAGCCATTACAACTAGCTTTCTCAACCTGGGCCACTACTTATTGTAGCTACCCAAATTCCTCAAGATACTGGGTGTGCATTAATCTCACACTGACTGAAATTACATGAGAAAATTTATCCCCCATGGGAACTCGAACCAGCTCTGCACTCAGGCATCATGCCTTAAAAGTTCAGCTATGGCGCAGAACAAGAGAATGATGTATTCACACAGTAATTGTCAGTTCAGATGCATGAATTTACTACTGCCATCAGTGTTATACAGATGTCATATTTTATCAATGAATAGATGTAATATTTTATCAATGTTTATTTTATTCTTTTCAGAATTAAGTTTCAGAAATGTTTAATAACATAGAGACAATAGCAGTAGTGAAAATTAATTTATCAATAGGTGTGACAGTTGAAATGAGAAGCCAAACAAAAAAGTGAAAACGTGTTTATTTTGTAATGATTAGTGATATAATCAATTTAAAACATGGTTATACAGCAAGTCTGAGTAAATATTCATGGGACATTAGTTACTCATTGGTCTGTGGGTCTGGTGTGACAACCATTGGTCATGCATGCCATGAACACTCAGTAGTTATCATGAATTTCTGACCTGCTCTAGCAAAATATATCAGCGACAAATCAGACTGACTCAGCCCAAGTTAAGTAAATGTGTGTATTATTGATTTTACATGTGTTCATAGTATAGTATGGTTGTATACTTACTACATGAACATTTGTACATTTTAAAAACATTTAAGAAATAATGACCAATAGCAGGATATCAAAGATCAGACAAAAAAACAATAATAAGATAGCAACTAAAAGTAGAGGAATTAAACACAACAATAGTGAAAACAGATCAAACTGGAAAAAACACATAGCAAGAATGACTGAACAGAATACTAAAAGCAGTACACAACTATTCACCACGAGAAAGAAGAAGCTTGGGAAGACCAATGAAAATAGTGAAAAACAGATCAAACTGGAAAGAGCACTTAGCAAGAATGAGTGAGAACAGAATACCAAAAGCAGTATACAACTATTCACCACGAGGAAGAAGGAGCTTGGGAAAACCAAAGAAAAGATGGGGACAGCAGCAATATGGAGCCAAAATAGGCTAGTAAAAAAAGTCTAAACCGTGATGAAGAAGAAGAAATAATTTGTATGTAAAACATATATGAAAATTTCCTAACAGGCCAATTCCATGTATGAATGTAAAGTAAAGTAAAGTATTCCCACTACAGGCCTCAGGAGGCCCTTGGGGTAGTGGGAGGTTAAGGCTCCCACTTTTTGTTGACAATCGGCACTTGATGTCAGCCAGGTTGTCAGCCCTGCGTGACGGCCGCCTTTACCCCCAGAACAAACGTCTGGTACTCATTTCCGTTAGAGGTTGAGTCGACCCCAGGGCCATAGTGCCGCCAGAAGGTTTGGGTCAGTTTAAAAATCCTGACCCCACCGGGACTTGAACCCTCGACCTTCCGGCTTGTAGCGCAGTGCCTTAACCACTACGCTACGGCGTGCCCCATTCCATGTATGAATACAATATTAAACTTAGTGAATAGGTTTAACACAATATGTTTTGTGAACAACAAAAAAAAATCAAATGATACCCATGCGTCATTACAGAGGAAAAGTTTGACAAAATAGGTGCTGCCTTAGAACATAGTTCTAGAAAATCTTTGAGGCATTTAGAGCAGCAGACAGGAATTTGAGAACAACACATAAAGCAATGAAATTACTCAATTAAAATGTTGCACAATTTCAGTATTTCTGTGGAAACACTGAAAAATGAAGTGTGTCCCACTAATTCTCAGACACTTGAGAAACTCTAATAAAATTTTCAAATACAAGTTACGTCCATTAGTGAGGAACTGATTTGTGTGAATGATAATTTCATGACAAGGTGTGATGTATGTACGAGACAAGATGGCGAGCACTTCCAGGATCTTCTATGATAAAGTGAGGTCAGTAATGAGAACTCTTAATATCTTGAATCCTATTGCAACTGACCACTCTTGGCATGCATAATCAGGAATTGTCGCACCAAACCCAAAAGTTCAGGTAATTAATGTCCCATCAACACTCACTCAAACTCACTGTATAAGGGTGAAGTTGAAGGGATGGTTACATATACACTGTACCCTGCTTCTTTTTCAGTAAAAAGAGAGGGTATCAGGGCCAGACTTTCTATTAGGTCAAGCTCAAGGAACAAATTTATATATTATAAAAATAATATAAAAATATGTAAAATTAATAATTTAAACATTTTGTCTGTTCATTCTTACCTCTTAGAGTTGTTTTTGTCAAATGTATGTTTCAGAGCTTCTTAGCCCCATCGACAGTGATTACAGACTGAATTTTCTCATGTTGTCAGCCCTGATTCTTGATTCCTGCTCTCTTTGCCTCTGGTCCAATGAATTTACTAATGAGGTTCCTTTCTGCAGAAATTTCAAAGTTCATAATTCTTTCCTTGTTTTTCTGTATATAGATTTTTTCCCATATGATGAGTTCATTTTTGTTTTCTAACTGTTTTAATAATTTTGTGTTTTTCTGACCAAACATGAGCAGCCACTGCAGACTTTTTCTACTTCCCCTTTTTTTAGATTCCTTATGTGTTCTTTAGTTCTAACCATTAGAACTAAAGAACACATAAGGAATGTAACCATTAGAACTAAAGAACACACATGGAATGTAAAAAAAGGGGAAGTAGAAAAGGTTAGAACTAAAGAACACACAAGGAATGTAACCATTGGAACTAAAGAACACATACAGAATGTAAAAAAAAGGGGAAGTAGAAAAATCTGCTATGCTGCTCATGTTTGGTCAGAAAAACACAAAATAGATGTGAACCACAAAATTATTAAAACAGTTAGAAAACAAAAATGAACTCACCATATGGGAAAAAATCTATATACAGAAGAACAAGGAAAGAATTATGAACTTTGAAATTCCTGCAGAAAGGAACCTCATTAGTAAATTCATTGGACAGGGGCAAAGAGAGCAGGATCAAGAATTAGGGCCGACAACATGAGAAAATTCAGTCTGTAATCGCTGATGTTGGGGCTAAGAAGCTCTGAAACATATGTTCGACAAAAACAACTCTAATTGGTAAGAATGAACAGACAAAATGTTTTAATTATTAAACAAACCTCTTAATATTACTTCCTATTGTATTTAAAAAAAATGTAAAATCAAATTCACACAGTAGTTTGTGAAGATATCATTTTTCCCAGCACTAAATAGCAAGAAACAAAATATGTAATTACATAGAAATCCCAGCTCTACTCATATGCAACATGGTACTGGTACCTTTGTCTTTGGTTCTTGTATGGCAACTCCATCTATACTGATTGTGAGTTCAACTTTTGGTGTTTTATTTCCTTCTGCTTTCCTTAGTTGCTGGTTGAACTTCAATTTACGAATTCCTTCTTTTACCACCTCAATCCCTTTTGGCTGGTCAACCTCTGTGTTACCTAGAAACTAAAATAATATCTTAATTAGCATTCATTAGAAAATACAATTCTAAAACTAATATCTATAAAAGAAAACTAATCAAAAATGTTATAACAAGAGAGGATATTAACAACATCAATTTGTTTGTATACATAAGATTTTATACTATCTAATGTTAAATTCCAGGCTATGTGGCCGTGGTGTTTATTCCATACGTTTCTCCCTCAACTGCAGAGGGCATCTTCAGTGGCAAGTACTTCGGAGACTCGACTGAATGGACTGCTGGAAGCCGTTATTTATACTAGTGCTGCTCCTCGGGTGGCTGGATGTGGTTGATGCTGATTGGCTGATCATCGTCATTCTAACATCTGATTGGATCAGAACTGTCCCCTTGTTATTGATTATGTTTACACATCTATTGTCTAATGTATGATACCAATATAGGATAAACACCAGTAATAGACCTCGGCCACATAGCCCAGAATTTCTTAACATTAGGATTACCAGCTGTGAAAGCCTTCATTCAACTATTTTATACTATTTACCTGTTTTCTTATATAGAAATAAACCAGTTGAATATTACATTTTGTATAAAATTCAAATGTTCAATGGGGACTATACAAGGCCTATACTGCAAATTCAATTATTTTGAAGTTTAAGAATGTAAAAATGTTTATTTTTATTTAACAATTTATTTTACTTTTCTTATTTGTTACTTATTGTTGATATTGTAATCTCATGGTAAAATAATTAACTATGTTTATACATCCCGATGATGAATAAAAATTATTCTGAGTAAGCAATCTAACATCAGCTACCACAGACCAATTATCTCTATTATCTTCTGATACTTAATATCCCATTTAATAGGTCATGGAATAGATTGGGGAAGACATAAATCTACAATTCTTAGACAATAGAAGGAGATATCCTTACAACTTTACCCCAATAAAGTTCTCAATATGTATTTTGTACAAGGGTAAGTGGACCCCAGGTGTAGGTAAAGTGTATCCACTACAAACTTTAGGAGGCTCTTAAGGTAGGAGGAAGTTATGGGTCCCATTGTTCTAGACAATTGGTATGAGATGTCAGCCAGGTTGATAAACCTGCGGGACGTCCGACTTTAGCCTCAGATATGCCCTATACCCTTTTCAGTTAGAGGCTGAGTCAACTTTAGGTCCATGGTGTCACTGGACCGGCCTGTGGTCTGTTGCCTCAACCAGCTGTACTCCGACCCAGGTATAGACTGGACAAAAGAAAAGTAGGGGAAAAGTATCCATCCTTCCGCTGCCAATGATACAAAATAGGCTAATTAAAAATCTAACTCACTGGCACTATCGAACCAGTAGGTTCATGGCCGCGCGGACATAAGCTCTCCATACATCCCTATCCTAAGCTAATGTTTGCAATCATCCTCTGTATAATCAACTTTCTTGAAATCATGGTATTAATCTTATTCTCCCACTTCATTCTTGGTCTACCAACTGGGTGTTTTCCCTTTGGTATTCCTACAAGAAGCTTTCGTGTACCTCTTTCATTCCCCATTTGTGCCACATGTTCTGACCATCGCACTCTGGAAGACTTAAATGTTATTACATCTGGTTTCCTACAAAGATCATGTAGCTCACTTATGTATTCTCCATTAGCCTGTTCGTTCATATTTCTTTGGCCCAAAATTTTTCCTAAGAACTTCATTCTCAGATACTTTTAATATTTTCTTCTCCCTTAAAGTAACAGTCCAAGTTTTGCATCCATATAATATAACTAGGAAAATAACAGTTTTATATATTTACAGTTTAATGTTTTTTTGAGAGAAGTTGGGATGACAAAGAGTTCCTGCAATGCATAATAACACGCATTTCCAGAACTGAATCCATGTTTAAATTCTTTGTGCAAATGTTTCCTATTTGTAATTATTGTTCCTAGGTATTTCAATTCAACAACTTCTTCAAAATTTCTCTCATTTGTCAATGACTGTCCATTTCCATCACATAATGCATTTCTGTGTGTGAACATAGATTTAGTTTTATTTGCTTCCAGTCCCAATTTCTTAGTGTTACTCAATAGAGTGTGTGTTGGCCCTTACCCAGATTATAACAGTAATTTATACTTGAATAATTCTACGGCCACAAGTTAAACATACATAAGTCCGAAAACATAATTTTTCATGAGAGCTTATTAACGTTCAAATAACTCACTAATTGCATTGCTTCTGACCAAGAAATATCTACCATAAGACATTAGCTATCACTTAAGAACTTTACCCTTATGATAGAGCTAGTAAAATGCTGTATTTATGACATATTAATCTATAAAATGTTCACTAAACTCAGACTCATGTATGTACTTTTACCCTAATGCCAGAGAATTATTTCTGTTCTTTATATAATGTAACTTAAATAGTTATATTATGACTGTAACCCGAGTAGGTGGACATATCAACTTTTGATAGCCAAATTCTAGTTTATATATATATATATATATACACACACACACACATACACACACGTCTACCGCTGTGATCTTGAGGTAGCGTTCTGCCTTGTCACGCAGCGGGCCCGGGTTCGATCCCCGGTCGGGGCAGTTATTCTGGGTGAGGTTTTTATCGGGGTTTTTCCTCATTTGTAAGACAAATGCCAGGAAAACTTTAAGGCCCAAACGGTCCCCGAAATCATATGGTCATCATCATCATCGTTATCATCATCATCATCATCATCATCGTTATCATCATCATCATCATCCTTCATCGGCGTGGAAAGCAATGGGAAGCTACCACGCCTACAATTCCCTAGTAAAGCTGCAAGCATAGCATGAAAATGCATGATTGCAGTAAAGGACCTGCCTTCGGGCAGAATTACTATGGATGGATATATACACACACACATACAGTAAAACTTGTTCAAAGCAGAATCGCAAGGGTCCAATTTATTTTTCCACATTAGACAACATTCCGTATTATAAAAATATATTAACCAATCTTAGATTATAGAGAAACGTATATGTACCTTGGATTGATTGTAGTTCCGCTGCCGTTGGAAAGTGAGTATGTACGAGCGACTTCGACGGTAACGCGCGAAAAAACAGTCCCGTATCATCAGCGTTAAAAATGTCTGTTGGGCGCGTATCCTGAAATTGAAGTATGCAGTTTCGGTTTCCACTCACTAACTATACTTTCGTCCACATATTTTGATTTCCCACACATTTCACTCCACACTACATTGTGTCGTCTTTTAAAACTGTCCAGAACCAAACTGAATTACCTTGAAATCGTTATTCCCTAGGGATTAGCAACACAGAGCTTGACTTTCGAGCATCCGTCCGAAAATTTGGAGATTTGTTGATCGTGAACTTTTTTTTTTCATTCCTCTTCATTTGACCTTTTCCTTGCGTCCATTCATTAATTATTTTTTCTTTGTGTTTTAGAATCTCATAAACTTGGTTTTTTTACACTTAAATTCAATCATTATTTCGCGTACTGAGAGTTTGCTTTTCTTTATCTTCAATCATTTTCACTTTTTCGTTTAATGACAGTGACATATACGGTTTAGCTATTTTTATTCCGTAAATTTAGAACGCTACCTATGAAATATACGTACACAATCGGTCTCAAATCGTAAACTAATTTAAGATTTTACAGTGCACTGGTTATTTGTAAGACAGATGTCACACGCCAAATATTTATTAAACGAACCTGTATTTCGCAAAACGGGTGTGCAGTGAGGCCGAAAGAAAATTCCAGATACAGGATAGAAAGTCCACTTCACCCGGAGGCAGCAATCATCCCTTATTGTTAATTCGCCTAACGGTAATTCAATTAAGTGGAAACTAATTTATTTCTCTCTCTCTATCTTTCCGCCTTATAAACTTTTTTTCATGAATTGTGTAGAAATATCCTTCCGTTTCCGCGTTGGACAGATTCCGTTTTATACAAAATAAATACACGTAAAATTAATATTATTTTGTCGGGACCAATAAATTTGTTCACATTGGACAGATTTCCGCATTATTCATGTTCTGGATTAAACAAGTTTTACTGTGTGTGTATATATATATATATATATATATATATATATATATATATATATATATATATATATATATCCATTTATTTTTCTTTTCATGTCACACATACACACAAATATATATATATATATATATATATATATTTTCTAACATATGCATCTGAGACTTGGACATTATACAAAGAAGGAATTGAGCAGAATCCAAGCTACAGAAATTAAATTCTTATGTGATGTGGAATGGTACACAAAAGGAGAGATAAAATAAGAAACACAAAATCAGGGAGATAATAAATGTAGAAAAATTAATAACAGACATAGAAAAAAAAAACAAATGGTTTGGACATTTAAGAAGAATGGAAAAGGAAATAGTAACGCAAAGACTGTTCAACTCAAGATGCAAGGAAAACGGCCACGAGGTAGATCACGAGAAAGATGGATTAACCAAGTGAAGAAAAGTTTACAAGAAAGAGGATACGACTGGGAAGAACTAAAAAGAAGGAAAGCATGGGAAGATAGAGATGAATGGAGACATATTTGGAATCGACCTTCCGAAAGGAGGACACGATAAGAGGATAATGATATACACATACAGGGCCTATATATTTATGTATTTATTATTGGTGTATATCATTAGAGCCTAATACCTAAGAGTTGTAATTAGATTGGCGGATTCACAGTTTCTTGACAATTTGGATGGCAAATTTAGCTAGTGACAAGAGCCATGTCAATCAACCTTGGCTATACGGAGCTATTGTGCAAAGGATTTTTTTCTGCTATTTATAAACAGCAAATATTGTTACAACATATAAACGCAAGTTGTACAACTTTTTTTCTCTCCTTACGATAATACCGTTCTAAATAATTGCTACTTCCCTTGATGTAATTGGAACAATTCTGTTTGCTATAAGTGGATGGTTGTCAAACAAAACAATGATTTATTAGACCAATAAAGTAATTTGAGTTATTACCCATGTTAGTATATTATTTAACGACGCTCTTTATCAGCCAAGGTTATTTGTGTCCCTATTCAAATGTGGGTGAGAAAGGGGGGCGATAAATTTTGTTCTGATGCACTATTGAGTAACACTAAGAAATTGAGACTGGAAGTAAATATCAATAAAACTAAATATATGATCACACATAGAAATACATTATATAACGGAAATGGACAGTTAATGACAAATGAGGGAAATTTTGAGGAAGTAGCTGAATTCAAATAGGCCTGCCTAGGTACATTAATCACAAATAGGAATGAGATGCACAAAGAAATTAAACATAGACTCAATTCTGGAAATACGTGATATTATGGATTGCAGAGGCTCTTAACGTTCCAACTCCTTTCATAAAACGTTAAAATTAAAATATATAAAACTATTATTCTACTAGATTATATGGATGCGAAACATAGACTCTTACTTTAAGGGAGAAAAGGAGATTACGAGTATTTGAGAATAAAGTTATTGGGAAAATTTTTGGACCAGAGAGAGATAGGTGAATGAAGAAGACTACATAACAGTGAACTATATGTTCTTTATAGGAAGCCAGATATAATAAGAACAGTCAAGTCTCGTAGATTGCGTTGGGCAGGACATGTGGGACGAGTGGGAAATGAAAGAGGTGCATGGAAGCTTCTTGTAGGAAAACGTACAGTTAGTAGACCAAGAATGAGGTGGGAGAATAACATTACTTATGATTTGAGGGAAGTAGATTATACAGAGAATGATTGGAAAACATTAGCTCAAGATAGGGATGTATGGAAAACTTGTGTCCGCGCGGTTATGAACCTACGGGTTCGATAGTGCCAGTAAGTTTGCGAATTTTTTTCAGGCTTGAGGTTATTTTTGTAAATCTATGATACGGGAACCACGGGTTAGTTCCTTTCGAAGGAATTCATTCATGACATTGAACCGGATTTGAACCCAGGAACGTCGGAATCAGTGGCGGTCACGAGTTTAACTATGACCATCGTATGTTAAGAATCGTAAGCTGTTCGTACATCATAGTTAGCCTATATTCTATTCTTCATTAACTTAAAGGCATCCATAAATAGTGATGGAATGCACTTTCTAAATATATATTAGATGGGGTCTCGGCCGTGGAGGTTATGTTCCTTGCCTATAGTCCCGAGAGTCGCGGGTTTAATCCCGGCAGGGGTCGATGGATTTTTAGGGTGGAAAATTCCAAAGAACTAACTCTTGGGTTTTTCGAGTCCGAAGATTTTCGAGCTCGTAAAAGGAACTCAAGCACTGGAAACTAAGTCAATATTATTAGCACTGGAAATGGATTTCTTACGACGTTCAGCCAGATAGTCTAAACTGGACAGAATAAGAAATAAAGTGATAGGCAACAAACCCCAGTCTGAGCGTATAATTTTTCTCTTCAAATATAATGTATCCTTCAGTAAGAAGTGTTAAATTAATCATAGAGAAATCGAAAGAAGCCCTATTGGCTTTATAAAGTAGCGTTTAAATTCCCAATAAATGTGTTCTTAAATAAGAAGCCGCCATTTGTGTGATCGAGTAGGTGCTCGTAGCATTCGGCGCTCGGAGTTAACAATGTATAAGAGGAAAATTTGCGTTTAGATTGGAGTTTCTCAGGTAGCTCAGTGGTAGAGCATTGACCTAGAAAGCCAAAGGTCCTGGGTCGCAGTCTGAGCGTTTATTTTTTCTCTTCACATATCACTGTACATTCTAATAAGTCTAACCTTTTTAAGAATTTCTAATTGTAGCTTAAAATCCGTGTAAAAACTTAAATTCTATTTCTATATGGACTAGAGTTTATAAACTGTAAAACCCTTTTAATTAGTCCTTTAAGGTGTCGGTTAACCGATATCTTGAACGTGCAGTTAACAAAATATGTTTCACCGTAAGACAGGTATGGCAGTTATCATAAGTAATGCCACGAGTGATTTCCAAATTATCGATAAAGTTGGAAATCAAGAGTGGCATTTGTTAGGACTATTTAACGAATAAAATTAAGCTCTTTACTAAAAAATAATTATTTGAATATAGTTACCGGTGTTTTAAAATATTTATATAGTTAATGTAAACGGCGATGTTTGAAAACAAATTAGAAATGTGAGGTTATGTATATTCACTGCAACTCGATCATATTATTTATTGCCAAATAGGATCGCAATATTGTAAGAATGTACTCTAGTGGAGAAATAATGAAACACATCAAACTAATATAATCAACATTATAGGTTAAGCATTTATATTTTGAATAAACAACTCAAAAAAATCACTGAATCTATTCATTATTTGCTATATTCAATTATTTGTTGGAGAAAAATAATGGCCTAACCTGTTCAGAATATTAAAAAAAGGAGGAGCTTTCTTTATCACAAAAGCAGGAGCTGATAAAGAGAAATCGATAAAGAGCTAGGTGAAACACGACTGTCATTGGTGTAAAACAGAATTCATTGACTACTATTTGCGACATGAGTTAAATAGTCACCCATAGTGTGAGCCGTTCAAACAACGGGCATGGTTGAAATTATGCGTAATATTTACTTCGACCTTTCAACTCTTTTTTGAGGACGTTTTCAACCCAGATTATACTATATATTTAATTTCGTGTAGTTTTATTTGGCTGAAATGCCATGTTCTATGACAACTTTCGTCAGTTTTGGTTCATGTTGACGGTGTAGTATGCAGTTAAGGATGATGCATCTTGTTTCGATCTCTATCAGCTGTAGGATGGCTGACTCAACTTCCGTATCAGCTTGTTCATTGTCCGGATAGCAATGCTGGCTGTTCGTTATACGCATTTCTAATGCTTCAAATCGTCCCTGAAGAATCTATATATAAATACGCAAAGACAAAACAGTTAAGTACCATTTTCTCCTGTGTTGGTCAAACGATTTTCTTTTTATTTATTTATTTTTTATTTCGTAGTTATTGACGAGCTTTAGTGTTATCAATAAAAAATTGGAAACAGTTCTGCCATTTTTAACTGCAAGGCAGTATTTATGGTAAATCTGCACGGTTCAAGAGTTATATTGCTTCCAGAGAGGGCATGTGATTTACAAAGACCATGTCCAAAAATTATCTGCAGTTTTTAACTGCAAGGCACTAAAATCCAGCGCCAAATGTCCCATTTACACTATAGGGAAGTAATACATGTACATGTGTTAATCACAGAGGTAGACGAACATCCTGCCAATCTAGTGGTCAGCATGTCGGGTCCATCAGCCGTTATAGCTGGTTTTCTCAACATGGAGCCGCTACTTATTGTAGCTACCCAAATTCCTCACGATGCTGAGTGCTAATTTAGAATACCATCTAACTCATTTATGATTATGGACGAATTTTGACCACTTGGCGAACACTAGTGTGTATAAATAAATACACTTTTGTACACATTCTTTAAGTATAAATTCCAGGACTTTACAAATAGCGAATATTTCGATAGTAAATATAGAGGTAAAATTATCAATTTTCTCCTATTTACTGCCTTTTACGACAGTGCAGAAATCCAATAATCATGTTCTAAAACCCGATAGCATATGGGTGCTAGACCCACGAGGTCAAAGATATCCTGTGCATTTGCATATGTGGAGACAAAAAAATACAACTTTTATCAAAACTTGCTGTTAACAGTACTGTGGCGGCAGTTTAGACCACTATATACTACTACTGTATTTGTTAAGCGCACTTCAGGTTTGAATTATGTTAAGCTGCTCTATGCATTCACGAATGACATGAATGACGTATGTCCGGAACTTCCAACCTGCCAATCTTAACTGTATGCTTGACCTCACATTGTCTAGTTTTTTAAATTAATTGTATAATGAAACAGACCTGTATTATGTTGAAGGAAACATTCTTAATAACATCCAATCATTGATTTTGCTTGAAGACCTTATTTAGTGTGGAAATATGGCTACAGTTTGTATTATTTTAATTTACATAATTTCATCGTCCGATTCCTAATAGCCAGTTTTGTCGGTCCATCCAATCTCCTGGTTGTAGATGTTTCTCCTTCATATATAAACATATTCCCTGACTCCAGGAGGTTTTAGGTCTTCCTCTGCTTCGTCTTCCCTCAGGTTTCAATTCCAAAAACAGATTTTGGTAGTCGACCCTCTTCCATTCGTTGAACATGTCCGTACCATCTTAATTGCTGAGTTTTAATATAATCTAAAATAGTGTCTTCAATCTTTATTTTCTCCCTTATAACTGAGTTCCTAATTTTTTCTCTTCTTGAAATTCTTGCGGCCCTTCGTATAAAATCCATTTCCGTTGCCAAAAGGTACTTATTTGTTTTTGTTGTTAGTGGCCAAAGTTCTGCTCCGTAAGTAATGATGCTTTTAACAATTCGTTCCATGTTCCAATTAGCAGAGTTTGTCAATTGACGATGTCAAAGACATTAATCAACCGATGATCTAGCTATCTATCTTTCTATTTACATAATTGAAATTATGCAAAATATTTAACATTTTGACGGTGTTGTTATATGCAACTTTCCTCATTAGAGGATTGCCTCAAGGACAAAGTGATACAAACAATTAATTTTCAAAATTGATGAGATACATTTTGTAAATGCATTAAACATTTTTCAAATTGTTATTGAAGTATACATACTATAAAGTAGCTATTTTGTAAAGATGGTTTCTTAAAATTGAAATTGATCCTCTAATGGCAGCGATGGCAATTTTAGAAAGATACACTCTGTCCAAATCTAAGAAATTCCAAAATTTAGCTAAGAATCCTGGTATAGTACCTCTTGCCCCGATCATCAATCCTGTGACAGTTATACTACTCGTATCTAACTGGTATTTATCTTTGTAATAGTCAATTGTTATCTCATGTATGGCTTTCTTTTCACAGTCAACTTCCCCAGGTTGGCCACTATGAGTCTCAAAACGAATTGTGGGATCTAATATCATACCAATTTTAGAAGATGGTCTAAATGCAATAATATCTATTCGTCTATTACTTCCATTAGTGGCCACACCATGAACTTCCTCACAAACTGTGTATCCATAATCTCGCAAGGCTTCTGCCATCTTGTTTCGAATAGTGTGTTGTCGAATGTTTCTCAGCGATTCCCTAAACGTACAAGCCCCAAGGACGTGTGCAAGGGTTTCGTGCTCTCTGCGACGTCTACAGAGGGGTATCGTCCCTAGACCTGCCCGGCAAGTAGTTAATGTTATCAATTTATATGCAGTTTAATTAACCAGCATTGGTCTCTCATAAAAATAAGTTTTTCTACTATTAATTGAATTTGTAGTTAACACCCAGTAATTTTCTACTGTTAATATATTATTTATTGAGGCGGTTCCGTGGCGCAAGGGGTTAGACTCTTCGCCTTTCACCGCTCGTCCCGAGATCTAGTATTGGTCACTAAGTGAGTTTTGTGGTGGACGAAACGGAGCTTGGGCAGGTTTTTCTCGGGATTTTCTCCCGTTTTCCCTTGCCACAATTTGATTCCACCATTTCTCCATACTCATCCATTTCATTTCGTTCATCTGCCCCTGTGATGGTGCGACAGGCGTGGTCAGCCGGCACCTTGTCATTCACAGACCTCTCTCTCTATATATAGGGGCTTTATCTCATCTCATCCCTCGACCCGACCCCGAGTTGGACACGAGGATATTTACTTTAAATTAGGCCTAATTATTATTTCCTGACAAACTTTGTTTTAAGCTAGGGTTAAAATATAGTGTTAGGCAATTTTTGGCGACTTTTGATCGGTGACATTAGCAAGAATATCAGAAATTATCAGTATACTCAATCACTAGTATTTAGAGATTAGCCTATACCATATGACGTTGCAAATGGAAGTCAACATTTTGAAGAAACACTTTTCATATTTGGAGAATAAAAATGTTACTGTAAATGAACAAAAAAATATATATATATCATTTATTTGTATTATATAGGATATGAATAGATTAGGTATAATCTACTTATTTTTCATGCATTCTGACTGTTCTGGTGAAGGGTTGAGCCTGATAGCCAATCAGACTGTTCTGTTAAACATAAAGAACTAGATCTTAACAGTGTGAATAGGACAATGGCAGAAATAGTTCTTAAAATAAAATAAACGTGTTTTTTAAATTAAATTATGTTCACTTAATATTTTCATCCTACAAGTATGGACATGCGCGTTTTACTCTCTTTATTACAATGTTTTATTTTGTTGATACTTTAAGTACGTATATATGATAGATTTGTAGCTTTAAAAAACAGTATATAAAAGGATAGTCATTCAAGCAGCCGTATATTTCTTTTAAATATTTTTAATCCATGATTTGTACTTCAAACGGTAATTTCTAAAATGAATGTACAAGTGAATGGTGTGTATTGTCTTAAATGTTCGTGTTTGTCTCTTAAGCAGTCGGATACTGAGCTGACAAGAGGGTTTCCATGTCCTTGTGTGATAAAAAGATTAAAAAGAGGTCGTGTGTCTAACACCCGGGTAGCATGAGGTATGAAAATGTAGCCTACCTACAGAGCCCTATAAAAATTAAACTATGGTAAAGAAATAAAATGAGAGTTAACTTAAAACCTCATAAATACGTAAAATATTGACTCACATTACCTTGTTTAAAAAGATATTTCAATACGCATGAAATTTACTATGAGTAAAAAACTTAATTACTCTAATTACTTTATTTTGGGATAATAAATTATATGATACATTACTTTGTCCATATATCAATAAATTATACTTGAAAAAACTCATAGGCAAATATACACATCATATACAATGTTTAGGCAATTTAACATGGCTTATCGTGTAACTTTCACATTACAGTGGTCAATTTCTAGAAGTTGTTGCATGAAGTTTTGAGACTTCTTCGTGAAAGCACACTGGACAAAATTCATCCCCATGAGTTGTGTGTGTTTGCATTCTTTCCAAAAATAGTGTATTGTCAATCTGGAAGAAATTAGTTATACTGTAAGTGGAGTGTTGTGTTTGGTGAGTAAATTGAAATGCCGCCGATACGAAATAGTATCCGACACAGCGGAACATTGATCTGCTTCGTTTGTGGATGATTTGCTCTGTCATCCTGCGTACACTAGCTTCACGTCAGTCTGTGGCATCCAGGATTGCATTGCAATACCTTAAGTTGGGTGAGTGTTTCATGTGCTATTTGCTCCTGACTATACATGGTTATGTATCTACGTCAGTGCGATGCAGCGACAGTGCTGCTATGACTGGAGGTAAACGTTCCGCTGTGTCGTATAATCCATTAGTATTAGGTAACGGCAAAGTAATTCACAGCCTAACCAGGGAACTGATATTGAACGTTCATAAATGCTTTAAACAAGAAGCGGAAGAAGGAGTAACGAAGAATTTAAAGCAAGCACAACTAAGAATAAGTAAGGCAATTAAAATTTCTAGAAGTTCCTTACGAAAAATACTGAATGAGATCAGTAAATCTAATGGAGTATCGATTATTGATAATACAAACAATGATTTCTGAATTCCCCGTAAATGAAGGAATCGGAAGAAACCGGTTTCGAATTTAAATAATTTTGATCGGGATTTGTTAAGAAGTTATTTATCATTTTTATAAAACAGAATAATAATAATAATAATAATAATAATAATAATAATAATAATAATAATAATAATAATAATAATAATAATAAATTATTTTAGGTTATAACGCCTTCTCTTCCACTCAACCAAAATCTAAAAAAAAAAACATCTAAAAAACTGAAAAATGAAATGGGGTATATGGGAAGTAAAAACCACATTATGGAGAATAATTCGTAAAATAGGAATCAGATGGGTAAAAACTACAGACAATAGAAAAAAATAATATTGATCGGGATTTGTTAAGTTATTTATCATTTTTATAAAACAGAATAATAATAATAATAATAATAATAATAATAATAATAATAATAATAATAATAATTTATTTTAGCTGGCAGAGTGAAGCTCATAAGGCCTTCTCTTCCACTCAACCAGAATAACATTTCAAAATCTAAAAAAAAAAAATGAAATGGGGTATATGGGAAGTAAAAACCACATTATGGAGAATAATTCGTAAAATAGGAATCAGATGGGTAAAAACTAGAGACAACAGAAAAACCCTAATTGAAAAAAAAAATCTGATATTAGAGCAAAGCTCGATATTTAAGACAAATTTCAAAATATAGACAAGAAGACATGGACAAAACAAATATTCATGCCGGCCACGCTATGCCAAACAGTTGGACAGACGACAGTTTCCAGAGAGATTTTGCGCCCATTTCGAAGGGACAGAGAGCAGTACGAGCAGGAGGAGAAGCAGAATTTGTAAAAATTCCTTGTTTTTAAGTTTGGATGCAACACGAAATTATCACGACAACATGCATTTTTCTAATTATTATAAAATTATGACTGAAAAATTCCAAATCTCTCAGAAAACTCTGTAGTCGTTATGGACAATGTGCCGTATCATAATGTAGATCCGGCACAAACTTCAAATTCCAATGAAGTTATCATGCAGGAATGGTCGTCAGCTAAAGGGATATAACTTTCAACATCTGTTTTCAAGCCGGAATTATATCCATCCATAGTAATTCTGCCCGAAGGCAGGTCCTTCACTGCAACCATAGCATTTCCACGCTATGCTTGTAGCTTTACTAGGGAATTGTAGGTGTGGTAGCTTCCCGTTGTTTTCCACACCGGTAAAGGCTGATGATGATTGCCATATGATTTCGGGGACCGTTTGGGCATTAAAATTTTCCTGAAATTTGTCTTACATGTGAGGAAAACCCCCGACAAAAACCTCACCCAGGAAAACTGCCCCGACCGGGGATCGAACCCGGGACCGCTGCGTGACAAGGCCACAGCGGTGGACTCAGGAATTATATGAACTGATGAAACTCAACAAGTCTCAGTTTAAGGAGTTTAAAATTGATTCTACTCTTGTAGATAATGGACATTGTGCATTGCGACTATCTCCATATAATCCAGAACTCAACTCCATCAAAACGATTTGGAGGGGTCTTAAAGGGCGAGTCGTTGGAGAGAAAAAAAAAAATTCAATTGGACAGTTCTATAAAACTAGTATCAAGTCAGGGGACTGGTTTTCACACTGCCGAAAAGCTAGGGAGCGGGAAAAGATGTCGATAGATATGCGTTAACCCTTAAATTTGCGAAACACTTATTTCTCGTGCCAGTTACTTAAATGTGGCGGACTGCAGTGAAAACAAAATGGCGCGTAATTGTTATTATTAGGTACATTGTGAAATTCTAAAAAAAATAAGTAATCTTTTTACGTTAGTTTTCATCTGTTTTTATTACAAATATTACACGAATGAAACTAATCTATGTATCTTTTAGGATACATTTTTAATTTAAGGGTTAACTGAGAACTTTATTAATTTAGGAGAAAGTGAGAGTGAGGATAGTGAAACGGATGCTAGTTCTAGTTCTAATTCAAGTAGTTCAGAAGGACAAATGTCGGGTGTGGGCACTTTGTATTATACTGTGAAGAACACCAAGAACATAGTAATAGGAATTTCGATAGTACGATAGGATTTCTATTGACCTACATTAGGTCAGAAAATTCACTATAATCAATTAAGTGCTGAGAATACTGTTTGAATTAAAATAATAATAATGATAATAATAATAATAATAATAATAATAATAATAATAATAATAATAATAATAATAATAATCTAACATGAATAATATCCGATGAATTGTTGGACTGCATTAACTTTATTCCCATTTTTCTACAGTTTTAAGGAATTGCACGTGGTACATAGTTATTTAATTCGTTTCTGACTCGGGGTTAATATTTTCATTACTGGCAATAACCAGATATTTGCAGTTACGGGAAAAAGCCTATTGGCAAAGACACCCCAACCTTTAGGTTGCTTGCGGAAGCTTTTTAAGTCATGTTTCAACTAAGATTAAACAAGTGCTACTATACATATATATTTAATGCCTAATATTCCAGTTTACTTTAGGATTGGTAAATAAACCAACAAATTTTACAGATTTAGGATTCCAAATTGATGGGGTTTTCACGTTAATTAGGTCTATATTTTCAGTCTTGTCGTTTAGAGAAAAACCGTTTATAAACCAGCCTCCAGAACACTAACTCACTGGCACTATCGAAACCGCAGGATTATGGCCGCGCGGATATAAGCTCTCCATACATCCCTATCCTAAGCTAATCAAGTACAGAAAAGGACACATTCTAAGATAACCAATGTTGTTATGGGTAATAGGCTATGCAGAGTAGCTTCTTCCTTATATAATGTGCCATTCTTCAAAGTCGCTGAAACCATTAAATATTGTCAAAACAAGCAAAGGTTCAACAATAAAATCCCAAGGTAATAGTACAATTTTAATAAAAATCTTGTACATCATAATACTTTATCGACTTCTATATATTTACGTCCAATAAGCTAAGACTTAAATAAATTATTTTGTTTATTTTTAATCCCATACAGCTACAGTTTATTCAACAGATCCTGTGATACGGGATCAAAAGCCTTGCTTAAGTAGCACATTAAAACATTCCCATAGCCTATGCATTACCTTCATAGGCTTCGAGGATACAAGTCATCTAGGTCTGTAGTATTAATTGTTAGATATACCCAGTGAAAAACCAAAATGAGACGGTTTAATTAAATTGTGTTTTACGAAATATTATCTTATGATGCTATCTTGAAGGAACTACGTTTAGAACCGGTCATTGAATACATACGTAGATACCAGAACAACTGGATGAATCATTTGCGACGAATGAGTTCAGATGGAGTTCCCAAGGCCATGCTTCGTTATTGTCCAACAGGGAAGAGATCTCTGGGCCGTCCATGATTTTCTGTTCTACAAAATTCATCAGTGAGATCGTAATAGGCCTAAGACTTGGTTGGATAAAGAAGAAGATATTAGAATGTATATTTTTTTAAATATAGGTATTATAGTCGCTGACAAAGTAAACTTAAATCGTGATCAGTTAGTTGCATAGACCCTATAAGCATGACTTGTGATAGGGTTTGAGTACTGCGCGAAGTAAAATGGGGAGTTTAAGAAACTTAAGTAAATAACATGTGATAGTGATAAATCAATATGATAGTGGCAAGGAGATTTGTGCTGGATTAATTTCAAATCTCAAAACCTGTTAATAGTCCGTCGCTGTGGCGTAGTCGGTAGAGTCCCTACCTTCCACTCCGGCGATCCGGGTTCGATTCCCGGGGGGGGGGGGTAAGGGATTTTTAAAACAAATCTCAACCTTGGGACTGGATGTGTGTAGTGTCCAAGTTGTACCCATTGGGTTTAATTCCTCTAAAAAAACCTGTTAATAAGAAAACAGCAGTATTTTCGAAATTTAGCATCTTTAATAAACACAAGATTAACATTTTTATCTTCAGGATGTTAAATACATCCAATTTCGCGATTTTTGTATCGACTTTAAGAATACTATAAGACACCAAATTCCTAAAATTCTGTTATAATGCTTGAGGTATAACGTGTCACCAATTGATCCACGGTGTTACTTACTTACTCACTGGCACTATCGAACCCGTAGGTTCATGGCCGCGCGGACATAAGCTCTCCACACATCCCTACCCTGAGCGAATGCTTTCCAATCATTCGCTGTATAATCTACTTCCCTCAAATTATAGTTAATGTTCTCCCACCTCATTCTTGGTCTACCAACTGGGCGTTTTCCCTCTGGCTTCCCTACAAGAAGCTTCCATGCACGTCTTCCATTCCCCATACGCGCAACATGTCCTGCCCATCGCAGTCTACGAGACTTAAACTGCTCTTATTATATCTGGCTTCCTATAAAGACCACGGTGTTACTTTTTCCAATGTCCTTGTTCGTCTACAGCAGGGGGTAACGAAAACAAACAAGTCAACCACAGCTTTTGTCTCAATTCTTAAAAATTCTTGGAAGAAAATCTTTACACTCCATCCATTCTTTGTAGAATAACTTCGTTTCGTGGAGTTAGCAGTGGCGTGCGAATCGTGTAAGAGTAACATTAGTTTTTAACTTCTGATATTAAGGTAAAAAGGAAAGTTCGAGATGCCTACACAATAATCAAGATGTCCACTGGATAACATTATATTTATATAACTTCAAATTTTAAATTGTTTTATATTTAACTCACGAATTTATAAAGTTTCAACAACAATCTGATATAGAGGAACATCACGCCAATGTCACCATATTGTGGAACGTGTTTACCTGAATCACCGTGAGAATAGATAGCGAATATTTCTTCTTCTGTCTACAAGAGACTCGACAACATACAAAAATCAGATAACCAAGGTTCCTGAAATAAACCCAAGAGAAATATTTCACTTTCATAGTGATTTATTAATGACAACTTACTACATTGAGATGCATTATCACCATTGCTATTAAATTTCACTTTTGAATATACCGTTATGACAATTACAAATTACAGTCAGAAAGTAGATATGAATGACGTTCACCAATTTTGGACTATGTCGATTATGTGAATCTATAGACAATAAGAACATAGCAAGGAATGCGGAGTCTTCAAAACTCATACCGTACAAAGAAATTGGTTTAAATTGAAGCACATCGACATGTGCCGTAACTACGGGCAATAACTCTTATGAAAAAATGAAAACATTAAAATATTTTGGAGCATTGTTAGGGGATCGAAACCATATTAATTAAGAAATTAATTCAGATTAAAAGCAATTCAAAATATCCTATCTCGTCGGCTTTTCTCCAAGTCTCTAAAGATTAAAACAAAAATATATTCTTGACAGTGGTATTCTATATGGATGTCAAATAAGGTCACTTGCAATAAGGTAAGAAAAGAAGCTAAATATATTCGAAAATAAACGGGAATGGAGAAAATTAAACAATTTAATAAACAACAACATCGAAGAAATAGATTAATTCAACAATAAAGGCATCTACAAATTAACATGTACAGATTGCAATAAATTCTACATTGCGAAAACTGACAGAAGCTTCAACATTAGATTCAAGGAACATTTCAGAGATTTAATTTATAATGGAGGAAAATCAAGTTACGCAAAACATGTAATTCAGGCTGGACACCATATGCATAACATCGATAACACCCTCACAATAGTACATAGAGAAAACATTCCAACGAGGATAAATATACTGGGAGGAAATCGCAATCCTAAGAGAAATCAACAACAACCTGATTCTCAATGAATACACACCCAGTCCACACAATCCTCTGTACAAAATTCTCATAAACAAGTCAGTGCTTCAACAAGGGTCAACAAGTACGGACCTAATGCATTCTGCTGATGATGGGACTAGTCCCGAAAGGCCTACAGAGTTTTAAAATAACTTAAGGTGAGGCGACGGACATACAAGGTAACTATTTGATAGTTTTTGACCGTAAACTATATTACTGATTGCAACATACTTCCAGGAAGAGACGTTCTTAAGTTTTGGCGAAAGCTATATACAATTCCTGTAACTCTGATATTTCACTTTGGTTTCCAAAAATTATATTGCTTGTGTATGATCATTCCATTAAGTTAATAAATTGTGATGTGTAATTCATTTACAACCTTCGTAAGTTATAATTATATATTACAGTAAAACCTGGCTATGAAGGAACATGATGGTTCTTTAAATATATTTCCGTCTTGGCAGTTTTCCTTCTTATAAAGGGGTTCTCAAATTACAAGCTTGAATTTTGTCACGCAGTGTAAGGGTTTTACATGCACGGTTTAAAGACATAACGTAATGAATGAAATACAGACAAAATAGTGTATGTAACATAGCACAGTTTGCACGGCAATACAAAACAACTCTATTACACACAAACGAGAAGTAACTCAACTACAGGAGGACTGGAAAGTTTCCCAACTCCCTCACAAGTTTCGTAAGCAGCCAAGGAAAAGCGAGGGATTCCCCGCTGTCACACATAATAAGGGTATCCCCGCAATACAATGGCAACACAAGAAGGTAAAACAATATAATGCAGTAGCGCCATATGCAGAATATTCACGTGTGCTCATTAATACTGTAATTAGAACGTGCTTAAGAATATTTTTTCGTCTTACTGAGGTAAAAATTAACTATTGGTACTTTAAAAACCATTCCTTTTCCGCGTTATGAAGGTTTCCGGCTTACACCGGCCGATTTTACATATAAAATCGTACCGTTCTGGAGATTTCTTTATGTCACAAGTTTCCTTCTTATAAAGGTTCCGGCTAAGACAGGTTTCACTGTATAATACAGTATAATGCGTTTAATGATATTTTAAAACTTATGATTGTGTGAAATGACATTAAAAATAATGTAGTTTATGCCTAACATTTTTAGTGAGTTTTTTATTTTTAATCCAGGGACCAAATAAGGTTGAGGGAATTTGTGTGGATGTTTGTACGAGTAATAATTAAGTTTTGAAAAAAAAGAGTTTTTCTGAAACCTAACTAGGATATATGGTTACAAGTAAATTTGTAAATATATGGAAATTATCCTCTACAAATTTTGTGATAAACTGTAAAATTGATTTGAATCGTAAGCATAATAGGAATGAAGGAAAATGAGATTTCTGAGATTAGTGTAATTACATTTTGGAGGTGAAATGAAAGTGAGTCACAGTGGATGGGAGCGGACTGACCTGTATTTCTATAACGGTACCATGTATTGTTAACAACGTGAAGTACTTCGTGCAATTCGTGACATTATACAACTCCTAGGAGAGAATACTTTTTCTTACCAACTTTCCACGTTTACTTATAAATACTTAACACCAGGTACATCCTAAATTTGGAGAACAAAACCCATGTAGGTCAGTGTACATGAGAACATGACAAACCTGAAATCCAATTCGACCTACTTCTGATAACACGGCGAACAAAAAATAAACACAATTGAAATTAACAATCTTGTTTTAATTAAGAATATATATATATCCACCGCTGTGGTCTCGGGGTAGCGTGCTGCCTTGTCACGCAGCGGGCACGGGTTCGATCCCCGGTCGGGAAAGTTTTTCTGGGTGAGGTTTTTATCGGGGTTTTTCCTCACCTGTAAGACAAATGTCAGGGAAACCTTAGGGCCCAAACGGTCCCCGAAATCATATGGCCATCGCAATCATCATCATTCATATTCATCTTAGGTTAAGCTTAGGATTAGGGACTCTCCTGGCACACCACTATCATCATCTTCACCCATCATATCATCGGGGCAACGTAACCCTGCCTTCCAGGCGCCCCAACCTTAGAAGTGGGTTACAAGTACGCCATGCCAGGAGAGAAACCAGGAATGTCGAAAGACAAACCTGGGACATTTGAAAAAAAAAATATATATAGGGCTATTCCAAGAGGAAGACCAGCCAAGAGATGGATAGAGACAGTGAATGCACATCCAATACGTCTTCCTCCGAGGAGTGATTTTGGAAATAAACAGGATGAAAATCCTACAAATTATGATTAAGAAGAAGAAGAAGATAGGACTATTCAAAAAGAAGGAATAGACTTCAAACATTTATTTCTTCCAAACTACAAAAAATATAAACAATTCCAACATTCCTGTAAAGAGAAATGTTAGAAGTGCCGATCATGGCCGCATTGGCGCTGTTGCTTGAAGTTGCGATCATAGTTGCATTGGCGCTGTTAGATTGGAAGAGGATGAGCAGAAGATCAACTTCATCGTCGGTGGCCTCCCAGGTCACCAGACCTAACCCCGTATGATTTTTACCTGTGAGGTTACGTAAAATACAGTGTTTTTATCCCCCCCCCACTTATGCCTGACACTCTTGAAAATCTACGACATCTAATTGTTGAAGTTATGAATTCGATTAGTAGAGACCAGCTGATTCGTGTGTGGCAAGAAATGAGCCACTGTATTGATATTTGTCGTGTAACACATGGTAATCACATTAAATGCATAAAATAGTGAAATTTGAACTTTTAACTTTTCTCTTTCCACGGATGTTAGAATTGAGTTTATATTTTCTTTGTAGTTTGGAACAAATAAATGTTTTGAAATCTGTTTTTTTTAATACCCCTGTATTTTTCTTGTGCCAGTCATTTTATAACAATATGCTTCCACTGTAGAGTAAAAGCTTTCTATGTTATAATTTCTGTAAGTACAATATTTACAGAAATGGAAATTTTCTATACTTTCCACCCATGTTTATTTATAGAAAATATTGGGAGTATAAGCCTGAACGATAAACACGGAGACCACTTTCGTTTCTTTTTCTCATTTCTGCAATGGAAAAGGCAAATGCACTTCTAATATGAACAATAAGAGAGTTAAGATGACAAAAATATAAACAAACTACACGGCACGACAGGCCTGGGATACTTGGCCTACCATCCAGCCACTGGCCTCACATCCATGTGTTAATCACAGAGGTAGTCGATCATCCAGACAGTGCAGGGATGACATGTAGTCAGCTTGTCGAATCCCCCAGTCGTTATACCTTGTTTTATCAACCTGGGGCCGCTACTTATTGTGGGCACCAGTCCCATATTGACCAAAATTCCATGAGAAAATTTCCTCCCTTATGGGGATTCGAACCAGCTCAAGTCCCGTAACACTGCATCAAGTTGTCTTGCCTTAACCACTCTGTTACGGCGCGGGACTGGCAAGGGTACATACACAATTACGTAAGTTAAATTGAGAAATGTGTATCAGTGTTGGAAAGGATTATATACCATTTTAACGCGTGAAATAAATACCCTGTGTGATTGGAAACAAACATGACATTTTCTTCTTATATTAATATTAATTTTTCTATCATTTTTTAGTGCAGGTTTGAACTTAGCAGATCTTATATTTAATTAAACTGTCCACCGCTGTGGTCTCGGGGTAGCGTGCTACCTTGTCACGCAGCGGGCCCGGGTTCGATTCCCGGTCGGGACAGTTTTTCTGGGTGAGGTTTTTATCGGGGTTTTTCCTCACTTGTAAGACAAATGTCAGGAAAACTTTAAGGCCCAAACGGTCCCCGAAATCATATGGCCATCGCAATCATCATCATTCATATTCATCTTAGGTTAAGCTTAGGATTAGGGACTCTCCTGGCGCACCACTATCATCATCATTATCACCACCCAATATATCATCGGGGCAACGTAACCCCGCCATCCAGGCGCCCCAACCTCAGAAGTGGGTTACAAGTACGCCATGCCAGGAGAGAAACCAGGAATGTCGAAAGACAACCTGGGGCATTTGAAAAAAATAATTAAACAAAAGAAGTGGGGGCTATTGTTTTGTCGTCCAGTATAATCGATAAAAAAACAATAGAAATCTAAATAGTGCAATTCTATTCTCAATTTGATGAATACAATGAAAATAAACATTTCGGATAACAGGTTTCCAACCCTAAACAGATTAGGTTTATATTTACACGTAATTATTGTAGTTATAAATCGACAGAATTAACTTAACACTCGCTTGCAGAAAGTCAACAGTCGTGATTTAATGAAAACGCTTCATTGGAACACAATACAGTAAAACTTGCTCAAAGCGGAATCGCATGGGACCAATTTTTTCCACTTTAGACAAAATTCCGCATTATAAAAAAACTAAAACTTAGGCTATTAATAATCTTAAATTATAAAAGTACCTTTTATGTCTTTTTACGTAGGCTTAATTGTATTTCAGCTGCCGTTGAAAAGCGAGGTATAGTATTTATGAGCGACTTCTACGGTAACGCGCGAAAGAAAGAATCCCGTTTTGTCAGCGTTAAAAATGTTTCTTATGCGTATCCTGAAATTAAAGTATGCAGTTTCGAGTGCCGCTCACTAACTATACTTTCGTGTATATCATTTGATTCACAGCAAATTTCATTCCATTCTACATTGTGTCGTATTTTAAAACTGTCCAGCCAACCTGAAGATGCCTCGAAATCGTTATTCCCTAGGGATTGAGCTAGAGCCAGAGCTAGAGCTTGACCTTGCTTTTGGAGCAACGATCCGGAAATTTGGAGATTTATCTTCAATCACTTTCACTTTTTCGTTTAATGAAAATGATACATACGTTTTAACCTTTTTTATTCCGTAAATTCAGACGCTGCCTGTGAAAGACCGGTATCAGAACTTAAACTAATATTAAGAGTTTACACTGCAATGGTTATTAGTAAAACAGTTATCTGTATTTCGCATAACGGGTGTGCAGTGAGGCCGAAGGAAAATTTTAGGTACAGGTAGAATCTCTAATTCACCCGACGGCAGGAATCATTTTTTTTTTTGGCCTAACGGGAATTCATTGAAGTGGAAACTAATTTATTTCTGTGTCTTTCCGCTTTATAAAAACTTTTCATGAATTGTGCAGAATTACCCTTCCGTTTCCGCGTTGGACAGATTTCGTTTTATGCAAAACAAATACACGTACAATTACTATTATTTCGCCGGGACCAATAAATTTGTTCACATTGGACAGATTTCCGCATTATTCACGTTTCCGGATTAAACAAGTTTCACTGTATAATATTGTATGAGTAAGACCACGTCAGCAATGTAGGCCTAAACAATTTTGATTTTGATACAAAACTACATAAATATATGAAATGGAAAGTTTTCATAAGTTTCTCCGTAAACTTCTTCAGAACAGAGACCTTAAGAATATTGGTTTCCGGTTACAGGAAATAAAGTAGTACCGGTACATATGTATACAATCTTTAATATTTTTTATCTAGGCCTTTAGGATTATATATTTTATTCTATATTATATCTCATATTATGATTGATCCGCTAGTGATTTATTTTTTAATGGTTTTTATATTCTACCATCAATAGATATCTATCCATCCATCTATAGTAATGTCATACATAGGCCCACTTTCAAATAAAATATCTAAACACTTTTAAAAGTTGAACATTAATGTGGCATTTAAAACTAATAAAACTTTACAAAATATAATAAAAAACAACAAAACCAAAATAAAAAAATAAAAATTATCAGGTGTATATAAATTGAAGTGTGGCACATGTGACAATGTCTATATAGGACAAACTGGTAGACCTTTTATCTCTCGGATAAAGGAACACATGAGAGCATATAACAGAAATTTAGAATATTCAAAATATGCTAACCACCTATTCCAATTTAATCATTGTTTCGATCCAAATTTTGAAATTTTACATGTTTGTGATAAGGGTAAGAAGTTAGATCTTTAGGAGGCTGTAGAGATAAATAAATTGAAGAGTAGTAACAGACTGTTAAATTCTCAACTTGATTTGAATGAATCCCCTTTGTTAAATTAAAAAAAAATTAAGTAAATATTGTTGTATTGTTGCTTAGATCAGTTGATATGTAATATAACACAATTCATAATTTAACATGTCTGAAGAAGGTACAGTGTACCGAAACAGCTGTCACTGAATTATATAATAAATATGAAAATAAAATAAAACTACGTTTTATTTTTATGTAATTACTATATAGTAATTCTGTCCGAGGGCAGGTTTTTCACTGCAATCGTAGCATTTTCATACTATGCTTTGCAGTTTTACTAGGGAATTATAGGTGTGTTAGTTTCCCGTTGCTTTCTACACCGGTGAAAGATAAGGATGGTGATGACCGGATGATTTTCGGGAACCATTGGGCCCTAAGTTTCCTGACATTTGTCTTACAGGCTAGGAAAAACCCCGAAAAAAACCTCACCTAGGAGCTGTCCCACCGGGAATCGAACCCAGGACCGCTGCGTGACACGGCAGCACGCTACAATAAAGAACATGAATTTAGAAAATTGTTATAATTCACTGATTAACGTTTTAAATTGCATACAAACCAAAGACGGAGATAATGCAAATGTATGACTCGTCATTATAAAATTAGTACGGTACATTATTATATAAAGGCTAATTTTTATAAATGTTATTTTAAGTGGTTAAATTTAAGTCTTAGTTTTGGGTATACATCTAAAACGTGACCACAAAACTTTCCTTATTTCTGCAATGGAAATATATGTATTTTATTTAAGCAAGATATGTCTTTCATATAAAAGCCGATGTCAAAGTTAACTAATGGCCTGAATCCGACAACCCAAGCATTCATTTAATAAATTATATCTTAAAACTGTATATTTACTTCACTAGCCTATAACAATATTTAATTTGTAGCGTTTATATATATGAAGGATTTGCCGCTGTGGTCTCGAGGTAGTGTCCTGCCTTGTCACTCAGTGGGCCCGGGTTCGATCCCCGGTCGGGACAGTTTTTCTGGGTGAGGTTTTTATCGGGGTTTTCCCTCACCTGTAAGACAAATGTCAGGAAAACTTTAAGGCCCAAACGGTCCCTGAAATCATATGGCCATCATCATCATCATCATCATCATCATCATTACCCTTATCATTATCGTCATCATCATCCTTCACCGGTGTGGAAAGCAACGGGAAGCTACCACACCTACAATTCCCTAGTAAAGCTGCAAAGCATAGCATGAGAATGCTATGATTGCAATGAAGGACCTGCCTTCGGGCAGAATTACTACGGATGGACGGACGGACCTTGTTGATCTAGGTAGAGTTGCTAAAGGGTTTGTCATGTCTAGAAAATTGTATTGCTCTTATGGGAACGCTGTTGTCGCTTGACGCCGCAGACTGAATAACAGGGACGAAAATATAATTATCTCCAAATTTCGTTGGAAGAGGATGGTTCAATGTTAGCCATTGTTCCGGTAATTGAGTTCACCCCCAAACTTTATTAAATACTAGCTAATACTCGGCGTGCGCTGCTATTCATAAATAAATGCTAATATAATCAATTGAGTTGGTGTTTACTTGATGAAAATCCATATTCATTAATTAAATAAAAATAAAACGTAGTTTTATTTGATTTCATATTTATTATATAATTCAGTGACAGCTGTTTCGGTACACTGTACCTTCTTCAGACACGTTAAATTATCAATTTGAAGAAGGTACAGTGTACCGAAACAGCTGTCACTGAATTATATAATAAATATGAAAATCAAATAAAAACTACGTTTTATTTTTATTTAATTAACAAATGCTAATATGTTTTTACCACCAGCTGTGCACTGTTCGGGAATCTGCTTATTCCAATATTCTTGGCATCAATGAAAGACAAAAATGGTTATTGTGAGTTATCCGTAGAAGATAAATATATGCTGTCACGGACTTTTTTGTAGAGTTTTTTGAGATGTTCAATTCTGTGTACATTAATTTGGTGTATTTGTTATGGTTTACGCAGCGTAAGCCATTTAAGTGTCTAAATAGGGACTTTAATTCACGTTTTTCACTACAACGGATGATTTTTAGGGGTGAAGGGGTTGAGTATTACAACTCCCTTATAGCCTATGTTCATCCCCGGAATCCCCTGAACATTTTTTCAAAAATCCCCATTTCAATCGTAGAACAGTATGGCAGAGCACGCTTGTCCGGGAATCGACTTATCCCGATCTTCTTGGCATCAATGAAAAACAAAAGTGGCTATTGTGAGTTATCCGTAAAAGGTAAACATATGCTGTCGCGGATTTTTTGTAGAGTTTTTTGAGATGTTCAATTCTGTGTACATTAATTTGGTGTATTTGTTATGGTTTACACAGTCTAAGCCATTTAAGCGTCAAAATAGGGACTTTATTTTACTTTTTCACTACAAAGGGTGATTTTCAGGGGTGAAAGGGTTGAATGTCACAACTCTCTTATAGCCTATGTTCATCCCGGGAATCTTCTTAACATTTTGCAAAAACCCCATCAAAATCGGATCAACGGTATGACCGCGCATAGAATACGAACAAACAAACAAACATAGACTTTTTTTATATGTAAGATGTGAATGATAATTATACATTCCATAATAGTATTTTTTTTTTCCATAAATCGGGCATCCACGTTCTTGGAAAAATTTAGGTTTAAAAATCTGGGTATCTATATGGACCTACACCTAGGCTGGAAAATCCAGGTGAATAATACCTGCAAGAAAGTGTTCTCATTTCTTCATTCCTTAAATAGGCTTAAAAAGTTCCATCCCACGACATTAAAACAGATACTTATACAGACTCTTATAATGCCACACTTCGGCTACTGCGACATATTGACTAATCTGACAACTGATCTGACAGACTACAGCGTGCTCATAATGCGTACATTCGATTTGTATTCAATATCCATCCTTATGACCACGTGTCTCCTTCATTTCAGGCCTTATCATGGCTTCGCCTAAATGACAGTAGAACTTTACATTCACATGCTTTACTATTCCAAAATTTGCACATATATTTACCAAGTTATTTATAAACGCGTTTTTGTAAATTTATGGGCTCATCACAATTTAGGAACAAGATCTCAAGATTCTTCTTTACTTTTGATACCACAACACAGGACATGTCTATACTCTGAATCTTACACAATATCTATGACTAGAGCATGGAACTCACTTCCCAGTCATGTCAGGGACTGTCAATCACTATCATCATTATAATCAAAATTAACTGATATCTTAAGTTCGACACAATGAAAACATTAATTGCATAAGAACTAAGTTATATTCAGAATTTTGTAAATAATCATCTAGGAAGCTTAACTTACTTAATTTTATTTTGTATTATTTTAATTTTATTATATTCCATGTTTTTGTTAGTATTAGCTAGTATTAGATCACCATAGTATTTTGTTTAAGTCTATATTTTAATAATATATAAATATTGTATTGACAAACTCTGCTTTTTGCAGACGATCAAGTAATAATGACAAAATCAGAAAATGCTTTGCAACAATTCCTTTACACTTTAAATAATATCTCTCTAAAATACAATGTAAGAATATCTACATCTAAAACAAAAATATTAGCTCTGAAGGAAAATGTGCGATAAGAACAAAAATAATGATAAATAATGTAATTATAGACCAAGTTCAGAATTTTGATTATTTGGTATGTCATCTAGGCAATGACAGAAATTTAGATAAACACACTAAAATATAACGATTCAATTATCTATGTGGCACAATTAAACGCACTTTATTGAATAAGTCTAGAGAATAAACTATTGTGAAGTTTTACAAAGTATTGGCAGTTCCATCTCTTATCTATGGATGTGAAACCTGGACATTAACAAAGGCAGATAGTAAACAAATAGAGGCTGCTGAAATGAAGATGTTGAGAGGAATAGCAGGATACCAAAGGACCGATAAAAAGAAAAACGAAGATAAAAGAACAGAGCTTAATATATTTAATCTCTGTGAAAGAATAAAATATCAAAATGCTTATCTTCAGCACGTATTACGAATGAATGAACAGCGCACAACAAGAAGAATGTATAATTATAAACCAAAAGGGAGAAGAATGTTGGGAAGACCATTGAAGAGATGGAAGGACCAATTCGACCTATAATGAGATCGGAACAGGCCATTGGGCTTAATCCTTGTTGATGATGATGATTTTAATAATATCTTAAAATTGTAATAAACATGTAATTTTTGTATAATTTTACTATTCGCTGGTTGAGTGGAAGAGAAGGCCTTATGACCTTAACTATGTCAGCTAAAATAAAGCATTATTATTATTATTAATTATTATTATTATTATTATTTAATTGAATTATTTATGTCAAATGAATTAACTAATAAACTAATCACATAAAAGGATATGTTTCTAATAAAAATTGCTGCATAAGAGCAATGCTATTTTCTAGACATGAATATCCTCATATGTTGGAATGCGTTTTAAAGGTGGGTGTGATATGTGAAATTAACATAATATGATACCAAAAAATATTTACTTTCTTTTAATTCAAGGAGAGTGAATTGTAAGGCTAAGAAAACATTTTTGTTTTTATATCTCATATAAAAGGATGTTTTTATTAGCAAGTGATTAAAGCACATCCTGAGAGGATGTTCATTCTGCACGAAGAGAGTTTAACATCTCGCATATGATCTGAAATTGTGGGCAGGAAGCGGATTCTCGAGTAATAATTAAAGGCGTCTACCAGTTCACAGAGAAGTCACATGTTCGTACACTCACAATCTCCGATTATTCTCACGTTAGACTAACGTAGCTTTCAAAACTTTTACTTTTCACTGATTCTTATTTCAACTGAGTCATTCTGAATCTACCGTAACATTATTTGTAGTTTTTAGCGTTGCAACATGAAATGACAGATTTTTAAAAAATAAATACGAAGTAAATAAAAATAAACCTAAAGCTACAAAATCGCTAAATAAACTAGAATGTCGTACAACGACGAAAGAATTCCTACATTTTTAATTGATCTTAAATGCGGCCAATTTTGGATCTTCAAAAAATTAATCTGAATTAAAATACCTAGGAAAAATAATTAGAAATAGGAAAGAGATGCACAGAAAAATTAAACCTCAATTCTGGCAATGCATGTTATTGACCTATTATGCATTACAGGGTCTCTTGTCCCTCTCTTCAAAAAAACAAACTGAAAATACATAAAACTTATTGTACCAGTTATATGGATGCGAAACATGGAATCTTACTTTGAGGGAGGAAAGAAGATGACGAATATTTGAGAATAAAGTTCTTAGAAAAAATGGCCCAAAGAGATATGAAGAGACAGGTGAATGGAGAAGACTACAAACAGTCAGCAACATGGTTTTTATAATAAGAACAGTTAAGTCTCGTAGACTGGGATGGGAATGACATGTGGCACGAATAGGGTATGAAAGAGGTGCATGGAAGCTTCTTGTAGAAAAAACAGAGGGAAAACGTCTAGTTGGTAGATCAAGAATGAGGTGGGAGAATAACAATCATGATTTGAGGGAAGTAAATTATACACGGAATGATTGGAAAACATTAGGACAGAATAGGGATGTATGGAGAGCTTATGTCCGCGCGGCATGAACCTACGGGTACTAGTTAGTTACAATATAAACACACAAAAACATGTGAATTAAACATCCAAGAAAACCAGTAAATCATAATTATCATCATCCGGTATCATGGCAGCTGCCGCCGTCTTCCGGAAACCAAACGCCATTCCTCTCTGTCCATCCATTCATCTTCCTCCAATCCTCTGATATTCATAGCTGCTTCTACCCTTCTATTCAAGTTTTCTTCGGTCTTCCTCTTTTTCTCCTTTCTATTGGGATCCATTCCATAACAATTTTAGGCAATCTTTACTCTGGCATTTTGACATGGCCATACCACTGTAATATTTTCTTTTCTATAATATCTATGATATCTGGCTCCTTTTGTACACCCATAATTTCCCTTATTTCTTTATTTCGTGTTCTATCCATTCTAGATTTTCCAGCTGATCATCTTAAAACATCCATTTCTGTACTTACAATTCTTTTCATTTCCCTGGTAGGAATTTGCCAGACTTCAGCACCATATGTTAAAATGCTCTGAATTATGGTTTGATACATTTGTAAATATAGCTAGAAAACCAAGTATTGGTATATTATTCTCCACGTCTCCGTTTAGGAACTAACGCTATGCCTATGCCTAATGGATTCTAGTTGTTGATATAATAAATATACTAATGGATGAAGACAGTATAATCGTAGTAATACGATATATTGTTTTCAATATTACTCCAGAGAAAATGAAAAAAATAGAGGCCCGACTCTGTGTTTTAATACGAGAGTAAAAACGTTTAAATGAGCATTAGCTGTGAGTACATTTCAACATACAGTTAGAACTTGCATTTCTATTACTTTTAGTTGGCACTGAAGTTAGAGGAAATGAGTAATTTATCAAATGTTTGCAAGAGTCATTTAATAGAGTTTGAGTTCACAAGTTTGCAAAGCTTACAAAAGTTAACACGGGTTTTCGACCTTTCAAAAAAAATTATAAAGATACACAGAGCAGAAATTAGTCATCAACGTACCGTAAAATGCCACTTGATTCGTATTTTTCCTCTTAAGATGTTTGTTTTCTGATTAGCGTAATTCCTGCACTTATGGGATTGTTCACCATGCTAAACCAATTACCCAGCGCATTTGGTTTCTTTGCTGAATGGGAGAAATCGTTCCTAAGTCTGTGAATGGTCCAATGATATTACAGTTGTCTTCAAAGATTAGAAGAATATATTCTGAGTGTTCGGAGAAGCAGTTCCACATTTTGAGAGGAAAGATAAAACCCAACACGAAACCTAATGCAAATGTCAAGTCTCAGATGTAATACTCTTCCAGTGGTACGATCACAATATTATTGCTTTGTTTCCTTATTTGATGATTGACAAAATCTCACGTAAGAAGAGATGCGCCCTTCATAACGGAAATTCAGGATTGCAGATTAATCCTTTTCCTCTCAAAACAAAAATTTAGGATACTATTTAGGTTTTTTTGTAATTTGCCTATATCTCTTTACAAAAAACAAAGAATCCCCCCTAGATCCCTCTCTCATGTGGTCATGCTTTTCAGTGAGGAGCAGCAGTAGCGGAAATGTCACGATACTATTTAACAAAAACCATACAGGGATGAAACATTAGCTCAGGATAGGGATGCATGAAGAGCTTATGTCCACGCGGCTATGGACATACGAGTTCGATTGTGCCAGTGAATTAATTAGATGCTAATGGTAAGCGAAAGAGACGCCCTATTAGGCATATAACTAATAAGATGTCTCAGTCAAGGTCATTTTGAGTTGCTAAAATATTTTTAACAAGTTACATTTTAATTTTGTCGTATGGTTATGAAAACTGAAATTTGAAGTGCTTTAAAATATTCTGTTTCCAACATTTGTCCAAGATTTTTAATAAATACGTTACATTCATATTCTTTTGCATTATAGCCTCACTCTGATGGTTAACAGTTTATATAAAAGCGGGTGCCGCGCGGCAATGTTGACATGCGGTGTTGTCACGTTTCTCATAGTGCTATCTATGGGCGTTTATTACTGATTATGTTATTATTAAATTTTTATGTTATTATTTGGTATTAAGTTTTAAAATTAAAATTATGTACGTATTTATTTATTAAATAATTTAATTCCAACATTATTACATAATTTTAATATCCATACAAAATCATGCTGAAAATATTATTATTATTATTATTATTATTATTATTATTATTATTATTATTATTATTATTAACTGTTCGGTCTGATTTGTTTCCCCATGGCCGCCACATGTTGAAATCACTTATATATAAACTAATATAATAGGCCTATGTAGATATGGTATTATTATTCTAGCTACATATCATAATAAATCATTGATAATTATACAATTAATTACAGTATACAATTTTAGAACTAGATCGAATGTTCCACATCGTTCCGAGTTTTAATTGAAACTGAGGGAAGAATAGCAATGTGGCAACATCGTCGTAGTCGCGGCAGTCGAGATCTTTGTATTTTAATAACATATAACAGCTGTGGGGAAACAAAGCGAGCCACCTGTTAAGCATCATAGTGAGGCGATAATACTTTTAAAGTTAACTTTTTCACTTTTTTATATTATTTAATGTGTAATTAAATGTTATGATAAAAATATCCCCATATCAATTTAATAGTAGAGGAACTTCGGGGAATGTGGACCCTTATTTTGAGTTTTTCTTCTTTTAATTAAGAGATTTGAATTTTGTTTAATTACAGTGATTATCATTAGTGTTATAACTATAAAATAGCATTATTATTTTATTCAAATATGGAAACATCTTCGTAATTTATAACTTTTTTACATTACAAGAAAGGTCCACGTTAACCTCCATATTAGGGTAAAGTGGACTCCAGAGTCCACCTTAGCTCTTAGACTAGTTTTAAGTATTTACTTTATTAATTTATACAGACAGGCACAAATTAATCTGAAAGTATTTATGGCTGATCTTAATTAAAAGCGTTGATATTTAACGTTTTAAAACATTATTGTTGATTATAACATTCACACGACATTCATCTGCAGACAGCAACGGCCTTTGGATTTAGTAAAGTTACAAGGATATTACTTACTCACTGGCACTATCGAACCCCTAGGTTCATGACCGCGCGGACATAAGCTCTCCATACATCCCTATCCTGAGCTAATCCTTTCCAATCATTCCCTGTATAATCTGCTTCCCTCAAATCATAGTTAATGTTATTCTCCCACCTCATTCTTGGTCTACCAATTGGGCGTTTTCCCTCTGGCTTTCCTACAAGAAGCTTCCATGCAAGTCTTTCATTCCCCATACGTGCAACATGTCCTGCCCATCGCAGTCTACGAGACTTAACTGTTCTTATTATATCTGGATTCCTATAAAGACCATGTAATTCATTGTTATGTAGTCTTCTCCATTCACCTGTCTGTTCATCTCTCTTTGGTCCAAAAATTTTCCTAAGTACTTTATTCTCAAATACTTGTAATCTCCATTCCTCCCTTAAAGCAAGAGTCCATGTTTCGCACCCATATAATATAACTGGTAGAATAATAGTTTTATATATTTTCAGTTTGACGTATTTTGAAAGGAGTTGGGACATCAAGAGTCTCTGCAATGCATAATAGCACGCATTTCCAGAATTGAGCCTATGTTTAATTTCTTTGTGCATCTCATTCCTATTTGTGATTATTGTTTATTTGTGTATTTGAATTCAGCCACTTCCTCAAAATTTCCCTCATTTGTCATTAGCTGTCCATTTCCATTATATAATGAATTTCTACCATATATTTAGTTTTATTGATATTTACTTCCAGTCCTAATTTCTTAGTGTTACTCAATAGTGTGTACGTGTTGTCCTTTAGTATCTCCTCGCTATCGGCCAATAATACTACATCATCAGCATATTAGATAACATTAATTAAGAGCAGGTGTTTTACGGATAGCATCCTCATTGACAAAATATACGTACTCGTGTAAAGTGGACGCAAGTCCACTTTAACCGAATTCCTTTGTTTAATTATTTTATATAGCCATGTGACATATCAAACCAAATACATCAGTATATTAAATCAGCATCTACATAATACAATATATTAGGAGATTTTCAATATTTATAATATTCAACAGCAGGAATTAAAAATTAATTCTTTGCTTGAAAAACTTTAAATTATCGTTTCCATAAGTATCAGACATGAACTCTACAACGAGTAAAAGAAACTGGCCTTGCATACGTCATCGTTGATGAGGGGAACAAGTTCAAATATTTTATCTTGGAGGGTCCATCCATAGTAATTCTGCCCGAGGGCAGGTCTTTCACTGCAATTATAGGTGTGGTAGCTTCCCGTTGTTTTCCACACCGGTGAAGGATGATGGTGGTGGTGATGATGGCCATATGATTTCGGGGACCTAAAAGTTTTCCTGACATTTGTCTTACAGGCGAGGAAAAACCCCGATAAAAACCTCACCCAGAAAAACTGCCCCGACCGGGGATCGAACCCGGGCCCGCTGCGTGACAAGGCAGCACGCTACCTCGAGACCACAGCGGTGGACTTTTGGAGGGTAGCACTAATTAAATAAAATACTCACAGGATTCACTCAAACAGAAGTGGTCCATATTACAATGCGAGGTTGGGAAGTGGTTTTTACAGAAGCGAGGAAATGATTAACAACCAAGCGATAGCGAAAGTGAAAACAGAGAAAGAAAGCCAGTTGTAACAAGAATATATATATATGTTTTCTTGGGTTTTTTTGCGTCATGGATGACGTCATCCATGATGCGGAAAACCCAACAAAACTTTCTTAACCATACTTATATCCGTGAAAATCTACAACATGTATGTGTGTGTGTGTGTGTGTGTATATATATATATATATATATATAATTGTCATTTTCGGCCTGAAACCTTAACAGCTTCATCCCTTCAGAATTCACTAAAAAGGGAACTAGTTTGATTTAGTTAGTGAAGAAAGTATTGTAAATATTGTAATATATTTTATTAAATAAAAACGTCCACCGCACAGGAACTGCGTAAACTAAGCGAATTCATCAGAAAGTCAAATTTATTGTCCTATTTTGCTGGTTTACGGAATATATCTCCCTTCTATTAATTGAATCTGATGTATACAATTTTAGCTACGAGAAAACAAACATGACAGTGGCTACAGAGATTTTTATATTTTGGCTTTCAGGCAAGGCCTCAAATCCTAATGGTAGGATTTCGCTGATTTCTGTAGGATACTTTAATACCGTTTTATTCCAATATCTCAATGGGAAAAATGAAAACTGTGGCCGGTAGAGCAATTTTTAAATTTTCACTTCAAGTGAACCTCCAACTCCAATTATTATCCAATCAGGCAACACCAAACGGGAAACCACAAGCTTATTAAAGAGCAAAAGGAAGGACATTTGAGAGAGAAGATTAATGATCTTCAAATTAATACAAGACATAGGAACACCAGAGAATTGTATCAGGGAATTAGAGTAGAGAGAAAAGAGTTTCAGAGGTTAGAACATAATTAGAAATGAAAATTGGGATATGATTACAGATTCCAGGAGGTTAAATAGATGAAAAAATTACTTTAATCAGCTATTAAATGTACACTTAGTAAAAAAAAAAAGAAGAATGAACGGTTTCAAAACGCAGAGTTCCTGTTATGACCCATTACGCATTCTCGAAGAGCTAAAACTGTAGCTTCACAAGGTAACGCGCTGTTAACATGTTTTAAATGAGCTGTATTTGGTTTCAATTATCTTAAATAATTAAAGAGCAGTGAAGGAGAAATGTTTCTAGATATTTACGAGTGTTCGACATATACAATATTACTTAAATATTGTAAATTTCGAATAAAGTTCAACTCTCGTGCATAATTTAAAAGTAAATAAGACAACCAGGATTTAGATGATTAATATCCGACGTTGGAGTAGCGTAGATAGTTAAATCAATTACGAAAAATGAAATATGTATAAGAGCCAGGGTTCAAATCCCTCGATAATGATATCTTTGTTTTTTATTTGTATTTCCGCAAAATACATTCTATAACATTTAATTCCAACCACATAATCTACGTCCACGTTACACTATTTTAAGTAATATTCCTGCCTTCGTAAACTATGTAACACTATTTAGCTATAGGTATAAATTTAATGTTGTGCAGTACCACATTTTAATAATAATGCTATACATTTATGTATTTGTTTATTACGTATTAGTGAGGAAAAAGTTTCAGCCTTCAATTAAAATATTTAGTTTATATATGTCAAGTCCAGCCTAATAACCCATAGATGATGGACAACAACAACGATAATAACATAGTAATACTTCCAATTAGCTCGTTTTTTCTTAAAGAGTAGACAGAATAAAATATAAATCATTATAACAATTAAAAATCTAGCATAATCAGGAATCGAACTTGTGGCTTATTGCAAACAAAGCAAGCCATAAGGCACCGAACTAAGGGTTCATTAGCTTGCTATGCCAAAAAGAATGCTCTTCATTGGAGAAAGGTGAACGTATTGTAGCTCTACTGTGCAATTAGTTTACTCGTGTGAATCACACATTAGAATTATAAATGTTCGAGATCAAGAGGACGCTCATTTTTTTTGCCAAGTGTACACGCAAGACATTATATTGAAGAGAATGATTTATGGACACCCGGAAATATTCACAGAACCAAGTGCATTAGAGGATGACATGGCGAAAGAAACTAGTTGGTTGGTGTCTAATGTGCTGCATCTAACACTGAATGATTTATGGACACCCAGAAATAGTCACAGAACCAAGTGCATTAGAGGATGATATGGCGAAAGAAACTAGTTGGTTGGTGTCTAATGTGTTGCATCTAACACTGAATGATTTATGGACACCCAGAAATAGTCACAGAACCAAGTGCATTAGAGGATGACATGGCGAAAGAAACTAGTTGGTTGGTGTCTAATGTGCTGCATCTAACACTGAATGATTTATGGACACCCAGAAATAGTCACAGAACCAAGTGCATTAGAGGATGACATGGCGAAGAAACTAGTTGGTTGGTGTCTAATGTGTTGCATCTAACACTGAATGATTTATGGACACCCAGAAATAGTCACAGAACCAAGTGCATTAGAGGATGACATGGCGAAAGAAACTAGTTGGTTGGTGTCTAATGTGCTGCATCTAACACTGAATGATTTATGGACACCCAGAAATAGTCACAGAACCAAGTGCATTAGAGGATGACATGGCGAAAGAAACTAGTTGGTTGGTGTCTAATGTGCTGCATCTAACACTGAATGATTTATGGACACCCAGAAATAGTCACACACAGAACCAAGTGCATTAGAGGATGACATGGCGAAAGAAACTAGTTGGTTGGTGTCTAATGTGCTGCATCTAACATTGAATGATTTGTGGACACCCAGAAATAGTCACAGAACCAAGTGCATTAGAGGATGACATGGCGAAAGAAACTAGTTGGTTGGTGTCTAATGTGCTGCATCTAACACTGAATGATTTATGGACACCCAGAAATAGTCACAGAACCAAGTGCATTAGAGGATGACATGGCGAAAGAAACTAGTTGGTTGGTGTCTAATGTGCTGCACATCTAACACTGAATGATTTATGGACACCCAGAAATAGTCACAGAACCAAGTGCATTAGAGGATGACATGGCGAAAGAAACTAGTTGGTTGGTGTCTAATGTGCTGCATCTAACACTGAATGATTTATGGACACCCAGAAATAGCCACAGAACCAAGTGCATTAGAGGATGACATGGCGAAAGAAACTAGTTGGTTGGTGTCTAATGTGTTGCATCTAACACTGAATGATTTATGGACACCCAGAAATAGTCACAGAACCAAGTGCATTAGAGGATGATATGGCGAAAGAAACTAGTTGGTTGGTGTCTAATGTGCTGCATCTAACACTGAATGATTTATGGACACCCAGAAATAGTCACAGAACCAAGTGCATTAGAGGATGACATGGCGAAAGAAACTAGTTGGTTGGTGTCTAATGTGCTGCATCTAACACTGAATGATTTATGGACACCCAGAAATAGTCACAGAACCAAGTGCATTAGAGGATGACATGGCGAAAGAAACTAGTTGGTTGGTGTCTAATGTGCTGCATCTAACACTGAATGATTTATGGACACCCAGAAATAGTCACAGAACCAAGTGCATTAGAGGATGACATGGCGAAAGAAACTAGTTGGTTGGTGTCTAATGTGCTGCATCTAACACTGAATGATTTATGGACACCCAGAAATAGTCACAGAACCAAGTGCATTTGAGGATGACATGGCGAAAGAAACTAGTTGGTTGGTGTCTAATGTGCTGCATCTAACACTGAATGATTTATGGACACCCAGAAATAGTCACAGAACCAAGTGCATTAGAGGATGACATGGCGAAAGAAACTAGTTGGTTGGTGTCTAATGTGCTGCATCTAACACTGAATGATTTATGGACACCCAGAAATAGTCACAGAACCAAGTGCATTAGAGGATGACATGGCGAAAGAAACTAGTTGGTTGGTGTCTAATGTGTTGCATCTAACACTGAATGATTTATGGACACCCAGAAATAGTCACAGAACCAAGTGCATTAGAGGATGACATGGCGAAAGAAACTAGTTGGTTGGTGTCTAATGTGCTGCATCTAACACTGAATGATTTATGGACACCCAGAAATAGTCACAGAACCAAGTGCATTAGAGGATGACATGGCGAAAGAAACTAGTTGGTTGGTGTCTAATGTGCTGCATCTAACACTGAATGATTTATGGACACCCAGAAATAGTCACAGAACCAAGTGCATTAGAGGATGACATGGCGAAAGAAACTAGTTGGTTGGTGTCTAATGTGCTGCATCTAACACTGAATGATTTATGGACACCCAGAAATAGTCACAGAACCAAGTGCATTAGACGATGACATGGCGAAAGAAACTAGTTGGTTGGTGTCTAATGTGCTGCATCTAACACTGAAGTCTCCAATAGTTCGAAGTTTTGGAAGTTTCCTGTTTGACTGTTGTACTGTTGTTGAGGTGTTCGCCATCCATTTCTTTCTCTGGCTGGTTGCATAGAATGCACCTTGGTGTAGGGTGCAAGTGTTTAGCAAGGCAATCGTGTCCTGTGGTTAGTCTGAACTGAGCAACTGCTGTCTTCCGTGGAAGTTTTGGTATGATGTTAATGTTTTGAAGGAGGCATTTCCATTTCTTGATTTTTGAAGATGATTGAAGTCTGTTGTCATGAATATTCCTGGTTTTTGATTTCATGTGCATTTTCGCCGAAATATAAGATATAGGTGTTATCAGGGAACCTTCCTTCGCAAGGAGATCAGCTGCTTCATTTCCTAAGATTCCACAATGCGATGGAATCCACTGTAGGACGATTTATTTGCCGTGTTTATGGAGTCTTCACATCATAACATTGTTTGGAATCATGTGTATTTGGGAGACAGATTGATTGAAGAGTTGCTTTTGAGTCTTACAGGATAACTAACCTGGAGAAGTTATCTGATATTGATAAGAGGTTTTCACGTTATGATTTTATAGCATGTATCTCACCGTCGAAATTTGTTGTTTTTCAAGTATGACAGTATAATGAAAAGAGGGTGCATGTTCACGCCTACAGATGTTTAAAGCATCAGGTTCGTTACTCCACCGGAACCGATAGGAAAATATACCAAACACCTTTCAACTACGGGATTTAAGTATGAGATTGGTATTTATAAATCTCACTAGCTGTTTCTTGCTTTCAATGTCCAAAATTATTTATCAGTACAAGATACAGTACACTAATGATATCAACATTTAGTCGTAAGTCCTTTGGATCAGAAAACAAAAACGTGATTGTTCAGTAGCCAAATGTGTATAAGCTGTCAATCACATACTTACGGAACTGTCAACCATTGCATGCCGAAACCTACATTGAAATTTCTCCCAGAGGAGCGTTGTGATGTACCAAGAGAGTGTCCAAAAATTAGCTTCCGCTTTTAACAACAAGGCACAGAAATCGAAGCCCGAATCCAGCAATAGCAACCCACTCTTCAAAGGAGCTGGACATCCCTGTGTGAGTATAACGGAGTGGAGTTCAGCTGGATGCGATGCGGAGGCTAATTGTCACGGTTATCCAATTCACCAAGTCAGGAATTGTATTACATCCCTGTAGCTTAAATAGGATATTTGGCGCTGCATTTTAGTGCCTTGCAGTTGAAAGCGGCAGATAATTTTTTGGACACGGTCTTGATATCTCACAATGCTTCTCTGGGAGAAATTTTAGGTTAGATTTCGGCATGTAATGGCTGACATGCCCTTTGATAGATCTTACGCACTATAAAAGAATAATACAGTTAAAACAATATTGGAATTATCAGGAACAATCTGTCAAAATAAATAAATAAATAAACGCACACAAAAATTGTTTAACTATAATCCAAAAGGTAAAAGAATAGTTGGTAGATCGAAGTCAAAATGAGTTCAATATAAAAGAATGAGACCGGAACGAGCCTCATGAAATTAATGATGATATTAATTATTGAGCATTAGCGAGGAGATACTAAGGGTCAACAAGCACACTGTGTTGAGTAATACTAAAGAATTGATACTGGAAGTAAACATCAATAAAATTAAATATATGGTCACACTTAGAAATTCATTAGAATAATGGAAATGGACAGTTAATGACAAATGAGAGACATTTTGAAGAAGTGGCTGAATTGAAATACCTACATACAATAATCATAAATAAGAATGAGATGCTCAAAGACATTAAACATGGGCTAAATTCAGTAAATGCGTGCTATTATGCATTACAAGGACTTTTCGCCCCAACTACTTATATAAAAGTTAAACTGAAAATACATAAAATTGTTATCCTACCACTTACATTATATGGATGCGAAACATGGACTCTTACTTTAAGGGAGGAGATGAGATTATGAGTATTTGAGAATAAAGTTCATAGGGAAATGTTTGGTCCAAAGACAGATGAACAGACAGGTGAATTGGGAAGATTTACATAAAAGTAAACTACATTGCCTTAATAAGAAAGTCAGATATAATAAGAACAGTTAAGTATCTTAGATTGCGATGGGCGGACTTGCGACACGAATAGGGAATGAAAGTCGTGCATGGAAGATTCTTGTAGGGAAACCAGAGGGAAAACGCCCAGTTGGTAGATCAAGAATGAGGTGGGAGAAAACCATTAACCATGATATGAGGGAAGTAGATTATAGAGGGTGATTGGAAAACTTTAGCTGGGGATAGAAATTTTTGAAGAGCTTATATCCGCGCTGCCATAAACCTACGGGTTCGATAGTGCCAGTGAGTTAGTTATGAATTATGTTAATATCTTAGTTATTTTACGTCCCCCGACGTAGCGAGTGGTTAAGGCAGGAAGCCTTAGCGCAGAGCTACGGGACTTGCGCTGGTTCGAGTCTCCACAGGGGAAAATTTTTTCTCGTGGTATTTCGGCCAGTATGGGACCGGTGTCCACCCAGCATCGTGAGGCATTTGGGTAGCCACAATAAGTAGCGGCTCCAGGTTGAGAAAACCAGCTAAAACGGCTGGGGGACTCGACATGCTGATCACATGTCGCACCTGTAATCGACACGTGTGGATGTGAGGCCAGCAGCCGGATGGTAGGCTAAGGGCCTTCTAGGGCTGTCGCGCCAGGAGTTTTATTTATTTTACACATATTGCTTAATAAGTAGATATCTACAACGCACATTGATTAAAAAAGATTGTAGTGAAAATGTGAATATAATCGATACAGTTTGCGGTACATTATAAATTTACCGTATGTGTATTTAAAGAAGGCGTTAACCGAACCTCACACCAGTCATTTACATTTGCAGTAATGAGGCCTCCCGGCATGAACAGTAATATCCTCAGATTGCGAGCCGCAACGACCTGTCCAAAGCACAATCTTGCCACGACTTTAGCACGGGCCACGGTGTGCGAGGTCGGGAGTGCACATTCAGCTGGGCGTTGTGCAGTTTTCACTACCTCACGGGTTGTTGACCCCTGGCACTACAGACATGAAAACCTAACATTCTCAATTCACACCACCATCCACTTGGACAATATACATTCAATGTTGAAATGTTGCATTCTGAAATTTGAAGACATAACTACAGTATTATACGTAGTTCACTCATCCCCGGGAAAAGTCACATAAGCCAACTTTTTGTTTTATTTTCTTAATGGATGAAAGGTATTGTAATGCATTGTTTATGCTTTAGAATGGTTGAGATAAGTTATTTTATTGACTCATTAACAGCTAAGGTTATTACTACGGCTAGAATTTTTATGATAGTTATAGCATATATTTTTTGGCAAGAGCGATGTTTCTTAAATGTATATAAATACTTTTTGTACAAAAATTAATTGAATTAAATTTCTTTGTTAAGTTCATACTCATGCATATTTGGCCATTTATATGTGACAAAGCATATTATAGCAATTTATTGGTCATATTCGTCATATTTTTGTTCGTATGAAATTAATAACTTTTATTATTCAATTTCTATCTTCCATGTTTATTTGAGTTATTAGATTTCTCAGAAGAGGTATGGACAATCAATAAGTACTACAAGAATAGACTAATAGCTCTAGAAATGGATTATTTTCGGAGAAGTGCCAGAAAGTCAAAATTAGAACATGTCACAAATAAGGAAATTAGAAATATAATGGAAGCAGAAGAAAGCATAATTGAAAGAATTGAGGAGAAGGAATTAAAGTGGTTAGGATATGTTTTATGAATGGAAGATGAGTGATGGCCAAAGCAACTATATCAATGGCATCCGACCAGAAGAAGGAAGAGAGGGAGACCGAAGTTAACATGGAAGGAAAACATGAAGACATTAATGCAAGCAAGAGGGCTAACCATTGAAGATGGCTAAGATCGTAGATTTTGGAGGTTTGGCACGGGAAGACGGCAGCAACTGTAAAAACCTGAACTCAGATTTTTGCTTTTGTAAAATCTATCTTCCTCTCCTATTTTGATTCAATTTACAGTATGGACTTTTCCCTTACGTATATATACCTGAACAAATATTTATATATTGTCTCGCGACAAGCAGGTAGCTACTGATAATTTTAATAAAATAAAAAGCATGCTACATCAAATTCCATACTTTAGCTTGCTTCTCATTTGAATTTTATTCTTAAATAAATAGTTAATTGTCATAAATCGATTTACTAATTGATTTTACAACTGAAATTATTTCGTAATTATAATATTAGGTAGTCTTTTTTATGTTACAGTGCATATTTTTGTAAATTTTAGGTCATAACCGCATATATATATATATATATATATATATATATATATATTGCATATTTCGGTGGTTTTTAGGTCATAAAAATCCTAGCCCTAGTTATTACTTATTACGTTATTAGCATCGCGATCCACATCTGGGAATGAAATAACCGACAGTTTTTTATCAATGGTAGTATATTTTTATTCAGGCTTGAAGCTTCTTGTACGTACCGTAAATCTATGACACGGGACCCACACCTTTAGTTCCTTTGCAAACGAACCCATACTGTGAATTTCTATATCCTGAAGAATAGATCGTCTCCGATCGGGTTTGAACCCGTGAACCAGAGGTGAACATGATAACTAAGTACTACTGCACCAGGGCCAACATTGAAAATCAATCCACTCAATGGTTATGACAGCCGAAGTCGGCGCTGACCTCCCCAATCTAATTTGGTTCCACTTATTTCCCTACAGAGGTGAATGAAGAAGACTACATAACAATGAACTACATGGTTTTTATAGGAAATCAGATATAATAACAAATCTCGTAGACTGCGATGGGCAGGACATGTGGCACGAATGGGGAATGAAATACGTGGATTGAAGATTCTTGTAGTAAAACCAGTCGGAAAACGCCCAGTTGGTAGATCAAGAATGAGGTAAAGAATAGACATTAACCATGATTCAGGGAAGTAGATTAAACAGTGGATGATTGAAAAACATTAGCTGAGGATAGGGATATATGGATATCTTATATTCACACGGCCATGAACCTATAGGTTCGACAGATCCAGTGAGTTTATTTCCCTATAGATATCTTGAGTGACATGTGGTCGGCATGTCGCCTCAAGAGACATCTAGCAGGCAACTAAGATATTACTAGGATAGAACGTCAGTTAAATTTTGCTCAGTGACCTATTTTTTCAGGCTTGAGGATCTTTTACAAGCCTGAAAATCTCCATAATCGGGACTCACGTTTCTGGTGGACTTGTCCCTTGGATTTTTCCATCCTAAAATTCAATCGACCCCGGCTGGGTTTGAACCGCGGGACTAGAGACCACCGCACTGTGACCGACAACATTGAGAGTAGCATAGAGCAAGTTCGAATTGGCGGTAAAATCTCTCAGAATACTGGAAGTCCAAAATACATATCAGGATCAGAAAGACTATGTATCGACTGCTCGTGAAGGTTGATGTAAATTGAAGAACTTTAAACTTATCACAAGATAAACGCACTCAGGAATGTTAAAAAAAATGAGAACACTGTAGTACACTGATGTAAATTGCTTCCCCTCACGCAGCGACTTCTGGTTAAACTTCCTTGTCTGTGCTTTTCTGTGGTCAATCTAGTATAAGGTAAAAATACCAAGAAATTCGTGTAACTACCTTCTTGAAAAATTATCAGCTTCATATTTATTGCCGTATATATTCATAAGGAAGTATAAACAATAGAATCGCCTGAAAACAATAGAATCACATAGTTCAGAACAATAGAGTTTTAACTCTGACTACGAGAGTGGCAAGTTAAGAGTTCAAATATCCAATTCAGATGACCGATGGGATTAAGTTCATTATATTCAAATGTTCACTCGTCCTTTCTGATCCCTGACACAGCGATGGGCTTCCAGATGTCAGCTAGGGCGAGAACCTAAAGAAAATTCACAATATGGCCAAAGTAAACGAAGCTACAAATAACGTAAAATAGCATCATAGACAATCACGGATTGAGCCCATGTGGTTTGTTCCGGTTTCGTAGATTTTCATTCAAAAAGTTCAATCAATCTCTTTTTTCGGTCTACCAACATTCCTGTCTCCTTTTGGTTTGTAATTAAGTAGTTAATTTTTGGTATGCGTCCATCTTACGCAAACGTAAATTAAAATTAGTATAATAATAATACGAAGGGGGCACGCCGTAGCGTATGGTTAAGGCAATACGCTACAAACCGGAAGGTCGAGGTTTCGAGTTCTGGAAGGGTAAGAAATTTTAAACTGACCCAAATATTCTGGGAACGATTCAGTATCTAACAGAAATTTGTACCATACGCTTGTTCTGGGGGTAAAGGTGGTCGTCTCACAGGGCTGACAACCCGGCTCATATTAAGTGCCGATTGTCTAGAAAAAATGGGATCCTTAACCTCCTACTTTCCCAAGGGCCTCCTAAGGCCTGCAATTGGACCGCTTTACCTTTTATGTGAAGGTGGTAATAATACTAATAGTACGAATAATAATAGTGTTTTCAAACTGGCAGAGTTAACGCTGTAAGGCTTTCTTTTTTCACCCATCCAGTAAAATAGGACATGTATTTTTACACCGTAACTACGTCTAAAACTAATACCAAATAATTTTAACGTAGAATACTTAAACATAAATAGTTTTAAAATAGCTAACTATAGTTGTAATGAAGGGTCCGGGAAATAAACAAGTAAGTCACTTTTTTTTTGTGGAAAAGGAGTTTGAAAGGCCATTAGATTCGCCATGGAAATCAGTTTCTTTTAGAGCTGTGAAACAGTAAAAGAAACAGTTTAACCATAGGTTTATTTACCTTTCAAAGTTTGACAAACATATAGAGAACTAGATGTGTTGCACAATTAAATGTCCGTTCTCTAGGTTCCATGGATAAGGATTTTTTTTTCCCTGTACCCTTCAAGTACTTACAAAAATTTCTAATTTATCAATCTGCTCATGGCATTAAAAAACTCTAATGTAGAGTTTACAGAAACATTTATTTTTGCTTGTAAGAGGATACTGGCCATCAGCTCCTGATTTCAAGTTGTAGCAAATTCCAATAACGGGAGAGAGAAATTAAAAAAAAAAATAGGAATTAGATGTTCTATGATAATATTAATATTACATTGACCTGTGACGTAGTGCTGACGTTATGATTAGATCAGGGGCGGTTTTTACTGGGTGTTGCAGGTTTGCGCAACCACCAGTATTCAAGTAATATTCTTTCCTTATTAAGAATTAAATGTTTTTAATCTAAACATGCGCTTAAAACGTTATTTCCAATACAGAACGAGTCATGAAATGAACTCATTCCAAATCTTCTGAAAATGTTCTCGTCGCTTCTTCGTGCACGCATGCTCCCTTTGCCTTAGTAAAACCTGGCTGTTACAGCCTGAGAACTTCAGGTTAAACCCAAGAAAATATGTGAACTACTGATATTCTCTCTTTCACTCCGTGCGGCACCAGTCTTACAATCCGCGTTTCACAGGATATTTTTATAGTTTAATGAGTGTCCAGTGTGATAATTGTTGTAGTTGGTGGAAGATGTTCATGAGGAATTCTGCGACGTTGACTGTATTGAAATGAAACTTCAGAATATTTGGCGGAGAAGCAGATTGTAGTATAGCTGGTCGAAAAAATGGCTTGTCCTGTGGAGATTCGAACCAGCTCAAGTCCCGTAGCTTCTGTTCCAAGGTATCTTGCCTTAACCACTCAGTTACGGAGCGGGACAAGGTAGATACGAAGATTAGTACGATGTTACAAGAATAAATGGAATACGAGACCCGCGCCGTAGTCTGACTTAAGGCATGGTTCCTTAGTACATAGCTATGTTTGAGTCCCCATGGGGAAATAAATTTTCTCGCGTAATTTCAGCCAGTTTGGGACCGCTGCCTACTCAGCATTATGAGAAATTTGGGTAGCTGCAATAAGTAGCCAATCCATGTTCAATAAAACCACCTAATGACTGGGAAACCCAACATACTGACCACATGTCACCTCTATATTAGTTGTAAGATCGTCCATTTCTATTGACTAACACGCAGATGAGATGCCAGCAGCCGGCTATAGTGAAAACTTTCGTGCATACTGTTTTACTTATAACTCTAGCTCAGATTACTATCCAAAGAAAATATGATTTTTCACTTCGAGTTAACATTGGGGTACCGTCCAATACAATGACAGATAAGTAACACTCTTCAACATACAAAATGTTATGGAAACGAGAGTAAACAATCTTCACATTTTCGGGGGTCACTGAATTAGAAAACGTCATTGAAATTTGTAGATTGGCTCTAGTTTTTGCATTAGAGACCTAACTTTTCTTCAAATTGCTAAGTTTTCCACTAAATATAGGATTCTTGCATTTACATTGTTGGTAGCATTCTCGCAGCAAGTTGTCATTACGTGATCGATTATTCTCTTCGTTCTTGTACGTTGATCATCTGATAAGCGGTGATGTTTCAATCCTTATGAAATGACAAACAGTGGTTGTTGATACGTACAGAAGTGCTCCCATGAGAATTGTGTTATAATTTCATCTGTCATTCTGATCTTATGGACAATTAGATAATGCCTTGGCAGCATGTAAACAATCCTTACAATTTTTGCTATATACGCGGAGAAGTGAACATTAGGTCCGAACAACGTTAAATTATATTTGAAGAAAAAAATATGCTCCGACTGGGGCTTAAATCCAATACCTTTGGCTTTCTAGGCCACGACTACCGACTGAGCTATCTGAGCAAATTCCAATCTAAACGCAAATGTTTATCTTATATACGCTGCTAATTCCCGCGCACCAAATGCTATGAAACCTTTGCTTCTCTCTTGCAAATGGCGACTTCTTTATTAAAAAAACATTTATTTGGGAATTTTATATTACATTATAAAGCCAGTACAGCTTAAATTACTTAATTTATTACGTTAAATTACATCATTTACTTAAAGAAAAACATTTTATTTTTGCTAGAAAAACTGGCCTCCAGGATAGTCATCAAGGCCAAGAATGTTGTGCATGAACTTTTGATAGATTCGAGCAAATTTTTCTCCCACCAGCTCATGTCAAAATGGGGCTTGTAAAGAGTTCTGCATACACTTACTTGAGTGAAAAATTTGGAAAAAGCAAAAACAGGCAATGTTCATTGGTCCACTAATCCTTTACTTCATGAAATTAGGCCTTTTGAGCTGTTTTCGGTCCACTAATTAAATCATTTTTTAAAAGGCCACTAGTTTAAATATTTATAAGTGACAAGGAGAGACCAACATGAGAATCCCTAAAACATGTTTCGAATCAATTTCAAGCTGAAAGTTTAAAATATCTTGATATGACAGACACGTATAGATACTTGAAGTATGTCATTAAAAATCCATTTATTTGCATTAACACCTGGATTTCTCCTCTTCAAATTGTTGTGACGTGAACGACAATCATAATGAGTGCTTCCATCAAGATACTTCGATAATGGCATAAAAATACAAAGGACAATTTAATGCTGATATGTTAGCTGGATGGTGAAAATGGATGCTGCTAAAAAAGTACACCATAGAGAGATAAAATAGAAACCCCTTTAAAAATAACAAACTTTGTAATACATTTTTAAAAATACATTTTTAATATTTTTATTATAATTTACATGTGATAAGCATTATCTCAATAACGAAAGCTAATACCGGTACATCAATTCAAACATTTTCGTGTTCAGGGATTCGGAAAACAACTCTTATTCTTTACATCATAACATTAAGTCCAAACTTCATTGCGCGACAGGCCTAGAAGACCCTCGACCTACTAACCGGCTGCTGGCCTCACATAACTAACTCACTGGCACTATCGAACCCGTAAGTTCATGGCCGTGCGGATATAAGCTCTCCATACATTCCTATCCTAAGCTAATGTTTTCCAATCATTCCGTGTACTTCCCATAGTTAATGTTATTCTCCCACCTCATTCTTGGACTACCAACTGGGAGTTTCCCTCTGGTTTCCGTACAAGAAGCTTCCATGCACGTCTTTCATTCCCCATCGCAGTCTACGAGACTTAACTGTTGTTATATCTGGCTTCCTATAAAGACGCTGGCCTCACATACACATGTTAATCGCAGAGATGGAGTATTGCCCAGCCAATACAGGGAAGACATGTGGCCATAATGTCGGGTTTCCCAGCAGTTATAGCTGGATTTCTCAACCTGAAGCCGCTACTTATTATAGATACCCAAATAACACGGTTAAACAAATTTTGAAAGGTTTAATGTTATGGTAGTCCCGCGCCGTAGCCGAGCGATTTAAGACATTATGCATTGTTGCAGAACTATTAGACTTGTGCTGGTTCGAGTCTAATACACGGTGATTACAAATGATTGGAGCGATTTCATGATTTTATTGTAGCGATCTTATTTGACATATCTTCACAGAACTTTAAAGTTATGTATAAAAACTCATAAGGGTTTTTTTTTGTTTTCTCTCGCAGCCGTGTTTCAGCTTTAAACCGAGAGAGCGCAGCAGTTATCAAAGATGGCGACAGGCGAGGAGAAAGCATATGCTGTGCTTGAATTTCATTCAACTCAATCTGTGATAACTGTGCAACGACACTTCAGAACGATGTTCGAGAAAGATGCACCGAGTGCCAACTCCATTCGGCGATGGTATGCGCAATTTAAAGCTACAGGATGCCTCTGTAAAAGGAAATCAACGGGTCGTCCTTCAGTGAGTGAAGAAAAGGTTGAGAGTGTGCGGATGAGTTTCACACGTAGCCCACAGAAATCAACACGAAAAGCGAGCAGAGAGCTGAACATTCCACAACCGACCGTTTGGAAGATCTTGCGGAAAAGATTGAAGCATAAACCTTACCACTTGCAATTTCTACAAGCCCTTACGCCCATTGACAAAGTGAGTCGGTTTGAATTTTGTACACAAATGCAGCAGTTTATGGATGAGGATGGTTTTTTGTGAGAAACTTGTCTTCAGTGACGAAGCAACATTCTTTGTGAATGGCAAAGTGAACAAACACAATGTGCGAATCTGGGGCACAGAAAATCCCCGCGTTATTGTGCAGCACATTCGCGACTCCCCAAAAGTTAGTGTGTTCTGTGCGGTTTCTCAGTTCAAAGTTTATGGCCCTTTTTTCTTCTGCGAGCAGAACGTTACAGGACACGTGTACCTGGACATGCTGGAAAATTGGCTCATGCCGCAGCTGACGACCGACAGTGAGACCTTCATCTACCAGCAGGATGGTGCTCCACCACACTTCCATCACGATGTTCGTGAATTTTTAAACATGAGATTGCCAAACCGATGGATCGGTCGCAGTGGAGAGAATGATCAGAAATTGTTGTCATGGCCTCCACGCTCCCCCGATTTGACGCCGTGCGATTTTTTGTTTGGGGGTATGTGAAAGATTCAGTGTTTGTGCCTCCTTTACCAGTAGACTTACCAGAACTGCGAGCTCGCATAATCAATGCCTTTGAACAAATTAATAGGGACATGTTACGTCGAGTATGGGACGAACTTGATTACAGACTTGATATCTGCAGAATCACCAAGGGGGAGCATATGGAGCACCTGTAACATCTCAAAAAAAACCTGGGAAGTTGCTCTATGTATCTGTAAAAGTTCGTGAAAATATGTCGAATACTACAGCTACCATAAAATCATGAAATCGCTCCAATCATTTGTAATCACCCTGTAGTTCTGCAACAATGCATAATGTCTTAAATCGCTCGGCTACGGCGTGGGACTACCATAACATTAAACCTTTCAAAATTAGTTGAACCGTGTTATAGGTATTGAGAGTAAAATTAACTTTTTTTAAATCAAGTTGATTGTAATATTTTGTGCGCTTAGTCTAAGTCCAAATTTATTTGTCGAATTCAAAATCTCATTAAGACCATTGTTATTTCTGTCAATGAATTTCGTAATATCGTTTGGTTTACTTCTGCCTTACTTCTTATACCGAGCATCCAGATTCAGTCAACTACGATGACTCGATGTATCTTGAATGTTTCCGCAGCAGGTACCAAAGATTTCTGTAGTCAAGATGTTGCGATGATAATTCATTTTCCATATTTCGGTGCCTGACATGGAGTGGACAATGGAGCAGGATGTGTTCTAGAATATGATATTTGGTTTAAAATTTAAGTCGCCTGAATAAACGTGACATCGCCAGTATGACAGTTCAATATGCCACTTATAACTTGTTAATAAGTGAAAATATACTTTTTTTTATATACGCAGTGTCCTTTTGAAAGAAACTGAAATTGCTGAAGAACACCTTGATGGTATAAAGAACGATATAGGCTACAACACGTTATGTCGATTTGCTTCATCGAAGACAAGAAAGCGCAACAAAACACGACAATTGTTCGCTGCATTGTCGATCAAGCGTATAACATTAGAAGGCCGTGCCCAATTGTCTTATCCGGATATCCTTTTTGTTAAATGGGTGTCAATTTCTCCTAAACGAAGCACGTGACTAAACAAAATATCTCAAATGCTATTACATAATTAAAATCAGAACCATATGTTGCCATCAAAACAGAACGAGAGTTTTAATTATGTGATTTAGTGAAATTCCTTCTTCTTCTTCTTCTTGGTTTAGGCTTATTTAGTAGCCTGTTCCGACTCCAAATTGCTGCTCTTTCCATCTTTTCTTTGGTTTTCACATACTACTACTTCCTCGTGGTGAATAGTTATATGCTGCTTTTGGTATTCTATTCTCAGTCATCCTTGCCAAGTGTTCTTTCCAGTTTGTTCTGTATTTCACTATTATTGTGTTTAATTCCTCTACTTTTAGTTGTCTTATTTCTGTGTTATGTTTTTTGTCTGTTCTTTGATATCTTGCTATGGTCTGAGGAATTTTATTTCAACAGCTTGTATTCTGGCAGATTGTTGTGTTGTCACTGTCCATGTTTCGGATCCATAAGTAATAATATGCACTGCCATTGTTTTGTATAATTTCATTATAGAGTCTTTCCTGGCTTTATTTTTCAAAGTTCTTTTTAGTGTTCCTCTTGTATAATTAAACTTATTTAGTTTGTTATTTATATTCGTTTCCGCTGTGTATGATATTTTGCAACCTAGGAAGTTATATCTTACCACTTGTTCTATTAGTTTATTTTCTAATATTATCTTTGTCCGAACTGGACGAGCGCCCTTGAAGGCCATTTTTTTTTCTGATGACATTTCCATGTTGTATTTTTTTTTATATTTCATTTAGTTTATATAACATTCTTTGTATTTCGTCTTCTGTTTTTGCTATTAAAATCTGGCCATCTGCAAAGGCTGCTGTTTTTATTACTATATTTCCTAAGTTAATTTCCCCAGTCGTCATTTTCTTCCATTATCTTATGTCGTCGAAATAAATGTTAAAAAGAGTGGTTGATAGTGGATACCCTTGTCTAACTCCTCCTGTTATATGTATTGGTTCCCTTTGATTTATTTTTATTTTTGTTTTCTCAAACATTTTCTTAATTACTGCTAACAAGTGTGAAATTCCACCAGTGTTATATACTTATATAACGGAGCGGCGTTTACCGGGTATTTATTTAACTTAATCTTCAATTGAACAGACATTATATACACAAGGTGTTACCGAAATGAGTGCAGGTTTTTCATGTGGTAGTAGGGAACATCCATACAAGTATTTTATCACAATGATCCTTGGATTGGAAATGCATTGTTGTGGGTCTACAGAATAAAACAGCATTTAAAATTGTTGAACACATTGTTATTTATATATTAATTCTAAGAAAAATGGAAGGTATTACGTGTTATTTTACAGTAATTGTTGGAGACGCTCCCCGCGTCTCACCTCGGACTGATGAATTCTAAGAAGCATACCTGGATGCTCCCTGATTTCCACAGCAGCTGCCACGATCCTTGCTACAAGCTCTGGAGCTGAGCATCCAGATCAATGGTCGTCATTACTGTAAAATAACATACCTTCCATTTTTCGTAGAATTAATAAATGAACAACAATGTGTTCAACAATTTTAAATGTTTTATTCTGTAGACCCACAACAATGCATTTCAGACCCAAGGTTCATTGTATTAAAATAATTGTATGGATGTTCCCTACCATCTCACGAATCTGCACTCATTTCGGTAACACATATATAGGCCTATATATAAGGGTGTCTAAAAATCGAAGTCTTATTTTTAACATATACTCTGAATTTATTTGTATAATGTTAAAACAATTGTAAGTACAATTTGGTGTACGTAGGCCCACGGCAATCCGTGCCGACTTGCTTCAAAACATGTTAGTACTTGCTAACTAAGGCGAACGAAATATAGACTATGTTTTTTTTGTAAAGTAGTAAACAGATGTACGTTTTGGGCATATTGATGTTCTATATACTAAATAAATTTTTAGTTCTAGAATCGTTCTAAACTAACCCAGTACAAATGTTCATGTCTTATGTTCGGCGTGAAGTCAGCACGGGTCGTCACAATCCAATAGCAATAATATTTGAGTTATTAAGCTCAAACAGAAAACAATGTGTAGAGTATGCATATCTGATTTTGCGAAAAACAAACCTTCTTCAAGTTTGGGAGTCTCGGGACACTCTAATGTATATACGGCAAAATTATATTATTTCAATGTATCCAAATTAGGTTGCAAGTACGTTATACAAATTCCAAATTAAATTTTTACAAATACATTATAACGTTTAACTCAAAATTTGTTAATTTTCAGATGGTTCTGACGACACGAGTTCTGTTCATTTACATACGGTTATACAGAGTTATATCCGCTATATTCGATTAAACTGCATCTTAAACGTTATTGGGGCTGTCACCAATCAGTTTATATACTCCAAAATTATACTTTGTCTATTATCTCGCTAATTTTGGATAGTGAATAGGGTTTTAACTAGGGTTAAATATATAAGTAAATAGTAATTGATTTGGTGGGCGCCGGATTTAGAAAGGATTTCCTCAATTCGTGAGGAATTTGGGTTCGCGGTCTAGTCATGGTTTATAGGGGTCGGTGAGCGATGATTTCTTACCTCAGGGATATCGAAGGAGTTAATATGGGCAGAATTCTTTCGTAATAAGTTTTAATTTAGTACGAAACACTATATTTTATTCACTGTTTGACACTTGGTACATTTATGCTGAGTATTGAACTCATGCCCCAAGTGGGAGTCAATGGCCAATCACATTTCAATGATTTTCTATTTACAATCAATCACAGTCCTGTTTCGCCTCGAATTTATCAACTGAAGTTTATCATATTAAAGAATGCTCCTCCTTTTTAACATTCTGAATAGGCTATAGCATTATTTTAGAGTGACTGACTCCCTAAGAAATATGGCTACTGGATTGTGTGTGTATATATATATATATATATATATATAGTGCATGAATGTCAGCAGATAGAGCATGCGGGAGATAATATAAAAACATTTGTAGCAATTGATCATACTTAAAAAAAGAAAGAAAGAAAGAAAGAAAGAAAGAAAGAAACCACTGTTTGCACTTTCTGAAACTTTTTTTCTCCAGGAAATGACGTTGCAGAAAAATATAATTGACATATTTACATCATAGGACATCAGAAATTAATTAATACCTATAATGTTGCTTATAAATGTCTCTACTAGGATGTATTCTTAAAATACTGCGATCCTTTGGCAATAAATAGGCCTAATATGATCTGGTTGCAGTGATGAACAAAAGAAGCAAATTAAGCTTTACCAATCGTTTCTCATTTGTTTTCAAACATCGCCGTTTACATTAGATATATAAATATTTTAAAATAACTACAGTTAAATAATGATTTGTGAGTAAAATGCTTAATTTTATTCGTTAAATAAGTCCTAACAAATGCCACTCTTGATTTCCAAATTCTCTAGATAAATTCACTCCTCACTTCGTGAATTTATCGATAATTTGGAAATCACTCGTGGCATTACTTATGACTATTTAACTCATGCTCCAAATGGGAGTCAATGATTTCTGTTTTACAACCAATTAGAGTCGTGTTTCACGAAATATTTATCAGTGTTATAATTACCATATTAAAGAAAGCTCCTCCTTTTTAATATTCTGAAATAGTATGATCTAGTTGCAGTGATAAACAAAAGAAGCAAATTAAGCTTTACCAATCGTTTCTCATTTGTTTTCAAACATCGCCGTTTACATTAGATATATAAATATTTTAAAATAACTACAGTTAAATAATGATTTGTGAGTAAACATTTTAATTTTATTCGTTAAATAGTCCTAACAAATGCCACTCTTGATTTCCAAATTCTCTAGATAAATTCACTCCTGACTTCGTGAGTCGTGAATTTATCGATAATTTGGAAATCACTCGTGGCATTACTTATGATAAATGTTTTCGGTGATGTCTAGCGACGCTGTAACTTGGCAATAAATCGTAATCTTAAACTGATTCGTTTAATATTTTGTTTGCGGTTCATAAATAATGCTAAAGCTACTGGCGCATACTCATCCTGCTGATGATGGAATTTAACTTCCGAAAGGCTCAAAATAATATTTTAAATACATTATTTCAAGACAGTTTAGGACGACGCGACGGCACCTGCCAACAGGTACATTTTTAATTTTTATCTATTTCTATTGACTATTAATTTAACTGATTGAAAATATATTTCGTGAGTGAGATATTTCGGATTTTATTTTATTTTTACCAGAAGGTCATATTTCCAAAGAACGAATGCGTTTTAGGGGTATTCGTTAGCAGAAAAAATGCAGGGTATCCTTCAAACTTATTAGTTTTTGTAAGCAAAATTCTCAAAATCATCAGGAAATGTTTAAGACGTGTGTCACTCCTCGAACAGGGCTTACTATGGCAAAGACCACGTTCAGGTATTGTATTGATTATGTAACATACACATTTTCTTTTAACATAACACTGTATTTGTATAATGGTGGTAGTAAAGTTGTTTAATTAGTAAATAGATGTACTTAGAATCCACAAACTGCCCGTATATTCTACTAATTAACTCACTGCCCTATCGAACATTTCAATACATCCCCATTCTCATAATATTTTACAATCATCCCCTGTATAGTCACCTCCTCAAATCATGGTTAACGTTACTCTTCTACACCTCATTCTTGGTTCACCTACTGGGCGCTTAATAATAATAATAATAATAATAATAATAATAATAATAATAATAATAATAATAATAATAATAGCTTTATTTTACCTGACAGAGTTAAGGCCTTGTCTGCCAATCAACCAGGTTTTAAAAAATAAAAATAGTCTTACATATAAGTTACAATAGACAGACAATTACATGTTATAAATACAATACAATCAATATTTATAATATTTGAAGAGAAAAATTATACGCTCAGACCGGGACTTGAACCCGGGACCCTTGGTTCTCTAGACCAAGTGCTCTACCAACTGAGCTACCTGAGCAAGTACCGATCTAAACGCAAATCTTTCTCTATATACATTGTAATTCCCATCCACCAAATGCTGTGAAGCCATGCTTCTATCTTGCAAATGGCGGCTCCTTTATTAAGAAGACATATTTGGGAATTATACATTACACCCAGTACGGCTTTTTCCAAGTTTTTATTATTGATTTCGTACATCTCAATGATGGATAAATCATATTTGAAGAGAAAAATTATACGCTCAGACCGGGACTTGAACCCGGGACCCTTGGTTCTCTAGACCAAGTGCTCTACCAACTGAGCTACCTGAGCAAGTACCGATCTAAACGCAAATCTTTCTCTATATACATTGTAATTCCCATCCACCAAATGCTGTGAAGCCATGCTTCTATCTTGCAAATGGCGGCTCCTTTATTAAGAAGACATATTTGGGAATTATACATTACACCCAGTACGGCTTTTTCCAAGTTTTTATTATTGATTTCGTACATCTCAATGATGGATAAATCATATTTGAAGAGAAAAATTATACGCTCAGACCGGGATATGATTTATCCATCATTGAGATGTACGAAATCAATAATAAAAACTTGGAAAAAGCCGTACTGGGTGTAATGTATAATTCCCAAATATGTCTTCTTAATAAAGGAGCCGCCATTTGCAAGATAGAAGCATGGCTTCACAGCATTTGGTGGATGGGAATTACAATGTATATAGAGAAAGATTTGCGTTTAGATCGGTACTTGCTCAGGTAGCTCAGTTGGTAGAGCACTTGGTCTAGAGAACCAAGGGTCCCGGGTTCAAGTCCCGGTCTGAGCGTATAATTTTTCTCTTCAAATATGATTTATCCATCATTGAGATGTACGAAATCAATAATAAAAACTTGGAAAAAGCCGTACTGGGTGTAATGTATAATTCCCAAATATGTCTTCTTAATAAAGGAGCCGCCATTTGCAAGATAGAAGCATGGCTTCACAGCATTTGGTGAATGGGAATTACAATGTATATAGAGAAAGATTTGCGTTTAGATCGGTACTTGCTCAGGTAGCTCAGTTGGTAGAGCACTTGGTCTAGAGAACCAAGGGTCCCGGGTTCAAGTCCCGGTCTGAGCGTATAATTTTTCTCTTCAAATATGATTTATCCATCATTGAGATGTACGAAATCAATAATAAAAACTTGGAAAAAGCCGTACTGGGTGTAATGTATAATTCCCAAATATGTCTTCTTAATAAAGGAGCCGCCATTTGCAAGATAGAAGCATGGCTTCACAGCATTTGGTGGATGGGAATTACAATGTATATAGAGAAAGATTTGCGTTTAGATCGGTACTTGCTCAGGTAGCTCAGTTGGTAGAGCACTTGGTCTAGAGAACCAAGGGTCCCGGGTTCAAGTCCCGGTCTGAGCGTATAATTTTTCTCTTCAAATATGATTTATCCATCATTGAGATGTACGAAATCAATAATAAAACACTTGGAAAAAGCCGTACTGGGTGTAATGTATAATTCCCAAATATGTCTTCTTAATAAAGGAGCCGCCATTTGCAAGATAGAAGCATGGCTTCACAGCATTTGGTGGATGGGAATTACAATGTATATAGAGAAAGATTTGGCGTTTAGATCGGTACTTGCTCAGGTAGCTCAGTTGGTAGAGCACTTGGTCTAGAGAACCAAGGGTCCCGGGTTCAAGTCCCGGTCTGAGCGTATAATTTTTCTCTTCAAATATGATTTATCCATCATTGAGATGTACGAAATCAATAATAAAACTTGGAAAAAGCCGTACTGGGTGTAATGTATAATTCCCAAATATGTCTTCTTAATAAAGGAGCCGCCATTTGCAAGATAGAAGCATGGCTTCACAGCATTTGGTGGATGGGAATTACAATGTATATAGAGAAAGATTTGCGTTTAGATCGGTACTTGCTCAGGTAGCTCAGTTGGTAGAGCACTTGGTCTAGAGAACCAAGGGCCCCGGGTTCAAGTCCCGGTCTGAGCGTATAATTTTTCTCTTCAAATATGATTTATCCATCATTGAGATGTACGAAATCAATAATAAAAAATATTTATAATGTATTTTGATTTACTCTAAATTTCCGATTCCGATTGAGGGTCTTTCCACTTTTCAGCGGTTGCCCTTTTACCAGCCGGCTGCTGGCCCTTCACATCCACATGTGTCAATCACAGAGGTAAATGATCAAGAGCCAGTGTAGGGGTGACATGTGGTTAACATGTCGAGTCCCCCAGGCGTTATAGCTGGTTCCTCAACCTGGAGCCGCTACTTATTGTAGCTACCCAATTGCCTCACGATGCTGGGTGGGCACCGGTCCCATACTGGCCGAAATACCATGAGAAAATTTCTTCCCCCATGGAGACTCGAACCAGCGCAAGTCCCGTAGCTCTGCGCCAAGGCTTCCTACCTTAACCGCTCGGCTACGGCGCGGGACACTCTAAATTTAACGAATTAAATATATAATATGTAAAGATATAAAAAAACGAGAAAAAATAGTAATGACATAGTATACATTTAAATAAATAAAGAGAAATTAATTATTAGACAACAGGTAACTGTATAAGCGTGACTTAATGGTGCTAAGTGTGCGGCAACCCCTGATATCTTGAGGAAGGAAATTCCAGGAGCGGGCAAAGGCTACTGTGAAGGAAGTAGAATAAGAGGAAGTGCTATGAAGAGGAATCGTTAGCAGACTTATCTTGTGACGTAGCGCTTATCCTCCGTTTTCCAAAACCAAGTTCCCGTGCTCCTCTTTCGTTCCACATGTCCTGTCCATCGCAGTCTAAGAGCCGCAGTTTGATCATATTATATCTCATCGTTATAGTTATTTTATTACTTTGTCTATTCATCTTTCTTCGTCCAGTTTCTCTAAGCTCTTATTCTCAAATACTCTTAAGTAGGTTAACGTTGGTTCAGTAACTTTATTTTTAAAATTATTTCGTTGGGGTGACGATAAGATAAAAGTAACTTTTTTAAAAGTCTTGTCTCATAGTAAAGAGGGATTATTTGCATGTATAACTGAAAAAAGAAAGAAAAAACTCCATGGCTCGACAGACCTAGAAGGTTCTTGCTTACCGGTCGCTGGTTTCACGTCCACATGTGTTAGTCACAGAGGTAGATGATCATTCAGCCAGTGTAGGGGTGACGTGTTCAATGTGTCGTGTCCCCCAGCCGTTATAGCTGGTTTTCTCAACCTGGACTACTACTTATTGTAGCTACCCAAATGCCTCACGATGCTAAGTGGGCACCGGTCCCACACTGACCGAAATTCTATGAGAAAATTTCTTCCCCCATGCAGACCCGAACCTGTCCAAGTCCCGTATTGCATTAACCACTCTACTATGGCGCGGTACCATATAAATGAAAGGGTCTCCCATTTTTATACAATATTTCTAGTTTAACATTTTTATAGAAGTTGGGATGACAAGATTCCCTGTAAAGCATATCATTTGTTTTCAGAGACGAGCCCATGTTTAATTTCCATTCTGCGCCATATTCCTGTTTGAATTATTGTTGCTAGTTATTTTAATCCTGCCATTTTTTTTTAATTTTTATTCCCATTCAAAAACTTCAATTGACCGTATAATTATTACAGCTATCGTAAATGAAATGAGTGAACATATCAATAAACATGTGCAGTCGAAGATATTAAAGAATGGGTATATAGGAAAAACAAGAATGGGATGTGCATTTAGGCAGAATGGACAGCAATAGAATTGTTAAGACTGAAAGGGATAATCTACTTAGGGGCACAATACTACAGGGTCTTCCCAGAGAGCGATAGTATGACGCCCTAAGATGAGGCAACAAGAATTTAACAAAGTACAGGTTAAAACCTATAATGGAAGAATGAAGATCATAAGACTGAGTAAACTTTATTCTAGACTCGCATACGGAAACATAAATGGATGGATTAAGGAGATGTACGAGAATATCCAGGCTACAACATATTCGAAATACATATATCAGACAAGAAAAGGATGCACAAGAAACTTGTTATTGATAGGATAACAAAGAGTTTTACAGTAGTATGGACATGTACAACGGATGTCGGAAGACCAGTGGCCTAAACAGGTGTTAGATTGGATGATACCAGGCAGAAAGAAGAGGGGGAGAAGTAGAATAACATGATATCAGGGAATATATGATGCCATGACGAAGAGCAGTATGGAAGAGGGACAATGGGATGATAGGAATCTCTGGAAAGCAGGAATCAAGGGCGAACTGCTGTAAAGTGGAAAGCCTGTATTAGGTAGGTATAAGGAAACATTTGACATAGAGGCAATTGAACCCACGTTCCTTGGATTCTACTCAGACATACTTACATCATAGAAGGATCTTGATAAAAACAATGTATATATAAATACAGTAATTATATTGTTTTAGAAAAGGAAGTAAAAAGGACCCCCCCAGGAGCTATCACCTTGACGTGGTGGGGGGGCTTAGTACCCGATGAACCAGATGACTCTACTGGGGAAGATTGACTTAGGTTAATCTTGCTGGTGGGTAAGAGGCGAGGGGAACTAAGTATAGCTCACAACGAAGGAATGGCGTCTGTATCCATATTGGGCGGCCACATCTTCGTCAAGTCAAGTCTTCAACGGTCAACAGGGCGACAAGGAATAGCACAGCTAAACTTGTAGGGCTTGAAGAGCGGAAGAAGCAGCCCTCTCTTGGGGGGTGGATACCCAGAGGAGCATGTTTGGAGGCTCAGAGGAAGCAGCCCTTCCACCATCCTTGTCCTGCGAAGCGCTCGTAACGCTTCCAGGAGACATTTATCTTACTGAGAAGCTTCATGGAAATCAGCCGGATTGTCATAAAAGGAACCGACCCAAGCAAGATAAAAGGATACGATTTGGAATAAAGGACATTTTGAATTAGGAAATTGGAACGTAAGGGGAATAAATACAAAAGAAGAAGAATTAGAAAGAGAATTAAAGAAAAAAGAAATAAATATAGCAACAATAACAGAAACAAAAAGAAACTAAAAGGAACAAAGGACTTACAACACTATACTATGTTGTATAGCGGAGTAGAACAGACAACAAGAGCGCAGTGTGGAGTAGCAATTTTAATAGATGAAAAATGGAAGAACAAATTGAATAGCTATGAGTTTATAAATGAAAGAATCCTGATAGCCAGATTTAAAATTGAAAGAGGATATATGATGATAATTGCTGTGTATGCCCCAGAGGAAGGCAAGAAAGAAGAAACAAAAAAATTTTATAAAACATTACAAACATTAGTTGATAAATATACAAAAGATCATCATTTAATAATAAGTGGAGACTTAAATGCCAGAGTAGGCAATGTCCCTATACCTAATGTAATAGGAAATAATGGAGAAATAACAATAAATGATAATGGACAGGATTTGAGACAGTTTTCAGCCTATAATCAATTAAAAATAATGAATACCTATTTCCGAAAAAAGGACATACATAAATATACAAGAAGTGGATATAACTCAAGATCAATAATTGACTATTTAATCGTAAACAACAAGCTAGGAGCCTTGGTAAAAGATGTGAGAGTACATAGAGGCAGCGATATATACTCTGATCACTATCTCGTGATAAGCAAAATAAACATAATAGCTAAATGGCGGAAAAATAACATAAAGAACAAAAGAAACCAAGAAGAAGTATATAAAATATATTTATTACAAGATCAAAGTATTAGACAACATTATGAAAGCAGAATGAATAAATATATATCAGAGATAGCGACGTCAGAAGATATAAATATTGAATGGGAAAATATATCAAATGTAATACATAAAACAGCAAATGAGATATTAGGAAAGAAAAATAGAATAAGGAATAGGAAGGGCTTGAGAACTTGGAATGCGAATATACAAAATGCAGTGAATGAAAAACAAAAAGCATATCATACATACTTACGACTGAAAACAGAAGAATCTTATGAAGAATATAAAATGAAAAGGAGAATTGCTAAAAGCATTATAAGAAAATCCCATCAGGAGTCATGGGATAAATTTATAAGCTCAGTAGAACATGATATGTATGGAAGACAAGAAATAGGTTATAAATTAGTTGAAACATCTAAATCAGACTGAGAAAGATTCTGCCAGATTGAATATAATCCCAGAACAAGAATGGATCCAGCATTATGAAAAACTTTGGAAAAAGGAGGAAATTGAAGGAAAAGAGAACAATGAGGAAGAAATAAAAGTGGAAAATATTGATGTAATAGACATAAATGAATTAGAAATGGCTTTGAAAACCACTAAGAATAGGAAAGCAACAGGATTAGATAATATAAAATATGGAATTAATCAAATATAGTGGAATATTGGGTAAACTACGAATACTTCATCTAATTAATATATGTTGGCAGACCTATGGGATTCCAACCACTTGGAAAACAGCAATTGTCAAGAATATATTCAAAAGAGGAGACCGGAGAAATTGCGAGAATTACAGAGGGATTAGCTTAATGAATACTGGCTACAAAATATATACGAAAATAATAAATAATAGATTGAGAAACATAACAGAAGTAATAATAAGTGAAAATCAAAGTGGATTCAGAAAGGGAAGGTCATGTATAGACAATGTCTTTACACTGAAACAACTCATAGAAAAGAGAAGAGAACATAACTTAGAAACTCACATAGGATTTATAGATTTGGATAAGGCCTTCGATCGAGTAAACAGACAAAAATTATGGGAAATATTACGAATGAAAGGATACCCGCTGTGCCTTGTTGAAACAATAAAGACATTATATGAAGACACAAATATAATTATAGATACCGGATTCAAAAGAACAGATGCAATCAAAACAAATACTGGATTACGACAAGGATGTAGTTTATCACCCACTTTGTTTAATATATATATAGACGATATTTTTAATAAATGGAAAGTTTTAGTAAATCCAGGAATAAGAATGGATAATAAAATGTGCATAAATAATCTTTTATTTGCTGACGATTGTAATCATAATACAGAAAAATGAAGACGACTTACAGAAATCAATGCATGCATTAAATGAAATATGTAAAATATACGATCTAAAAATTTCTGTAAGGAAAACGAAGACCATGGCTTTTAGAGGAAGAGATCCAGTGAGAACCAAAATTATTTTAGAAAATCAAAGTATAGAACAGGTGTCTAGTTTCAAATATTTGGGCTGTGATGTTGGCTACAATGTGGAAAGAGATATTGACTCCAAAATAAATAAATTTCAGACGGTGTGTGGAACAATACAGAGAACATTCAAAAATAAAATTAGAAAAGAAACCAAGATAAAAATGTATAATGTTATGGCGGTTCCCACAATATTGTATGGATGTGAAACTTGGGCTCCAGTGAAAAGACAGAAGGATAGAATACAGACGGCAGAGATGCGGTTCCTAAGACAAGTAAAAGGATGTACAAGACTTGATAGAATAAGAAATGAGGATATAAGAGAAGAATTGAAAGTACAGCCTTTATTGGATAAAGTCACGAATTACAGACAGAAATGGATTGATCACATGGATGGAATGAGCAAGGAGAGATATCCATTGTTAGCCAGAAATTATCAAGCAAGAGGAAGGCGTGATGTTGGAAGACCTAGAAGACGTTGGGCTGATGCAATATGAAGTCGGAACGGGCAATTGCCTAATCCTTGGAGTGATGATGATGATGATGAAGTAAAAAGGAAAAAGAGCAATATGTCAGGTGAAATTGAAGAGCTGTAGAATTATTCCAAGTCATTGTACCGAGAGTCTAGACGTACTAATGATCGTCAAACCTGCAGTTTAAAATGTCAGAACTGCAGCATGCATTATGCAAAAATCGCAGAGAGAAAAAGCCATAATCTTGAGGTCATGGCTTTTGCTTTCGTCTTTGGCAGGATTTCTATACCTCTCTAATTGTATTTAAATTAAAATTCTCTGCCAGAACATTAACAATATGGATGTTGCATCAAGGATAACCACATTCCTAAGACCTTGACCCTTTAAGATAGTTTTATGAATCCCACTGCAAATATGTCATTAAAATTTCGCAACAAGCTGGGTGGTGATGTGCAACAAGTTCAGTCCACATATCTATACAATTCACGATTTTGTGATAACTTATTGTAGAACTTGTGTCAAAATATGAGTTCAAGGAACTTAAGGTAAGGAGATTGTCCAATTAGACAACTTTTTAATTAATTCGCTAAACCACTGGCACAATCGAACTCGTAGGATCACGGCCGCGCGGACATAAGCTCTCCATACATCCTTATCCTGAGTTAATGTTTTCCAATCATCTCCTGTATAATCTACTTCCCTCAAATCATAGTTAATGTTATTCCCACACCTTATTCTCTGTCTACCAACTGGGCGTTTTCCCTCTGGTTTTCATACAAGCTTGCATGTCCCTCTTATTTCCTATTCATGTCACATGTCCTTGCCCATCGCTAATCTACGAGACTTAACTGTTATTATATCTGATTATATAAAGATGATGTAGTTCACAGTTATGTAGTCTTCTCCATTCGCCTGTCTGCTAATCTCTCTTTGGTCCAAAATGTTTCCTAAGAACAATCAATTGCTAAACGGAAAATAATTTAACGTAATTAAAACTCGTTTGAAATTCTTAAGTAATATTTGCAGCGCTTTATAAATCATGTTCTTATGTCGGCCTGTATGTTCTGTAGTATCTATGGCCGCTCGGTTTAAAGAATCTTGTCTTGGCGCAGAGCTACGGAACACGCGCTGATTAAGTCCGCAAGAATAAATTTTCTCATGGAATTTCAGCCATCAGCCAACGTATGGGAGCGGTATCACCCAGCATATTGAGGATTTTGGGTACCTTACCGTAAGAAGAGACTCCAGGTTGAGAGGGCCAGCTGCTGACCACGTGTCACCCCTATAATGGCTGAAAAATTCCGAAGTCTGGCTTATAAGGCAAGAAAGTATGGATGTTCTCTTCTTCTGCTTCAAGAAATTAGGCCTTTTGACCTGTTTTCACATCAAGTGGGATTTAATAAATCCTCCCATCTAGTAAATGGGCGTCCAACATTTCTATGTCCTATTGGTTTGTAGGCCTACTTTAGTAACAGCTGAGGGATTCTATCTGTAGGCATTCTCTTGACATGTTCATACCAGTTGTTTCTCATGTTGTCAATTCTATTTGTTAAATTAAAAATATTTAAGTCCTTCCTAATATCCTCACTTTTCTTGTCATTGTCACACCCGCTACTGAACGTAGGAACTTCATTTCTGCAGTTTCTATTTTCCTTCTGTCTGAACGGTTAAGAGTCCAATTTTCACTTGCATAGTGACAGGCACTGCCATAATTTTGTAAAATTTTAGTTGTATGCTCCTCGAAGTTTTATTTTTCAGTGTCCGTCTTATAGTGCCACACATTCTGTAAAATCTATTTAATTTATGGATATTGTACAACTAAAATTATATGATCTTGAAGAAGATTTTCGGGCTGTAGGCCGTGGTCGTGAGGCTTGTAGTTCCCCGACGTTTCGCCAGAGACTGCGTATCAGCCCGAAAATCTTCTTCAAGATCATCATAGCAACTCCGGCCGTGAAAGTCTACGTGAATACAGTAGTCACCTCTACGGGGAGGAAATACACAGATACGCAGTCTCTGACGAAACGTCGGGGAACTACAAGCCTCATGACCACGGCCTACAGCCCGAAAATCTTCTTCAAGATCATCATAGCAACTCCGGCCGTGAAAGTCTACGCGAATACAACTAAAATTATGTTCAAGGAAAAAAGTAACTTTCCTGGTTCTTTTTCTGTACCCTTCATTTGGTTTCATTTTTTTTTCTCCAAATAATAACCTTCATCTTTTCCTCTAAAGTGACCTTTCCTTTACAAGAAGAGAGACTAGTATACGTTGCACCATTGGATTAAGTTTCAAGAAATATCCAGGAATATCTATTTACCTATAAAAAATCTTATCTACTGTAATTAATTCACTGGCACTATCTAACCCTCAGATTCATGGCCGCGCGAATATAAACTCTCCGTACGTCCATATCCTCAGCCAACGTTTTCCAATCTCCCATGTGTAATTTACCTCCCTCAAACTATGGTTAATATTATTCGCCCACTTGATTCTTGGCCTACCTATTAAGCGCTTTGCATCTGATTTTTCTACAATAAGTTTCCATACCCCTATTTTAATCCCCATTCGTGCCAAGTTTTTTGCACACCGTAATCTATGAGACGTAACTTATTATTATATCTAGCTTCCCATAGAGATCACGTATCTCACTTATGTAGACTTCTCCTTTCATTTGTCTATTCGTCCCTCTTTAGAACAAAAATTTTCCTAAGAACTTTATTCCCAAATACTCGCAATCTTTTCTCCTCACCTGAAGTAAGAGTCCACGTTTTGCAACCATATAACTGTGAGAATAACAATTACATATTCTCATCTATTATACCATAATATATTATTAAGCAGAATAAACATTGTTTATGAACATCACCAGACTTAAGTTTTGGAAAGTTTTATCTCTTAATACTTATTTTATCTGCAAGGTGCCACTTATTTGGTCGTTGCTACAGCAGCAGGTTTTCAATGACCGTGACCTAAATGTTTGCGAATAAAAGCTTATTTTGGAAGTAAAATCCATAAATCTCACTACTCGAGTCCATTCACAGTTTTCCGCACTTCGAATTCAGCATTCTCCATATTATTGCTCCCTGACACATTTTGTGAAGAGATAACGTGAAAGTCTAACGCACAAATTATCGATTTATCCATATTTTCACACCGATTCAAACTATAATTTTTCCAATAGACCTATTATATCACAAGAATATTTGCAACTTTAAATAAAAAATCCAATTTCCTTTTGCAGCTCAATTATATTCATATGAACTTTTAACTAATTAAGATTTCCGTTATATGTTGAGAAACACAACGAACCTTAGCATCAAATAATGAGAATGAATGCATTTGTCAAGATGACTTTTTTCGAATGCCGGGCAAATAGGCTACAGTATCTGAAAATACTGATTACGCAGTCTAAACTTTTCTGTTCGAATTAAACCAAACTAAATTTTGTCTAATGTTAGCATCCTATTAGCGATAAATTACAGCTGAAATTTATTTTGACGAAACGTTTTCGTGATGAAAATATGTCATGAGGCTAATTTGGATCTCTGAAATTAGCAAGAGGCTCATTTAGTAATCTTTCAAACTATCTGGATGGAAAACGTTTTAGGGGAAATACCTCCAATTGAATATAATTACAAAAATCCGTATTGTGTAGTTATTTACTTGAAATCTTTCCTTATTAGAGGAGCTGCCTAAAAGATAAAGCAAGAGTAGAGAAAATGATTATAGATAATAATTTAGAGCTTTATAACAGAAGCAAAAAATTGTAGATAACGATTTATTATGAACAAAAGGCAATAGCTGTTATATCGGAATAATGTTGTCTCAGACGCAGTGGGCTTGGGGTCGATCCCCGGTGGAGACATATTACCTGGACTATTTAACTCATGCCCCAAATGGGAGTCAATGACCAATCACGTTTCAATGATTTCTGTTTTACAACCAATCAGAGTCGTGTTTCACCAAATATTTATCAGTGTTATAATTACCATATTAAAGAAAGCTCCTCCTTACATGAAGTTGTGTTTATTTTTGCCCCTCGTTGTGGAGACATTTAAAGTTGGGTTTCTCGGTGAGATATCCGAAGTTGAAGATTTGTGATATAATTTAAACCACTTTAAATCTGCCACGGCACTAATAACTCTCTTCAGGGGAATGAGGAAATGTTTCTTACACAAATAACAACACTTTATTAACAGTTGAACGATAAGTTAGTTTATTTAAAACTCTCACTTTGGTCAAGATGAATCTTGTAATTTAAAAGTTCCAAAAGATTCCGGCTTCGGTTGATATTTTTCACTTCTAGAAGATTACCATTTTATGTATTTAATGGATGACGAATGCTAACGGTCAATCCAGTCATTATTATTCATTATTTTCACTTAGAAACTGTTTTTCACCAAGATGGATGACTATTATATCACTATATAATCTTTCATACTTTTAACACTATTTCTTTCAACCAACATCAATAAAATAAACAATTATTTCCTTATTCTTTAAGGAGCAGTCGCCGAACATGACCGACCATCTTCAAGTATTGTAGCCATCTTTTTTATTATGTAATAACCTCTAGGTTTCTGATTGGTCCAACAGAAAAGGAAGGAGTATTTTCAAGCTAACTTCTATCCAATTCCACCAATCCCATTTATTTCTTTATAAAAATTATCAATTTGAATATTTGAAGTATTTTACATACTGCATCAGTTATAAAAACATCTAACTGTATTAACAGTTTATATTGACTGGTTATTTTTTTTTTTATACTTATAAAAAAATTTGAATTCTATAAATAAATCTGATGTCCATTCTTCATATAAATAAATATAATTATAAACAAAAACAAAACCCTTATTATTATTATATGGGGATAAATATCCGGTTTTAAATTGCCCCTGATTTATTTTAATCTTAGCTACAACTAAGTGTGAGGCTAAATTAAAATAAATCACTTTCCCCACAATATCAAGTTTCTTTCTATACAAGATTCATCTGTATTAGAATCAATACAATGTAATACATCACAATTATAATAAATACATGTTACATAATGAAATAGAAGTATTAATTTTACAAAATTTACATACAATATTTTAAATACACTTTGAACTATTTGAAGTCCCCAGCTACAACTAATTAATAGGAGTCTGAAATGGTTTCAACAGTTCTTTGGAATATTTTCCAATTTCTTTTCTAGTGTCTATTTCTCTTAGCTCATATGTGGTATCATTAAAATTTTTAAATATTTCATAGGGACCTTTATACAATAGGTTCATCCTATGATATTGTTTCTTTAAAGCATTGGATAATGAAATATCCCTTATGAGAACTTTGTCTCCAACTTTGGGATTCCACTTCCTTTTATGTCTTTTAACCTTATTGTTGCGCTTTTCTGCGCGACATTCTAACCTTTCAATAACTCTTTTACATATTTTCCTCGGCTGTCTCCGGGATTTGACTTTTATCAATGATAGGTAATGGTAAATTAGCAATTAACCTGTCAGGTTGTTTACCTGTCATTAGGAATATGGGTGCTTCCCCAGTATTGACATTAATTGAATGATTCATAACATTCTTTCTCTGACGCTGATATGTTTTAAAACCAGTCAGAATGTTTATGATGGGTCAAAACTCTTAAACTTGTAGTAATTTCCCTATTACCTCTCTCACAGGGATTACTTTTTGGGTGATATTTACTACAATGGTACAATTTAATTCCTATCGCAGTAAGTTTATCTTTAAACTTAGGACTTGAGAACACTGAAGCATTTATCACTAAGTAGTGCATCAATAGGTCCATAATTAGGGTAAATAATCTCTCACAATTTTACCTAGGCAAGCTCTGCTATTTACACTTCTTAATGGATATATTTTTACCAATTTTTGAGAATACATCAGATAATACAAGAATATGCTTGTAACCAAATTGAGTAGTAGGCATTTCTCCATGAGTATCCATTACTACTAAGCTATTTACTTTGTTCCTTAATATTGTTTGTGGAACTATATCATTATTTTACGTTCATACATTTGGCTTTTGACAAGTTATGCATGAAGAAGTAAACTTTCTCAACTTTTTATCTAAATGTTTAACATAAAAAAATTCACTTATGTTGAGAGCTAATTTTTCACAACCTGCATGATTTAAGCCGACATGAAAAGTTCTAAATAGTGGAACTTCCATATTATTAGGAATTATAACTTTCCATTTTTTTACATTTCTCCCATGTAATTTGTAAAGAATGTCATCCTTTATACCGATTTTCTTATTACAATCAATTCCATTTTTGTCATCATTATTTATATCTCTCGCACTATACTTCAATCGTTGTAACTCTATATCAGATTTTTGATGCTCAACAATGTTTTTCATCAACAATGAAAATTCTTTGTCTCTATACAGTTTTACATTAAACATTACTACTTCGTGTTTAGGAGTATGTACAGTTTCAGGTATTTTCCCAACACTTTTCAATCTAGACAGGAGGTCAGCAAACACATTCTGTTCTCCTTCTATGTGTTTTATTTCAATATCATAGGAAATAATTTCCATGATCATCCTACTCAGTTTATTATTGGATAATCTACATTTACTTATAAAACTTAGTGAAATGTGGTCACTATGAACAATAACTTTGTTTTTATAAACATAAATTCTAAATTTATTTAGAGCATAAAATATTGCTGTAAGCTCCACACTCTGACAACAGTGTAATTTCCTTCAATGATGGTAGTCGAGCGCGAAGCTGTCGACACAAACCTACTGTTGCCCATCATCGTCAACATTGAGTTAAAACAGCACCGAGGCCAGCTTATTTTACTCGCCGTCTGTGTATAAATGGAATTCTCTGTCCATTTTTGGTCTCTGTAGTGAAATTACTATTTGCAAATAACTTCTTAACATATTCAAAAGTAGATTGATGGTCCTCTGTCCATCTCCATTTACTATCTTTCTTCAGTAGCCCTCTCAGCTTACTAACCGCTGAGGCATAGTTGATGACAAACTTCGAATAGTAATTTAAGATTCCTAAAAATCTACGACGTGTTTTATGTTCTTTGGTGAAGGAATTTCTAAGATTCCTTGAACCTTGTCTGGGTCAGGAGTAATCCCTTGATTAGAGATCCTGTATCCTAGGAATTGAACCTCCGACCTAACAAACACAGACTTTTCTAGGCTGACTGTCATTCCACTATTCTTTAATTGAGACAACATTAAATCAATATGAGATATATGATTCTCAAAAACATTATCAATAATTAATTGCATCGTCAACATATATAGTACAATGTCTTTTAACATCATCAGATAGTACAATATCTAGGGCTCTAAGAAGCGCACTTCCGCTATTTCTTAGACCGAATTGCACACCTGGTAAATTCATATACTTTTCCATTATGTATAAAAGCTGTATAGGGCCGAACTTTGGGGTCTAGTTCTATCTGCCAAAATGAAGAAGTTAAATCAATAGAACTAATAAATCTTCCAGTTTTCATATTTGCTATAGATGCTTCAATTGTCTCGGGCCTATAATTATCCGGGACAGTGAAAGAAATTAGTCCTACGACTGTCTAAACACAGGCGAATTTTGCAATTAGGTTTTAACACCCAGCAAATATGGTTGGCGTAAGGAGAATCAGATTTCTGTAGTATTCCTTGCTTTAACATGTCATCTATCATTTGATCTGCCTGCTCTCTGATAGCAATAGGGATGGGTTCTACTTTTAATATTTATAGGTGGATGTTCCATCACTTTAAAGGAATATTTAAAACAGTTGCACAATCCCGGCTTCGAAGAAAAAGAACTCTTATTTTTCATTAAGATGTCATACAAACATGCCTTTCTGTTCATTGTTTATGGCATGAGTGTCTTTAACTTTTTCCTTTATCATTTCACAGATGTCTTTTTCAAGTTCGTCACTCACACAATATAATAGAGGAATTTCATCATACTCAGTATTGCAAGAGACACCATTCTAAATCACAACATTTACATTGCGACATAATCGTCAGCACAACCATTTTCATTATTAAGGATATCTTCGCCCTCGACACTTTTGTCGGAAGTACAATTAACTGCAATATTATCTTGCATTTGGCATCCACGGCCATTCACCAATTCCCTCTCCTCATGAACAACAATATTCTCTATAAAAATGTGTTCTTCAGCAATGTCACTCTCCTTCTTACTTAAATTCTTGTTCTCCTCATATTCATTATCAAATGGGATGACGACTCTCACATTATCTTCATTATACAAGGAACATATTCTTACACTCAAAATTTATTATGGCATTAATATTGCTCCAACAGGTCGCAGCCTATTAACATATCACAAGACAAGTATGGAGAAATTAAACATATCGCACTGAAGTAATATCCTCCGATATATAAATCTAGAAGGCACTGAAGCTTAATATTGGCAGTTTTCTTTCTTGCCTATCGCAAGAGTACAATACACTCCACATATTCTTACAGTCATTATCTTATTCCCTTTGTTGACTCAAGAAATTATAAAATTTCTGATCTATTGTTGTGTTTGAGCAGCCACTATCCGCTATGCAAGTAACATCATTGTTAAAAATATTTACTTTAATTTTGGGTGGTCTTCCTATGACATTTAATTCTTTATTAGTAACAGGCATAGCATCCTGATTCTTAGAAACATTCAAATGATTATTCAATATTATGCTATCTCGCTGTCTTGAGGTACATAACTTACTATCTCCTCTCATATTTGCTGGTACAATTTCTAAATTTTGAAACCTATCAAAGCATCTATTTTGGACCCCTAAGTTCATAACGATTGAGGTACATTGCGGAGTCTTTAATGTACCTTCTATGCGTTTAAAGCACGAGGTATCCTGTGATTTACTTCGAGGTCATTTTCATTACTAGGTATATCTTGACTTTGGTTGTGAATAGTTACAGAGTCTATTCTATTTTGCTCTGTCCTATCACTAGTTTCATTAATTTGACAATTTTGTTGTCGTTGGAAAATACCCTTTACTTTCATTACCATAGGTATTCCTTCTTCTTTTACCTCTACAGGGAGAAGTCCAATACCTATTTCTATTTTCTCCTACTCTGTTAACATCCATGTAATTAATTTGTCTGTCATTCCTATTTTCATTACGTTTGAACCATCCATTCTGGTTATTGTTACTATAATTATTAGTCATCCTATTTTTATTTGGGCTGTTTCTATTTTGAACAAACCTATTATTATTGTTGCCCTGTTTGAAACTTCTTTCTCTATTCTCATTATGATATTCATCATTTCTTTTAGTTACAAAATTACCTTTCTTATTATAGGGCTCTGCCCCTTCCCCAAATAAATTTCTTTTACTACATTTATCTACTTCTCTTTTATTCTCTAGTAGAGCTAACAACTCTAACATTTCAGAAACATTTTGTGGTCTGGCTACTATCAAATGATATCTAATCTCATCTGGGAAGTGATGCGATAACATAGAAATTAAAGTTCTCTCATCTATTGGAGGCTGTAACAATGATGCCATTTTTGCCTTCTCCAAGAAATAATTAAGATAACCTTGTTTACCATTGTTGGAGAATTTTCCACTAGTTAGGTCTAACCTTAGTTTGTTTTGTCTTTCTGGTCCCCAGTAGTAACCTAAGAAAGCATTTTTAAATGTTTGATAAGTCATTGAATCATGGCAAGCTATCTTAAACCAAGACTCTGCATTGTCTTTTAAACTTTTTCTTATGAAGAACATTCTGAACTTGTCTTCTATTCCTTTGATTTCGAAGTATTCTTCAATTTCCCTAATGAAATCAGTAGGGCTTTGGCCTACAGTATCACCAAAATTAGGTAAGTTAATTTCCCCTAAAAGATTAGCAGGAATTTTACATACATTTTTTACTACTACTACTAGAAGGAGGATCATTATTAACATTACTAGAATGTCCTGACATAACCTCAATCTCCTTTTACACTATTTTTGACACATATTTATTTTCAAGTTCAACAATCTTAGTTATCCATCCTTCAACTTGTTCTTTTATAATAATTACTTCATTTGTTATCTTTGATTGAAGTTCTTCATTACCTAAGATAACACTTTCTTCGGAAATTTTTAGTCTATCTTCGACTTTAGTTCCTAATTCTTCGATTTTATCTTGGCAACTTTGCCTTACCTCAATCAAAGATATTTCTATTTGATTATGTGTTTCATCAATCTTTTCATTACATTTTTCTACCTCATTTTTACAAATATCTATTTTCTTTTCACAGTCTTTAGCTACATTTACTATTCTCTGTTCCAGTTTAGAATTGTTTTGTTTGCATTCTAACCTAATGCTTTCTAACTTTTGATCTAGTTTTAAGTTATTTTCTTTAATTTCTTTACTAAGATTGGAAATATTTGCATCAATTTTATTGCTAAGGTTAGTTACATTAGCTTCTAATTTACTACTGAGAATTGAATTGTCATTCCTAATTTCCTTTAATTCTGCACTATTCTTTTCCAGTTTATTATTAATATCAGAAATGTTATTTATTAACAATGTTACCCAAGAAGGTGTATCATTAGTTTGATTATTTTCATTGTTACACAAAATTAAATTTTCTTGGCCTTCACTAATTTCTTCATCAATATTAACAGTTTTACAAGTTATATTTTCGTTATTGGCCATTGTTGGGTATTTTAATATTTTCTTATTTCTTAAAAGCATTAATTGTTATTATCACTAATTCACTTTTCACATATAAATTTTAACTGTACTCACTTTTGAAGATTTTTATTACTTTCCTCATTCTCGTGGTCCTTGGTTCGATTCAGGTTTACAGGTCCCTGGTTCGATTCCCATTCGAGCCCTCGTTGATGCGCCATTTGAAGTTATGTTTATTTTTGCCCCTCGTTTGTGGAGACATTTAAAGTTGGGTTTCTCGGTGAGATATCCGAAGTTGAAGATTTGTGATATAATTTAAACCACTTTAAATCTGCCACGGCACTAATAACTCTCTTCAGGGGAATGAGGAAATGTTTCTTACACAAATAACAACACTTTATTAACAGTTGAACGATAAGTTAGTTTATTTAAAACTCTCACTTTGGTCAAGATGAATCTTGTAATTTAAAAGTTCCAAAAGATTCCGGCTTCGGTTGATATTTTTCACTTCTAGAAGATTACCATTTTATGTATTTAATGGATGACGAATGCTAACGGTCAATCCAGTCATTATTATTCATTATTTTCACTTAGAAACTGTTTTTCACCAAGATGGATGACTATTATATCACTATATAATCTTTCATACTTTTAACACTATTTCTTTCAACCAACATCAATAAAATAAACAATTATTTCCTTATTCTTTAAGGAGCAGTCGCCGAACATGACCGACCATCTTCAAGTATTGTAGCCATCTTTTTTATTATGTAATAACCTCTAGGTTCTGATTGGTCCAACAGAAAAGGAAGGAGTATTTTCAAGCTAACTTCTATCCAATTCCACCAATCCCATTTATTTCTTTATAAAAATTATCAATTTGAATATTTGAAGTATTTTACATACTGCATCAGTTATAAAAACATCTAACTGTATTAACAGTTTATATTGACTGGTTATTTTTTTTTTATACTTATAAAAAAATTTGAATTCTATAAATCAATCTGATGTCCATTCTTCATATAAATAAATATAATTATAAACAAAACAAAAACCCTTATTATTATTATATGGGGATAAATATCCGGTTTTATTGCGTTCCTTTGGCAATAAATAGTATGATCTGGTTGCAGTGATAAACAAAAGAAGCAGTAGAAGCGTACCTATCGTTTCTCATTTGTTTTCAAACATCGCCGTTTACATTAAATATATAAATATTTTAAAATAACTATAGTTAAATAATGATTTGTGAGTAAACAGCTTAATTTTATTCGTTAAATAGTCCTAACAAATGCCACTCTTGATTTCCAAATTCTCTAGATAAATTCACTCCTGACTTAGTGAGTCGTGAATTTATCGATAATTTGGAAATCACTCGTGGCATTACTTATGATAAGTTTTTTAGGTATTTTTTTAAACTTGTAAGACAAATGTCAGTAAACGTTAAGGCGAAACAGTTCCCGAACCCGATCTAGATATCAAGATCACCATTATATTCCCCTTGTTTAGTATGAGTGTATGAGTGAATGGTTTGTCTTTCTTAAAAGTTCATGTTATCTCGGAGCTGGTTCTGACAATCGGTTTAAATCTTCCTGGGAGGTCCTCCACATCCTCGTGTGGTCACAATAGTATGTTAGTTCCGGAGTTTAGAATCCTCTCCCGACAACTCGCATCTCTTTAACGACCGGGTGATATGCGGCATTGAAAGTACCTATAGGCCTAAAGGGAGATGTTAAACTAAGGAAATTAATGAAATAAATATTATAAAGCATTCATTTCTAATGCGTGAAAATGTCCAAGAAATTAAACTTTGAAACATTAAAATCTATTTAAGAATGATTTTCAATTGGGAAAAAGTAATAATTGGACCTTCATGCATTTATTTTAAAGCATTGGCAGAAAGATTCTTATATCACGTGTAATTAATGGAATTACAAATTAGGATGCCACGAGGCACTATGCATGAATCACACAGTCTACCTAATACATTTAACGTAACGTTGTTAGGATTTTGAATTATCGTTCAAAAGTAATTAAATTCATTCAAGGAAAGTTGACAACTCGTTAGAAAGAATCAAAACGTTTCCATTTATTTTCCCCAATTCTACTATCAAACTCATCTTTAGTGTTGTGGAAATATAAGCTTAATTATTTAAATAGGTATAATCTTACATTTAAACAAAGGTTTTTCACAAAAATAAATCCAAGCAATTCATACATTCAAGGTTGTCAATTAAATTAAATAATTATTATAAAGATCATAAAACGGGACTTGTAGTCGGGGTATGTTTAATTATGTCAAAGGATATGGGTTCATGGACAATTGTGCTCCGGACTAGTTGGGGTTCAGGTTTCGGTAGAACAATGGACTTATATCTCGGGAATCCGTGAGAAAGGATATTCACTGGGGATATATAGGCCTATATATATATATAGCAGGCCGGGTGTGCTGTCTTGAAATTGCTCGATGCACTTTTATTGTCACTCAGGTTACAATTGTCGTATTAGACGACGAAATGACACGGAGGCTCTTGGTGGGTCAGAACTAATAATATTTATAACACTCAACAAAGTGCTGAAACTTATACAGAGCGATGTACCCTGTACTGGCACATTCGCCAGTCGCGACTCTGCTCGCAACCGACTACTGGCTGCCTACTCCACGCTACTGAACTGCCTAATGAACTGAACTCTAGTTTTCGCTAAGTAAAAATATTTATTATTTCTGAGTGGGCCGGTATATGTCCCTTCTACCAAAAGTCTTAGCGTCTCACAAACAGTTTATATATAACACTAATTTTGATTGGTAAATTATATCTTAAGGGCGTTGTTGGGGGTGTTAAACTTAGGCGTTTGTGGCCTCGTCCCCTCCCTTTAAATTAGTTGCCTCATAATATAATATTTCCAGGGTTGACCAAATGGAGTGATCTTTAAGAGCGCGGCTATCGTCAGTCGGCATCTACCTTATGTCGCCAAAGAAGGCACCCGCTGTTAGCGACATGTCCTAGTTAAAATTGGTTAGGGGATAACTCTTTCCACAGTTTGCCTAGGAAAATCCAGTTGCTTGTTTGCGACTTCCCAGCCTTTTGTATGAAGTTTTTGGGCTTAGCATTGTTATAGCAATTTGATAATAGTGCAGTCTTGTAAGTCCTTTTAACAAAGGAAACTGCAGACTTGTTCCCCATTGTATAAGGGCTTACGGTTCCATTGTATGATGTTTACTAGTTTCGTTCACTACAATAGCAGAGGTCCAGGTCTATGACCAGGGCTAATTGCTTGATACTAGTGTTTTATTTATTGCTTATGAAATTATTTTGTGGTAGGTTATATCATTTTAATTTTGTTACCAATGAATTCCTGTTTTAATTCCAATTCATTTGAATATAAATATCCCCTACTTCTGATAATAATTACATGTCCATAAATTATTCACCCTTAATAAAAGTACTTATTTTCTGAAATAAGAGGCTGAGCGAATGACTTGCCACAATCAATAATGATTACCTTCACTTTATCCTCAAGCGAGTGGAATCTCTTTACTATTGTTAATGATGAAAATGGCTATACCTCATAGGTCTCTGGTTTCATAAAATCTCTAAATAAGTTGTCCCTACTCAACTTGCAGAAATGCAGGAATCCCGAAATTTCCATTGTTATTTAGAACATTTAAATCGAGATTTAGGAAATATGAACAAACTTTAAGAGGGGTAGGAAAGCAGTATTCCAGTAATGTTAAACCAAATTTATTTTCTCTCGAACCATTTAAGATAATGTAGGCCTAATATTTTTTGCAGTGTATAGATTCATGTCGTATAAATTCACTGATCTACTTACATAAAGAAACCAAAACACGACCTGTTTCTAGAGCAAGATACGTACATAATAAAAATAGTTAAAATTATTTAATATAATTATATAGCTCCAGAATGAGAGCATTTTAATGAAAATAGATCAACGAATTTATAACAAATTAATCTAAACATTACATATTTCATTACATTAGCAGAATTAATACCACAAAAATGATACGTAAGTATGGTTAATTAAACATTAAAGGTACGCCTTTCATACCCTACTTAAACGAAATATAAAACACATTAAATATTCAGTCCATCATTTGCATTTTTTGAATAAACATAGTTCACTCAAAGATTACATTAAATTGAGAATTTTCACATAAGGATCAGTATTAACAAACAAACAAAAAAAGAAATACTAATGAACTATCAGTTATATTTATCTATTCTGGATTGCCTGAACTGCTCAAGTGGTTAAGACGGCCAGCGCGTAAAGTTGAAGATCTTGGATTCAAATTCCGGTTCAGGCAGAACATTTTCTCTTTAATTGTATGAACTACTTATCCTACCCCTATTTATATACCACGAAAATATATATTATTTAAGGAATGTAACATGCAAATAAAAATCTAATTTAAATTAGCAAATAGAAGAAACAAAGAGGAATGCAAAAGTTATTAACTCTCATTGGAAAGCTTCGCCAATTAATTTGACAGTCACGTCCATACGTTAATGTGGCAGTAATTTAAGAACTTTCCTCTTTTGCATTGGAACGCACTGATATCACTTGCTTGCATATAAATTGCTCAATGCATGTAATCATCTACAATAGCCTAATTAAACACTAAAGAAATGTAGACTTTGGCAATATACCATGAGAACAAAATCAAGAGGCCCTAACATTAGATTTTAAAACATAGTTCTTGTCAGAATTTATAAAATTATTTCACGAATGAGATACTGTACTTTTTCCCCTCAGAAGCCATTACATTCACGCTACAACGGAAATAGGTTTATTTTAATGGCATCTCATAAAATCAATCTAATAGAATAGAAATTCTGCTCAATTTTGGCGAACGATGAATTACTGTTGTGCAGTCATGTTTTCTGTAAAAACTTGCACACCATGTACAAAATGATATATTAAAATGCAATTCGAGTATAAAACAGATATTGCTGAGGGGATCATTTTATACTTTTTTTTCCTCAATTATTTTATCTTACGGACAGTTCGCGGCTTACCGTTTGGATTTTGAAATCATATTCCGTGAAGAACTGACGAAGAATGGGATCGTGTTAGCACAGCATAATCTACCAACATTCTCTCATGTAATCTGCATACAAAAACTCCATGGCGCGACAGGCCTAGAACACCCTTGGCCTCACATCTATGCGTGTTAATCACAGCGATAGACGATCATCCTGCCAGTATACGAGTGACATGTGGTTAGCATGTAGAGGCCCCAGCCGTTATAGCTGGTTTTCTCAACTTGGAGCAGCTCCTTATTGCAGCTACCCAGATTCCTCACGATACTGGGTGGGCATCGGTCCCATGCTGACCGAAAATCCGTGAGAAAATGTTTTCCCTCATGGAGACTCAAACCAGCGCAAGTCCCGTAGCACCGCGCCAAGGCCTCTTGCCTTAACCACTCTGCTATGGCACGGGACAATCTGTGTATAAGAATTCAGATAATTAAAGAAAATAACGCCATAAGAATTAGAACAATCTACATATGACATCTGCTAGAAAGAAATAGAAACAAAACAACCCTTCCACAAACATCTTAATTTTGAACTTACTTGGCGTGGTTATCACTAACAAAGGGAGGGCGGGTAAATGAGAAGTCACGAAAAATTCTCACTTAGAACGAGAATCGCCATCTACCAAAAGGGCGACACAGTTTTTTTGTAGTAGATAATCTTTGGATGAGACTATACTGCGAAGAATCACTGCCAATTGCGTGATGTCAGCGAATAATGTTAATATCAATTTCTGTTGTGAGTGTCGTCAATACGGTACCAGATGAACATTTGAGCAAAGTGTTTTCTGCTTTTCAAATAAGACTATCTGTTCAAAATATACACCGTTTCAATATGGAAATCAAATTAAACTAATTCCCCAACATGTCATGAAGATGGAATTGAAAAAATGCTCGAATTCATACCATTAATTTCACTGGGAAGAAAACGTAATAAGCGTAGTAATTTTTAATTTGATTTGTTAAAAAGTAGCATGCGTTGAAAAGAAGGTCTATACAATTAATTTAAAATTACTATGTATTGCTTTTTTTGTTAAAACTTGAATTGACAATATCCTGCAAGAATTGTTTAATTTGTTTTGGTATTCTTACAACAAAGCAACGAAAAAACAATGGTAGAAATGACAAAACTGTGTTGAAAGAAATATTATTGCATTCGTGTTAAGTAAATTAGATTCATGTAAGCCATCAACTCACGTTGGGGGGGGGGTACCTAGGTTGGCAATTCACAGGCGTTGACAATTGTGTTGCGGGGATCTAGTAGGGCCCACAACGGTTCTGCTTTAAGACCCCGAGCCTGCATAATAAAAAAAATAGCATACGGGTGGGTTGTAGTCCTCCATTGCGGCCACGGGCCCAATAAAAAAATGGCTGTATTGATCATCGCAGAAGAACCTGGTGTGTCGGACCTAGAACACGACCTACAACTTACATACGACATCTCACACCTTCTGCCACTTCGCTCCAGGCTACAACCCTCGTCTGACACCTCGAGACATATCTCACTTCGCTGGAACAGTGGTTCCAAGAGTGGAGTATAGATACCGCCATACACGAGACGCATACAGATATCTCGTGGAACCCAGATCCTCGGAGAGCACATCGATGGCTGGGTAAAAACAATCAAATATCTTGGAGTAACCTTAGACATAGGATTTGCCTGAGCAGGTCACATTGATTAGGTTAGACGAAAAGCCACACCGTCTCTCGGTATACTAAGGCCGTTTACAATTGCGCGGCGGGGGAGAAGGACTGTCCGTCGGGAATGGTGTGTTGCTTTATATTCAGGTAATCCGCCCGATTAAGTGCTACGCCTGCTCAGTATGGCGGCATGCTATTCTAAGCATAACCGAACATATCACAAGTTGGACTCTAAGCTTTCCTATGCAAATGATATTCGGAACCTTGGGTCATACCTCGTCTATCCAAAATAGGAGAAAAAAATATTATTTCATGAAAATGTGGAGCTTCTGAATTCACAGCCGTACATATCGATATCCCAACACTTCAACTCTGATGTCTGCAACCATCTCGATTTAAAACAAAAAAACAGAGGGGATGAATGATAACTCATCAACCTTCAAATGCAGCACTTTGTAATCCGACCAACATTTATATGCTGGGCTCTACGGAAAATTTGGAGCATAAATCAAACCTCTCATTGCTGTTCCGACCAGGGTTTTCTGTGGCTTCTCCTGGTTGTAAAGTGAATGCTGGGCTCATCGTACCTAGCAGCACTACGGCAAATTCGGAGCATAAATCAAACCTCTCATTGCTGTTCCGACCAGGGTTTTCTGTGGCTTCTCCTGATTGTAAAGTGAATGCTGGAACATCTCATTGAAATGCCACAGCCAGTTTCTTATAAAAGTTGATCGCCGATAGGATCAACGTCTATGTTTTTTTAACTGTTAGCGAATTCTATAAATCGCTCCTTTCTTATAGGAACTATTTGAATTCCCAGGTATGAATTTCGTATCCAGGAATGGATAATAAAGTGATGTTTCACCTTCGGTTAGATTCTTAGCCATGGCCACGATAAAGAGCACCATTAAATATGTTAACTACCAATGTGCTGGCGAACGAAGTTCAAGGACAAAATGATACGGATGTTCCTTCATTTCTCAGAATAGTCAAGGAAGAAAAGCAAAACATCTACTTTGTGAAGGTTTGAGATTTGTTTTGTACACCGATATTACAGCAAATTTGTTTCTTGGAATAAAAAAAAATGTATATATGAAATTTATCTCTAAAATTTAAGTTTTTTGTAACAATTTCAGTTCAGAAAAAACAACAGTGGAACATGTTACACTAGACGGGATTAGATGTTGCCAAGTTTCCATCTTACACTACCGTTGAAATCACTAATAAACTAGGTTACATTTCTACACTGGCATTAAAGTCTCCGTCCTATTACTGCAGGCTATTAAGATTTATTTAAAATTAATTATAAAAGCAACAGTTTACAATGAAATACAGAAACTAATAGCATTGTTCGAAATTACAAAAATGCAGTAAAATAAGCTTCAATCATTGTTTCAAAACAAGAATGCTTTAAATTCTCTTAACGCTCAAATACGGTTTAGCATAAAAAATAGATTAAAAATATATTATTTATGACTATTTAACTCATGCCCCAAATGGGAGTCAATGACCAATCACGTTTCAATGATTTCTGTTTTACAACCAATCAGAGTCGTGTTTCACGAAATATTTATCAGTGTTAGGATTATCATATATTAAACAAAGCTCCTCCTTTTTAATATTCTGAACAGGTCTGACCGTTATTTTGCAGTGACTGAGCCTATAACAAATACGGCTACCAGATTGTATATAATAGTGCTTACATGTCAACATTTGTAGCAATTGATTATACCACCAAAAAAAGAAACCACTGTTTGCACTTTCTTAAATGTATTTTTTCCCAGGTAATAATCGAGAAAAATATAATTGTCATATTTACATCATACGACATCAAAAATGAATTAATATACAGATTGATGTGTTTCATTTTTTCTCCACTAGAGAGCATTCTTACAATATTGCGTTCCTTTGGCAATAAATAGTATGATCTGGTTGCAGTGATAAACAAAAGAAGCAGTAGAAGCGTACCTATCGTTTCTCATTTGTTTTCAAACATCGCCGTTTACATTAAATATATAACTATTTTAAAATAACTATAGTTAAATAATGATTTGTGAGTAAACAGCTTAATTTTATTCGTTAAATAGTCCTAACAAATGCCACTCTTGATTTCCAAATTCTCTAGATAAATTCACTCCTCACTTCGTGAGTCGTGAATTTATCGATAATTTGGAAATCACTCGTGGCATTACTTATGATAATTCTTATCATCATTAAGTGCTAACAATTGCTAACATATGATTCAATTAAGAGGGAGAAGTTATATAGTATCCTGCTGGAGTTCGGAATTCCTAAAAAGTTAGTTAGACTTATACGAATGTGTCTAAATGGCTCAAAGAGTAGGGTGCGTGTAGGCAAACAGTTTTCAGACACTTTTGAAATCCAGAATGGGTTGAAGCAAGTAGATGCACTATCTCCTCTACTATTTAATTTTGTACTAGAGCATGCCATTAACTCTTTAGAGAAAGAGGAAGGCTTACAATTCAATGGTATTAATAAGCTGTTAGTTTATGCTGATGATGTAGTATTGTTGGCCGATAGCGAGGAGATACTAAAGGCCAACACGCACACACTATTGAGTAACACTAAGAAATTGGGACTGGAAGTAAATATCAGTAAAACTAAATATATGGTCACACGTAGAAATTCAGTATATAATGGAAATGGACAGCTAATGACAAATGAGGGAAATTTTGAGGAAGTGGCTGAATTCAAATACCTAGGAACAATAATCACAAATAGGAATGAGATGCACAAAGAAATTAAACTAGGCTCAATTCTGGAAATGCATGCTATTATGCATTGCAGAGACTTTGATGTCCCAACTCCTTTCAAGAAACGTTAAGCTGAAAATATATAAAACTGTTATTCTACCAGTTATATTATATGGGTGCGAAACATGGACTCTTACTTTAAGGGAGGAAAGGAGATTACGAGTATTTGAGAATAAAGTTCTTAGGAAGATTTTTGGACCAAAGAGAGATGAACAGACAGGTGAATGGAGAAGACTACATAACAATGAACTACATGGTCTTTATAAGAAGCCAGATATAATAAGAACAGTCAAGTCTCGTAGACTGCGATGGGCAGGACATGTTGCACGTATGGGGAATGAAAGACGTGCATGGAAGCTTCTTGTAGGAAAGCCAGAGGGAAAACGCCCAATTGGTAGACAAGAATGAGGTGGGAGAACAACATTAACTATGATTTGAGAGAAGTAGATTATACAGGGAATGATTGGAAAGCATTAGCTCAGGATGGGGATGTATGGAGAGCGTATGTCCGCGCGGCCATGAACCTATGGGTTCGATAGTGCCAGTGAGTAAGTAAGTAAGTAAGTAAGTAAGTAAGTAAGTAAGTAAGTAAGTAAGTAAGTAAGTAAGTAAGTAAGTAAGTAAGTAAGTAAGTAAGTAAGTAAGTAAGTAAGTAAGTAAGTAAGTAAGTAAGTAAGTAAGTAAGTAAGTAAGTAAGTGCTAACAATTGCAACGGAATTTAAAAATAGTGAATTTAAACATGTAGCCTACCTAAAAATCACGGGTTACTTTATTTAAATTTTATAATCCAATATGGTTCCATTACTTAAACATTAAAAAAAAGAGAAAAGATGTTCTTTCGTTATATGGAACGTGTCTTCGAGGAGATAATTTCTTTGATTGTGGTGAACTTATACATTTTATTTACAAAATACGTAATTTTTATACGTATTTACAAAATAGGCCTACACTGGGAAACGGGACACGCCGAAGCATAGTTGGTTAAGGCAATACACTACAACTTAAGTCCTAACCAGAATGTCGAAGGCTCGAGTCCCGGTGGAGTTAGAATTTGTAAACTGACCCAAACCTTCTCGTGGTGCCATGACCCTGTGGTCGACTCACCCTCTGACGGAAATGAGTACCAGACGCTTGTTCTGAGGGTAAAGACGGCCGTCACGCAGGGCTGACAATCCGGCTGACATCAAGTGCCAATTGTGTAGAGAAAGTGGGAACCTTAACCTCCTACTACCACAAGGTCTCCTATGGCCAGTAGTGGTATCGCTTTACCCCTTTTTTTATCACTGGGAAACACGGATGCGGTTGTTCTCAATAGCATAAGAAGGTATCAAAGTCTTATGCTAGACTGTCTTTACACCCAGGAAAGTTTAGGTTTCTAAAAGATGCAGACCTCAGAACAATCTGAATACTGTAACAATTTGCTTTGTGTTTTATTTATATATCGGCCGTTTGCACAGTGTTTATGTGTGAAATATACGTATTATAAAATACTCAGCACTTCATCGAGTTATTTTTTAACATAGGAATACAGCAAAACAATAAATGAAGATGGGGGAGGGAAATATTACACCTTTTTGTGTGCCTGGGTCATTTTTAAATGCCGATTTATGAAATAAAATTCTCATTTAGCTAAGCTAGAGGTTTCTTCATTTCTGGAGTTCTTGTACGTTAAAGAATTTTATTAGTGTGTCATCTTACAAAGTTAATTTCCTTTAATTAAGTTAATCTTAACCGATGAATGATGAACCAGAAGTAAGGAGCGCAACAGTGTTTTAAAGAGCGTTATTCGTAGAAATACATATGAAACCTGTTTTAAGCTCCACCAACCACAACGGTTCTGTGAATCCTGTCTCTTCTCAAGTTCCAGACAAAAAAAGTAATTGAAGTTTACGAAAATAGAGTCAAATAGCCACGTTTGTTACATCTTGTTTAAGCAGTACTTGCCAACTCTACACTTCTAAAACAACGAAGTTAAATATTTCAAATTTACCTGCTGCTGTAAAGTAGATCTGAATTTTCTTGAATGCATCGTAATATTATCTAAGACGTCCTAATAGAAAATCACATGTTATAGTATATTACTGACAACTTGAAATGTAAAATTCTTGGGTTTTGACAGGTTTCATCAATATTAGTACAATTTGCTTGACTATCAAATTGACTGTTTATTGACGTCTTAATCTTTTTATCAAGAACTAGCTAATACCCGGCGTGCGCTGCAACTCCTAAATAAATCTTAATGTGTTTTTACCACGAGCCTTGAGCTGGTATGCTTGCCCGGAAATCAGCTAATCCTGATCTTGGCATCAATGAAAGACACAAATAGTTATTGTGAGTTATGTGTAAAAGATAAACCTATGATGTCGCCGACTTTTTTGTAGAGTTTTTTGAGATATTCAATTCCGTGTACAATAATTTGGTGTATTTGTTATGGTTTAGGTGGCGTAAGCCATTTAAGCGTCAAAATAGGGACTTTATTTCACATTTTTCACTACAAAGAGTGATTTTTAGGGGTGAAGGGGTTGAGTATTACAACTCTCTTATAGCCTATGTTCATCCCGGGAATCTCCTGAACATTTTGCAAAAAAACCCATCAAAATCGGATTAACGGTATGGCCGCGCATAGAATACGAACAAACAAACAAACATACATTGATTTTTATGTATTAGATAATCAAAAGATAAGACTATCAGTCAATTTTGCTTCTTCTTCTTTGTTACAGTAGTACGTATTTAGGAAACCAAGGATTAAGTTAATAGTATATTATGTTTGTAACAAACATTGTAATTGGCTAATACCAGTGACTGTTGGAATTTAAAACATTTACATATTGACTACGGCCTATATGTAATTTTTTGTTTTTCTATGTTCCATGTTGTCATCTCAACATTTCTGGTGTTCTCTCCTGACATTGGCGTTACATATACTCCCTAAAGGCCTACAAAAATACATTACAGAATAATAAGAATAAGTAAGGAAAAGTTATTTTAATCAGCTATTAAATGTACATACAGAACAGGACATTGAGGATGATAATTTACAGACAGCAGAAATGCTAGTCGCCGAACCAAGTGCATTAGAGGTTGAAATGGCGATTAAAAAATTGAAGATGTATAAAGCATCAGGTTCAGATGAGATCCCAGCAGAACTGATAAAATCAGGGGGAGAAAAATTGATAGGCAAGATACACTGGTTGCTTAGTATGATTTGGGAAAAAGAAGCTCTTCCAGATGAATGGAAAGAATCAATTATCGTACCAATTTATAAGAAAGAAGATAAAACTGATTGCAACAACTACAGGGGCATCTCATTACTTTCAACTTCGTACAAAATTCTAACAAATATATTAGTAAGCAGACTTATTCCCTATATTGATGACATTCTAGGAGATCAATGTGCATTTAGAAGAAACAGGTCTACAACAGATCAGATTTTTAGTAAAAGACAGATTTTAGAAAAGAAATGGGAATATAATGGTATACTGTACATCAACTATACGTAGACTTCGAAAAAGCATGATTCAATTAAGAGGGAGAAGTTATATAGTATACTACTGGAGTTCGGAATTCCTAAAAAGTTAGACTTATACGAATGTGTCTAAATGGCACAAAGAGTAGGGTGCGTGTAGGCAAACAGTTTTCGGACACTTTTGAAATCCAGAATGGGTTGAAGCAAGGAGATGCACTATCTCCTCTACTATTTAATTTTGCACTAGAGCATGCCATTAAATCTTTAGAGAAAGAGGAAGGCTTACAATTCAATGGTATTAATAAGCTGTGTTTATGCTGATGATGTAGTATTGTTGGCCGATAGCAAGGAGATACTAAAGGACAACACGCACACACTATTGAGTAACACTAAGAAATTAGGACTGGAAGTAAATATCAATAAAACTAAATATATGGTCACATGTAGAAATACATTATATTATGGAAATGGACAGCAAATGACAAATGAGGGAAATTTTGAGGAAGTGGCTGAATTCAAATACCTAGGAACAATAATCACAAATAGGAATGAGATGCACAAAGAAATTAAACATAGGCTCAATTCTGGAAATGCGTGCTATTATGTATTGCATAGACTCTTGATGGCCCAACTCCTTTCAAAAAACGTTAAACTGAAAATATATAAAACTGTTATTCTACCAGTTATATTATATGGGTGCGAAACATGGACTCTTACTTTAAGGGAGGAAAGGAGATTACAAGTATTTGAGAATAAAGTACTTAGGAAAATTTTTGGACAAAAGAGAGATGAATAGACAGGTGAATGGAGAAGACTACATAACAATGAATTACATGGTCTTTATAGGAATCCAGATATAATAAGAACAGTTAAGTCTCGTGGACTGCGATGAGCAGGACATGTTGCACGTATGGGGAATGAAAGACTTGCATGGAAGCTTCTTGTAGGAAAGCCAGAGGGAAAATGCCCAGTTGGTAGACCAAGAATGAGGTGGGAGAATAACATTAACTATGATTTGAGGGAAGTAGATTATAGGGAATGATTGGAAAGCATTAGCTTAGGAAAGGGATGTATGGAGAGCTTATGTCCGTGCGGCCATGAACCTACGGGTTCGATAGTGCCAGTGAGTAAGTAAGTAAGTAGGCCTATATTTAAATCTGGGAGAAGCGTCTCGTGGAATCAGACAATGATGATAAAATAAATGATAAAATATTATAGGTCTAATGTTTAGAAATGAGGTACTGAAATAAATTAAATATGAGGTGAATTCTGGAAATGCATGCTACTGTATTATGCTTCACAGAAAATTTTGTCATCCCAAATTCTCTAAAAAAAAGTTAAATTGAGAAAAAAAATATATATAGGCCTATGTGTTATTCCCTCGGTTAAATTGTACGGATGTGAAATATGGACTCTTACTTTAAGGGAGGAAAAAAGAATACGCATATTTTGAGAATAAAGTTTTATCAGTGAGCTACGAGTTCTTTATGGGAAGCCAGATGCAAGTCAAGTCTCATAGACTGTGATGGGGAGTGTATGTGGGACGAATGGGGAATTAAAGAGGAGTATGGAAACTAATTAACAAGTATTAAACAGTAAATTTAGAATGATCCCACCACAGGCCTTATGAGTCCTATGTACGACTGCTTTTATTCCCAGAACATGCGCTTGTTACTCATTTCCGCTATAGGTCGAGTCGATTCCAGGGCCATGGTGTTAGTTTAAAAACAGACTCCATTGGGAATTCAACCCGCGACCTTCTGGCTTGTGTGTTACTTTAACCAACTATGTCACGGTGCGCCCATAATTAAAATGAGAGGGGAGAAAATTCACATTAATAATATATAGGCTACGTTACTAATATTGTACAGAATTACTCTGCTGTTAATCAACATTTGTAAACATTTGTTTTAAATTACATAGGTTATAATTCAGGATTTTCCCATATCATGTCGTGGAGTAAATTAATAATTCCGTGGTAATTAATCGATGAGAATATATTCGGAAGGAAGCTAAAGAAGAACATAAACGCAAAGCAATATATAATTATATTTCAGAGTAAATAGCATTTTAATAATATCAATTTTATAATTATACTTCTATTGACAGCAATAAAATTTAAATAATTATTATTTATTTCAGCAAGTCCATTTTGCTTTAGGTAGTTTAATAACTTGTATAATAGTAGGCATCACAGGAATTGGAAATATCAGTTTTATAAATTATGAAACGACGAAATACAGGTGAACAAAAATGAATTTCCCTATATGGTTCTAATCTCGACCACATGCATCCAGGTAACTGCTGTCAGCATGGAAAAATCTACAAATCCTAGAAATTATTTTTTTTAAATATAAAAACCTACTCTAATCCACGGAAAAGTTATTGTTTTAAGAAGACTTAAATGTTACACGAGCAGCTAGACTGATCGTTTTACACTGAACAAATTATATATATAATCCATCCATAGTAATTCTGCCCGAGAGCAGATCTTTCACTGCAATAATAGCATTTTCATGCTGTGCTTTGCAGCTTTACTAGGGTATTATAGGTGTAGTAGCTTCCCGTTGTTTTCCACAACATTGAAGGATGATGATGATAATGATAAGGATGATGGTGGTGACCGGATGATTTTCCGGGAACGTTGGGCCCTAAGCTTCCTGATATTTGTCTTACAGTTGAGAAAAAACCCGAAAAAACAGCACCCAGAAGCCTGTCCCGACCGGGAATCGAACCCGGGCCCGCTGCGCGACAAGGCAACCCGCTACCTCGAGACCACAGCGGTGGACATACACACACACACACACACACACACCACACACACACACACACACACACACACACACACACACACACACACACACACACACACACACACACACATATATATATATATATATATATATATACGGATAGATAGATAGGTATATCATAATTGTAATTTCGTTTAGGTGTTCTCTACAATCTAAAGTATAAAATTTAGTATAAAAATTGCTGAGAAATTTTAGTCAAATATTACTGTTGAAGTAAAGTAGGCCTATTCTGCATAATGTATTTTTATTGAATATTATTTCAACATATTTATCACATTTTTGAAAGTAACCTCAAATGTATTTCCATGCATGTTATGAAACTTTCTTACAACAAATTTGTCACCAAGGTTGCAAGATGTTTAATACAAAAAATTCCTATGACAAATTATGTCATCATCATCATCCAAGTCAAGTAGTAGGCTTTAGTGGCTTTATATGGTCTTTTTCCATCTCTTAAAGGGCCAACCTGAATTTTATTTTTCCTCGAGAAAGGCCTAAATATCTAAACGATTTTTCGAGGCATTTGAAACAATCCATCTGTTGACATGTAAAAGCAAATTCTGACTTTAGGTGGTAAGCTGTTCATAAATTAGAATTATGTTTAATATTCTTTGGTGATATAATCATTTATTTTTTGGTCTAAGGGATTGAAAAGGAAAGCGGATGAAGGCGAGTCTTTAATGCCTTATAAATAATCCCTTCTTCTAAGAGATCAATCTTTTACAGAAAAGCTACCAGTTCAGAGGCTGCAAGGTGGCCGTTAGGTGAACTTACTAACATTCACTCATCAACCGACTAATAGAACACTTTCAAGTCTCCTAACAGACAAATTACGTTATCTTGCAAATATATTGAAATCCGATTACCAGTGACGTTCTTTAAATCAATAAAACTAGCGTATAAACTATTTCACTCTTGTGTAATTTGACTAGCGATTTGATCATAGCCAAAGCCGAGATGTTGGTAAAATAAAAATGTGTTCTTTGAAGTTGCAAATTAATTTGAATATAGTCAAATGGTCCACCGCTGTGGTCTCGAGGTAGTGTGCTGCCTTGTCACGCAGCGGGCCCGGGTTCGATCCCATGTCGGGGCAGTTTTTCTGGGTGAGGTTTTTATCGGGGGTTTTCCTCACCTGCAAGGCAAATGCCAGGAAAACTTTAAGGCCCAAACGGTCCCCGAAATCATATGACCATCATCATCATCATCCTTATCATCGTCATCATCATCATCCTTCACCGGTGTGGAAAGCACGGGAAGCTACCACACCTTCAATTCCCTAGTAAAGCTGCAAGCATAGCATGAAAATGCTATGATTGCAGTGAAGGACCTGCCTTCGGGCAGAATTACTATGGATGGATAGTCAAATGACTTGACAAAGGTTGCTGAAACCGGCCATCTATCCTAATGTAGGTACACACAATGAAGCAAGCACAAATACCTGTCGCAACCTCACGTACAAGCACGTTTGCACAAAGATGTCGAGTATGGACCAAGAATTATGGTTGATGATATTCTCCCAACCTCATTACTGGTCTACCTACTGGGCGTGTTCTCTCTGCTTCCCTACTAGGAGTTTTTACGATCTCCTTTCATTCCCCATTCATGCCACATGCCCTGACCATTGCAGTTTACGGGACTTAATTGTTCTTATCTCGTTTGACATAAAGATCTGTAGCTCACTTATTCAGTCACCTGCCTGTTCGAGTCCCCATGGGGGAAGAAATTTTCTCGTGGAATTTCTGACAGTATGGAACCGGAGCCCATTAGATATCTTGCGGAATTTGGGTAGCCAAAATAAATAACGACTCCAGGTTGATAAAAGCACCTATAACGGCTGTGGATTTGACATGCTGATCACACGTCACTTATATACGGCTAGATGATAGTCCACCTGTGACTAACTTGTGGATGTGATGTCAGATCAGCTGGCTGGTAGGGGAAGGCTCTTCGAAGTCTGACGTGCTATGGAGAACAACAAATACATAAAAAGTTATTTTGCCGGATATACACCATAGAACCGATGAATCCCGTGTCGTAATTCCGTTCGTCCGTCCGTCCAGACCTGGTCACGATTGTGGTCTTTCGATAAATCATTATTAAATTCAAAGACAATCATAGGATTGTCTCCATCAAACTGATAAAACCCCCATATTTTTCTGGTGAGAAAATTAAAGGTCTTCTCTAACCTTGCAGCGGTTTATAACAACTGTAGCCTGAATACGAAAACAAACTTTTTCTGCGACTTCACGGCTCTTGTAGTTTAGCCTTCCTTTTAATAAACAACACTCTCCTATCCTGCGCTTTATTCTTCCATAACTCCCAGAGCTCTCAAATCTGTCTCAGTAGCATTCTCACAAGAAAGATGAAGAAAAAATTTAGTAAACAAATTAAAATGAATACCCACGAGATCCAACAATAAACCAATTTAAGCAGCGGCTGTCACATAACGCTGGAATGGGTGACCGTCCAACACTACACAAACCATATCAATACACAGACGCAATAAAAATAAAGAAATAAACAAACATAAATAAAACAATGTCAATCTCCATCCTTACAAAAATACGCGAAAGAAAATAAAACCTAATTTGGAGAAAGGGTAGTTCATTTTATATTTAACTTTCACAAGCTTCCATTCACACATTCAATATTTCTTTATGAAATCTCCATTAATCTTCAAGCCACTCGTGCAAACATAACGTTTGTACAGCATTTTCATACATGCGTTCAAGCAGCTGCGCAAAGATGCTTGTCAAGCATTTTGAACGTGTCTATCCACCTGTACGTTTATTGAAAGTTGAGTTTTTCGAGATTAATTCTTGAAAGCTCTTAAATGTTTTAGTGTAAATAAGAAACTGACACACATTTCACTCAAAATGTTTTAAAGACGAAACTAATCAGCTACATACATACATCCATCCATCCATAGTAATTCTGCCCGAAGGCAGGTCTTTCACTGCAGTCATAGCATTTTCGTGCTATGCTTGCAGCTTTACTAGGGAATTGTAGGTGTGGTAGCTTCCCGTTGCTTTCCACACCGGTGAAGGATGATGACGATAATGATGATGATGGCTATATGATTTCCGGGGCCGTTTGAGCCTTAAAGTTTTCCTGACATTTGTCTTACAGGTGAGGAAAAACCTCGATAAAAACCTTACCCAGAAAAACTGCCCCGTCCACCTCAGCGTATACAAGATTGAAAAAAAAAACTGTATGTACGCCACAATATTAATTATAACATTAATGGATTTATTTTTGCTGTTTTATTATTTGTAATATCAATAATGCTTTTGACCGCACAAAACTAGAAAAGTTATCATAGATCACGGTCTATACCGTTTCAAGGGTGAACTTATATTACCTAGGAATGTTGAAACATAGCAAACATTTATGACTTAAAAACATGGAAGTAGTCCACCGCTGTGGTCTCGAGGTAGCGTGCTGCCTTGTCACGCAGCGGGCCCGGGTTCGATCCCCGGTCGGGGCAGTATTTCTGGGTGAGGTTTTTATCGGGGTTTTTCCTCACCTGCAAGACAAATGTCAGGAAAACTTTAAGGCCCAAACGGTCCCCGAAATCATATGGCCATCATCTTTATCATCATAATCCTTATCATTATCATCATCCTTCACCGATGTGGAAAGCAACGGGAAGCTACCACACCTACACAATTCCGTAGTAAAGCTGCAAGCATAGCATGAAAATGCTATGATTGCAGCGAAGGACCTGCCTTCGGGCAGAATTACTATGGATGGAACATGGAAGTATGAACTTACAGTTTCTTTGATAACATTGACTCTCTTTGATTATTGGGTTTAAATACTCATATCATTATTTCTAAATTTCTTGAAAATATTTCTCCAATTCTCAATAAAGTGGCAATACTTTTCCTTGAAAACAGACACTGCTCATTGTCCGCAGGCATCAACATTCTGCTTCGAATATACGGCAGTTGCGTGAATATTTTGAAAATATGAGTAGAATATGTAATAACTGATGTATGTTAAATCTAATATAGTACTTAGAGTATTTTAAAATATTCATGGATGTAGTTGTTAAGAATCGTGTATCTACGCGTCCATGTCCGCATGATCCTTCACGTATGGCTTATTTTGAAAGCATGCCGTACATTTTAAATCCTCTACACAGCTGTTTCGCCCCAAAATCAGCTTATTAACTTCCAGTTTCTCAGGCAATAATGTACACATTCAGTGATCTAAGTCTTGTTAGTTAATAAAAAGTGAATTACGAGCACTTAACTCTTAGCCTATTTTCTCTTTCGAAAGCTACGCGACTGATGAAAGCAAAGAAAAAAAGTGAATTTGTTGCCACTGCTTTCTAGATAATCATAATTTATTTTTTATATTTACTTGTATTTTTTTTCTCTAAACTTAATGTTAGATTGTTAAGACCAGTATTAAAAAAAGTTTTCATTATTTAAATATCATTGAAACGCTTACTAAATATGTGAATCATGATGGCAAGATGGTGTTCGGGGAACGTTTGGGCCTTAAAGTTTTCTGACATTTTCTTACAAGTGAGGAAAAACCCCGAAAAAACCCCACCCAGAAACTTGTCCCGAACGGGGATCGAACCCGGGCCCCCTGCATGACAAGGCAGCATGCTACTCGAGACCACAGCGGTGGACTGAAGTGGAGAATATTTGTTTTTTGTTCAATGCTACCTGTTTGTCATTCGACATTTCAGGTATTCCCTCCTGTCACTGGCATTCTGTAACCCACTTCTGAGGTTGGGGCGCCTGGAAGGCGGGGTTACGCTTCCCAATGATTTGATGGGTGATGGCGATGGGCAATGGTGTGCCAGAAGTGGCCTTAAACTTAAACTTAATCTAATGAGGTGAATATGATATTGATGATAATGATGGCCAGATGATGTTCGGGGACATTTGCCTTACAGGTAAGGAAAAACCTCGGAAAAAACCTCACACAGGAAACTTGTCCCGAGCGGGGATCGAACCTGGGCCCGCTGCGTGACAAGGCAGCACGCTACCTCGATACCACAGCGGTGGACAAATGGAGAATATCTTCTTCTTCGTCAGGCTCTACGACTTGCAGTGGAATGTCTTGGCCTTCTCAACCAGTTTACGCCACTTCTTCCTATCTTGTGCAGTAGATTTCAAATCAAAAATCCCCATATATAAATTATAAAAAATAATACCTGTCAATGTACCGTATTACTCAACTTCGTTAAAACTTCCAGAACTTGTACAATCATGAGTACAAGGTTAATAATGTTTGGCGGTTGTAATCGCGCAGTATCCGAGAGGTCTAAGGCATCATATCTTGGCACAGAGTTACGGGGTTCGAGTCCCTATGGGGGAAGACATTTATGGTGGAATTTCGGCCAGTAAAGAACCGATGTCCAACCAAGCATAGTGAAGAAATTGCATGCGTACAATAAATAACGATACCAGATTAAGAAAACGAGCTATAACGGCTAAGAGATTAGTCACGCTGACCACATTTCACCACTATAATGGCTAGATGATTGACTATCTATACATTGCACGTGGGGATGTGACGCCAGCAGTCTGATGATAGGACAAGAGCTTTCTAGGCCTGTCGAGCTATAGAGTTTATAATATTTTAGTAAAGAAGGTTGTTCTTATACGGGCACGTTATCGTCTAAAATTATCTTGTCGATTTATTTTAAAATCTCTATCTGCTCCAGTGTATTTATCATTCGTGAGTCGTGATTTTATCGATAATTTGGAAATCACTCGTGGCATTTGTTAGGACTATTTAAGGAATAAAATTAAGCGGTTTACTCACAAATCATTATTTAACTATAGTTATTTTAAAATATTTATATATTTATTGCAAACGGCGATGTTTGAAAACAAATGAGAAACGATTGGTACGCTTCATTTGCTTCTTTTGTTCATTACTGCAACCAGATCACATTATTTATTGCCAAAGAATATTGTAAGAATGCACCCTAGTAGAGAAATTTATAACCAACATTATAGGTATTACTTAATTTCTGATGTCCTATGATGTAAATATGTCAATTATATTTTTCTGCAACGTCATTTCCTGGAAAATAATTCGTTTAAGAAAGTGAAAACAGTAGGTTTTTTGTGGTATAATCAATTGCTACAAATGATTTTATATTATCTCCCGCATGTACTATCTGCTGATATTCAAGCACTATATACACAATCTAGTAGCCGTATTTCTTAGAGAGTCAGTCACTGCAAAATAATGCTACGACCTACTCAGCCCCCCGTGGACTATCACCTCGATGTGGTGGGGGCGCCGAGTACTCAATGAACCAGACGACCAAATCGGGGAAGTTTAGCTTTGCTAACTTGCCGATTGGTTAGAGGTGAGAGGAAACTAAGAATAGTCCGCAACGTGGGAGACGTCGGCCAGAAGGTTGACATCGATCAAGAAGTCTGCAACGGTCTACGAGGCGATGTGATACCAGGCGATCATCGCAACGGCTCAAGGGGCGGAAGCAGCAACCGTCTCTAAAGGGGTTAATGCTTAGAGGATGCTCTGAGACAGAAGCCCTGTCATTATCCTTACCCTGCACAGCGCTCGTAACGCGGTCAGGGAAAATTTAATACTACTGATTCATCTCAAACCAAAGGTCGGATTGGATTTCAGGATATGACCACATCAAGAAATAAGGACAAACGGGGAAGTTTAGCTTTGCTAACTTGCCGATTGGTTAGAGGTGAGAGGAAACTAAGAATAGTCCGCAACGTGGGAGACGTCGGCCAGAAGGTTGACATCGATCAAGAAGTCTGCAACGGTCTACGAGGCGATGTGATACCAGGCGATCATCGCAACGGCTCAAGGGGCGGAAGCAGCAACCGTCTCTAAAGGGGTTAATACTTAGAGGATGCTCTGAGACAGAAGCCCTGTCATTATCCTTACCCTGCACAGCACTCGTAACGCGGTCAGGGAAAATTTAATACTACTGATTCATCTCAAAGCAAAGGTCGGATTGGACTTCAGGGTATGACCACATCAAGAAATAAGGACAAACGATTAGGGATAGCGGAAGGATAAAAATCTGCACTTGGAATGTAAGAGGAATATGTAATAAAGAATTAGAGCTACAAAAAGAATATATATATATTGCAGTCATCCCAGAAACTAAAAAGAAACTTAAAGGCTCTACAGATTTATCAGATTATATAGCAAAACGAAAGAGCTTCAGTGGGAGTTGCTATTTTATTAAAACAAACATGGAAGAAAATGATTCATAGTTATAATTGGGTTAATGAAATAATTATTAACTTAACTCCTCTTTGAGACCGTAACAGGCCACACGGCCTAATACTTGCATGGATGATGATGATGATTAACTTATGAGTAAAGATAGGCAGAGGTTTTTTGACAATAATTGGAATATATTGCCCAGAAAATGGAAGAAAAGAAGAAACAAAACAGTTCTATGATACATTACAAGAACATCTAAATAACATAAATAAAAGCATCTCTTTCAGAAGCTTTTAACATGTTTTAAACAAAATACTTTCTAAAATGTAATTATACGTAGAAAATACTGTAATTAATGGGAACATGCCAATTTTTTTTAAAAATTTAGTGCATAAACAATATGATGCTACTGCTAGTAATTAAATTCCGTTTTATTGCTCTCCTTATGTGTTGCTAATTTGGATAAATTATATGTTGCTTTTTACCTTGACTAGATATGCTATGTGACCCCTCTGTAGGGCATCGGGCGGATGAATCCAGTTTCTGTTACCTGCAACAGACATTTAAGAAAGACAATCAAATACAACAACAAAATTTGGGTTATATCAAATATACATTATTACAAAACATAATATTTCTAATTGCATTGTACGTGACTCTGAAATTGTTATGCGCAATCTTGTTTCTACAATTATTTGTGTAACAGTAGAATAACGTGCGACACTGCTTGCAATATACAACAAATACAACAAATGCGATTTTTTATATACCTAATACACAATTCACTAAGAAATTATATATATATATATATATATATATATATGATCTTTCACAATACGTATTACAGACTTTAGGAATTGTAGAGGGGACTTAGTAGAAACCCTTGTCAGGAAACGTGTACCATTTTGATGTAAAATAAGTTTGAAGATCGAAACACAATGGGCTGCGTTTCAGAATAAATATTACAGACTTAGAGGAGTTGTACTACACCTGTCGAGTCGGAAGATGTTCTTGCACGAATTCTGGCGGCAGCAGAAATTATTGAGCACACACCAGGTCTTGTGTGGCGTGTGTATTAAAACATGCGTCGGAGGTACACTTTATGTAACGAACAACAGGGTCCCCACATGGAACCACACTTGTAATACAGCCCCTAGAAGTCTGTAATACTTATTCTGAAACACAAGACACGCGATATCAGCCCATTGTGTTCCGATCTTCAAACTTATTTTACATCGAAATGGTACGTTTCCGGACATGGCTTCCTTATCAAACTTTATCTACCAGTCTCCTCTACAACACCTAGAAGTGTGAATCACGTGTGTATATATATATATGTATATATATATATATATATATATATATATATATATATATATATAATATACTACGATTTTTTATGTGCTTCAACATGACACTAGGTCTATTTTAACTTTAATTTCCTCTAATTTTAACAAAAATAGCAAGTTATCACTGCGCAAAATTTAAGATTGTGATTTTAACAAAGATCATTAACGGTATCATAAACAGACGAACCAGATTTATTAAATGTAACTCGATTTACAAATACTATGGATAATACTACATAACAGATCAAATTTTAGTATGAGGTTTTACAAAACAAATGGTGATATAATGGCATTGTACATCAACTATAAGCAAACTTCAACAAGACATATGATTCAATTGAGGCAAGTTATATAGTATCCTGTCGCACTTGGGAATTCCTAAAAAAAATTGAACTTATTCGAATGTGTCTAAACGACACAGTACGGTGCGGATAGGCAAACAGTTTTCAGATACTTTTGAAATTCATTGCGTGCTTAAGCAAGAAGTTGCACTATATCCTCTTTTATTCAATTTCGTACAGAGTATGCTATCAAATCTTTAAAGGATAAAGAAGTAGTACAATCTAATGGTATTAATAAGTTGTTAGTATATGCTGTCGATAGAGAGGAGGTACTGAGGACCAACACACATTGAGTGACGCTAAGAAATTGGGACTAAAAATAATACTCAATAAAACTAAATATATGGTCACACTTAGAAATACATTAACTTCTATAATGGAAATGGACATTTAATGATAAACGAGGGAAATTTTGAAGAAGTAGCTGAATTGAAATACCTAGGAACAATAAATATTTACAAACAAGAAATAAATTAAACGGACTCAATTTTAGAAATGCATGATATTATGAATTACAGGGACTCTTGTCCCAATATCTCTCTCAAAAACATTAATCAGAAAATATATAAAACTTATTTTTCCAGTTATATTACATATATGCGAAACATGGACTCTTATTTCAAGGGAGAAAAAAGATTACAAGTAATTGAGAATAAAGTTCTGAGGAAACTTTTGGACCAAAGAGAGACAAACAAGCGAACGGAGAATACTGCGTAACAGTGAGTTACACGATATTTATGGGAAGCCAGATGTAATAACGACAGTTAAGTCTCAGACTGCGATGGGCAGGACATGTAGCACGAATGGGGAATGAAAGAGGAACATGGAAATTCTTTGTAGGAAAACTCCCAGTTGGTAGGCTAAGAATGAGATGGGAGAGTAGTATTAACCACGAATTCTAAAAAATCTCAATAGCGCGACAGGCTTAGAATGCCCTTGGCCTACCAGGCAGCTGCTGGTTTTATATCCACATGTGTTCATCACAGTGGTAGACGATCATCGCCGGTGTAAGAGTGACATGTGGTCAGCATGTCGGGTCCCACAGCCGTTATAACTGGTTTTCTCAACCTGGAGCCACTACTTATTGTAGCAACCCAAATGCCTCACGATGCTGGGTGGGCACCGGTCCCATACTGGCTTCAATTCCACGAGAAAATGTCTTCCCCCATGGAGACCCGAACCAGCGTAAGTGTTGTAGCTCTGTGTCAAGGCATTCCACCTTAACCACTTGCCTAAGGCGCCGGACTAACCATGAATTGAGGGAGGTAAATTATAAAGGAGATGATTGGAAAACATTAGCTCAGGATAGGGATGTATGGAGAACTTATGTCCGCGCGTCGAAGAACCTACATTTCAATAGTGCCAGTGAGTTAGTTAGGCATATAATACATAACATTTTTAACTACAGTTTGTACATAACATTGTTGAAGATGGTAACGAAAATGATAAGTAGGGCATTTAAGGCTTAGAAGGTAGGTTCCGGGTTCGAATCCCGATTCCAACTTCAAAAGTTTTCCTCGATTTCCTCAATCGTCAAGTAAAATCTGGGTTATAATTTCATTACCAGAATCCATTTCATCATGCTTATCTTTTCATAGCATTATTAAAAATAATAAATACACGCGATATGACCTTAGATAGTGAAGCGTTAATAAATAAGAAATAAATAAATAAATTTTGTAGTGAATTTATTTTAAACTGTAGCTAAAACTGATAAAATTCGTTAAACCACGAACTGCTATCAGTTTATTCGAGAATTTTACGTAGTATAAGACGATAGTATCACTAAGACACTATGCGGTTCAGTGGTCCCACAGATACCAGATGGAGTCCAGACGAAGTAATTTCAATTCCGAGATCAGATCATATTTTTTGCAATTTTTAGTAATTTATATTACATATACGAAACACCTCAAATTTAAATATCTTAGACCTACTATTTTCATCAAATAAAAACGTATTTGAAAATAAAACTAACTCACTGGCACTATCGAACCTGTAGGTTCAAGGCGGCGCGGACAAAAGCTCTCCATACATCCCTATCTTAAGCTAATGTTTTCTAAACATCCCTGTATAATCTACTTCATCAAATCATGGTGAATGTTATTCTCCCACCTCATCCTTAGTCTACCAACTGGGCGTTTTCCCTCTGGTTTTTTCTATAAGACCTCTTCCGATTGAGGGTCTTTCCACTTTTCAGCGGTTGCCCTTTTACCAGCCGGCTGCTGGCCCTTCACATGCACATGTGTCAATCACAGAGGTAGATGATCAACAGCCAGGGGTGACATGTGGTTAGCATGTCGAGTCCCCCAGCCGTTATAGCTGGTTCCTCAACCTGGAGCCGCTACTTATTGTAGCTACCCAATTGCCTCACGATGCTGGGTGGGCACCGGTCCCATACTGGCCGAAATACCATGAGAAAATTTCTTCCCCCACGGAGACTCGAACCAGCGCAAGTCCCGTAGCTCTGTGCCAAGGCTTCCTACCTTAACCGCTCGGCTACGGCGCGGGACCTATAAGACCTCTTTCATTCTCCATTCGTGGCACATGTCCTGCACATCACAGTCTACGAGGCTTAATTGTTATTATTTCTGGCTTCCTATAAAGACAATTTAGCTCACTGTTATGTAATCTTCTCCATTCACCTGTCTATTCATCTCCCTTTGGGCCAAAAATTTCTCTAAGAACTTTATTCTCAAATAACTCTTAATCTCATTTCCTCCCTGAAAGTAAGAGTCCATGTTTCGCATCCATATAATATAACTGGGAGAATAGTTTCATATATTTTTAGTTTAACTTTTTTTCAAAGGAGTTGGGATCAACTAGAGCCCCTGTAATACATAATAGCACGCATTTCCAGAATTGAACCCATGTTTCCCTGAGCATCTCACTCCTGTTTGTAATTATTGTTCCTAGGCATTTGAATTCAGCCACTGAAATACATAATAGAAATTACAGAACATTTTCATTCATAGTGTTCTGATCAAGAGCAGGTCTTTCACTGCAAACTCAACATTCTCCACTCTTTCCTTAACTCAGCTTTCTTTTTTGTATCCGCATACAAACCATTTATTTTAATATTGTCTATTATCTGATGCCTTTTTCAGCCTCTTAACTGTCTTTCTGTTGACCATTCCTTCTAGGGCATCCTTCAGCAGGCAATTTCTTCTTAGCCAGTGGCCAATCCAATTTCTTTCCTTCTTCTTATGAGTTCGTCTTTCGCCCACCGTGTCAAGCACATCTTTATTTCTTACTTTGTCTGTCCATTTTATACGTTCCATTCTTCTCCATATCCACATCTCAAAAGCTTCCAATCGCTTTTCCTCATTCCATCGTAATGTCCAAGTCTCTGCACCATATATTGCTACATTCCACACAAAGCACTTCACTAGCCTCTTCCGTAATTCTTTTGCCAAAGGTCCGGAGAAAATGCTTCTCTTCTTGTTAAAAGCTTCTTTTGCCATTGCTATCCTCTGTTTTACTTCTTGACCGCAGTTCATGTTACTACTGATAGTACAACCCAAGTATTTGAAGCTCTCCACTTGCTCAATGGCCCCATCTTTAATCCTCTAATGTTATACATTCAGATGCGATATTATGTAAAATTTTCAACCGTTTCAAAATGAATAAATAGTTAATTAGTTGCGCTTGAGACGTCCCTGCAAAAAATACAATTAAGGGAATATTTTTCGTTATTTTTGTACAGAGTAAATTATAATTATGGGTTGAAATTTCGTTCATTACTAATCATAATTTAATAATATTACAATAAAACTAAATCAATGAACATTACAAAAATAGACCAGCCTCACGGGCTAGCGGTCAGCGTTTCTGACTATAGTTTATGAGGCCCCGGGTTCGATTCCCGGTCAGATTTCCGTTAACTTCTAACTATATTTCTTATTATTTTGCCCCTACTTTTAGTCTATTTTGTCATTATTGTTGTGAATAATTTTTCCTTAAAGGGAATTATTCCTGTGGTTTCCCATGGTCTGAAATTTAGGTTAAGTTTAGGATAAGGACTGTCCTGGCGTTTCATTATCATTTATCACCCATCATATCATCGGAGTACCGTAACTCCGCCTTCATGGTGCCCCAACCTATGAAATGGATTACAATTCTGCCAAAGCCAGGAGAGAAAGCCAGAAATGCCATAAGAGACAACCTGGTGGCATTGGACAAATAAAAAAGAAACAAAAATATGTGATTACCCAAATTCTAGGTCATATGATGTGACATGTTAAGTGTCTTTAAATAAGATTAAGTAAACAGTCTCTTCTGTGAGGGTAATAGTATGATGTCTTTGTAGAAGCATGAATTATGTAAATGTTAATTTGAACTGGAAAGAATTTCAACTTAAATTGTCAAACATGACAGTTCTACTTTTACACATTACCGTGTAATTATTTACAATCTTAGTCAGTAATAATGCTACAAGCCTAGATAATTTTAAACAGCTGCTTTTAAAATATTGTAGGAACGATGTTACTATGTCTCATTCATTTTTTATTTCGCTCGAGGCAAGAAAAAACCCGACTTTAAAGTTAACTGTTTTTCCTTAATCTTGTTTGGTCACTATCTTTAGAGGATGAAGAAGGCCTACAAGTAAATGGTATTAATAAGCCGTTAGTTTATGCTGATGATGATGTACTATTGACCGATAGCGAGGAGATACTAAAGGCCAACACGCACACACTATTGAGCAACACTAAGAAATTGGGGCTGGAAGTAAATATCAATAAAACTAAATATATGATCACACATAGAGTGTGATTCAGAAATATGGCTATACGTTTGATTGCATTTTGTGACAAAAATATTATTATTAAAGGAAATATGATGTTATCATTGGAAAGGGAATCATTCAAATTACAATAGAACAAAACAAATCACAACAACAATAAGCAAATCACTTCATTGCTTCAAACTGTTCGCCGTTTACATCCAAGCATAATTGGCAACGCTTTGGGAACTCATTCATTGCGTTATGATACATGTTTAGAGGAATTTCTTCCTCAATCACTAATTTCAGCATGTCGACGTCTTGAGGTTTCCGGGCATAAACCTTCTCCTTCAAATAACCCCACAACCAATATTCACATGCTGTGAGGTCAGGGGAACGGGCTGGCCATTTAATGGGGCCTCTTCTTCCCACCCACCTGTTTTGCAAATGATCATCCAAAATTTCCCTCACCGCAATTGCATAGTGAGAGGCGCACCATCCTGCTGGAATAAACATTGTTCATGTTCAGCACTTTGCATTACCGGCAGGACAATTCGTCTAATGATATCACTATACCGATCACCATTAACAGTCTCATCCAAAATTCGCATTCCTAACAGTCCTTCCCATCCGATCATAGCCCAAACAGTGACTTTGCTGCATCTTAAACGTCTCTCTTCAATAACAGCAGGATTCTCTTTACCATAATAGTGACAATTGTGTCGATTAACACGTCCGTTCACATGGAAAACAGCTTCATCAGAAAAGTGCAATTTTCTGTACCAATGTTCGTCGTTTTCTGATTCCCTTACAACAAATTCACAAAATTCCATCCGCCTGTCAGGGTCGACTTCATCAAGTTTGTGGATACGAATCGGTTTGAAGGGGTGGTACTTCTCACGCTTCAAAACACGACACACACTCGATTGACTGATATGAAGCTCACGTGCAGCTTGGCGGGTTGATTTTTGTGGGCTAGCATCGAACGCCTCTACAATTCTCTTCGTTGTTTCTGCATCCGTGCTAATGCGAGGCCTTCCAGGTGGTTTGATTTTCTGCATCCTTCCCGTTTCCAGCAGTCGTTTTCTCCACTTCCCCACATACGACGGCTGCAATGCTACGTTAAAGTCACGTCTTGCCCGTCTTGCGGCCTCACGATCATTAGCATACGTTATTGCCCATGCAGCAATTGTAACTTGCTGTTGCATATTCAACGCCATTTTGACTAATGACGTAAGTTCTACACTGTTTTGTTTCATTCCATTGTTGTAATTTGAATAATTGCCTTTCCAACGGTAATTTAATATTTCCCGTAATGGTAATATTTTCATCACACAACGCGATCAAACGTATAGCCATATTTATGATTCACGCCGTAGAAATACATTATAGGCCCTATAATGGAAATGGACAGGTAATGACAAACGAGGGAAATTTTGAGGAACAATAATCACAAATAGGAATGAGATGCACAAGAAATTAAACAGAGATTCAATTCTGGAAATGCGTGCGTGTTATTAGGTATTACAGAGACTCTTGACGTCCCAACTCCTTTCAAAAAACGTTAAACTGAAAATTCACTATTATTCTACCACTTATATTAGGCCTATATGGATGCGAAACATGGGCTCTTACTTTAAGGGAGGAAACGTGATTACGAGTAGGCTATTTGAGAATAAAATTCTTAGGAAATTTTTTGGACCAAGAAAGATGAACAGAGAGGTGAATGGAGAAGACTACATGACAGTGAACTACATGATCTTTATAGGAAGCCAGATATAATAAGAATAGTCAAGTCTCGTAGCCTGCGATGGGCAGAACATGTGGCACGAATGGGGAATGAAAGACGTGCATGGAAGCTATTTGTAGGAAAACCAGAGGGAAAACACCCAGTTGGGAGACCAAGAATAAGGTGGCAGAATAACATTAGCTACGATTTTAGGGAAGTAGATTATACACGGGATGATTGGAAATCATTAGCTCAGAATAGGGATGTATAGATAGCTTATATCGGCGCGGCGGTGAACCTACTTGTGCGATAGTGCCAGTGAGTTAGTTGGTCACTTGTTCACAAACATTGATTTCAGCAGAAGAGGTACTCCGTAGAGAGGTCACGAGATAAGTATACCCCAAGAATCCACGATTCGCAACAATCTGTCACCAATGACAGAACGTTGGGTGCTAGTACTACGCTCTAGTCCAGAATAACACTACTGAACTTTACAGCACTCAATTTTAAGAGGTTGAATAGGCCTGGGGGCGAGTCAACAGCCAAGAAAACCTAACGCCTACAACTTTACTGCATGGCGCGACAGGCCAAAAAGCCCTTGGCCTACAATCCGGCTGCTGGCCTCACATCAACACGTGTCAACCACAGAGATAGACGATCATCCAGCCAGTGTAGGGCGGGGAATAAGTGGTTCAGCATGTCGGGTCTCCCAGCCATTATAGCCGGTTTTCTTAACCAGGATCCGATACATATTGTAGCTACCCAAATGCCTCACGATGCTGGGTTGGCACAGGTCCCCAAAATTCCATGAGAAAATTTCTTCCCACACGGAGACCCGATCCAGAGCAAGTCCCGTAGCTCTGCGCCAAGACATCTTGCCTTAACTACTCGGTTACAGCGCGGGACCACACCTATGATACCGGGGATCAAAGTCGAAGGTCCAACTTTTGGTGAGGCGACTTTCCACCTGGCCGAAGTCACTTAATAGGCAGAAAATATATATGAAAATGCCTTTTGCTTAGGTATTGATTTCACAGTAAATGTTCAGCACATTTTTTCTTAGAATGCAATTAATTGTGTACATATAATGCATATGATGTACAGATAAGTCTTATACATATGTATATATAAGTACATTTTAATTTTGAATAACTAGTACTGACATTAGTAGCTACTTTTGGCTCATAATACGGCTTCCTATCACCACGGCACAGCGCGACCTCAGGTTGCGAATCGAGGATACGGCCTTCCGATATAGAGCATTTGCGAATATATTGAATAAGCAATTGTAGATAACCGACAAAAAAGAGGTTTGGCCTGAGGCTAACCAACCTCAGGCTATAAAATAAGTTTTATCGAAACTTAAAATCAACCATAAATACCCAATAATAAAGATTGTCCGATTCAAGACGAAGCACAGAGAAATCCCACTTCACTTAAGTATGCAAATTACGGGCACCTGGTTATCATGCATCCTACCGTAGTTTTCCTGCTTTTGTGGCAGCCAATGTAACAGCAGCAGAAGCAGTAGTATTTATTAAGGCATATAAACTGCAAGTTTATTCGCACCCACAATATTATTTTAGTATTAATTACATTTTAAAATATTATATAGAACATAGAAAGTAAACACAGTTAAAATATATTTTATTTAAAGTGATCACTTCTTTATATTCTGTTACATACACCACTATAATTAAAAGAAGCTCTCACTTTATCTACAATTTCTGTTTTATCACTTAGAACGATGATGGTGTATTAAGATATTCTATTAGAATGTATCTTATTGCAAGAACTGCTTCATAGGAGTGGCATCTTAGTACTGGATGCTGATGTAGAAGATATGGATTGATGATGTGGCCATGTCCTATGCGAAGACGTGTCATTGCCATTTCCTCCTAACGATTTTGTGAGGATGACAATTTCTAGACAATGGACAATTTGATTCCTCTTGATTTAGTTCTGAGCAAGCGACATGCCATTATTTTTTTTTCTTTAAAAAAAGGAAAATGCTTCTAGCAACAGCACAAATAACAAATTTTCATATATGATGACCATTGATGAGTAAGTTTCTAATTTCTGGTCATTTGCCAATTTCAGCTAAGTATAAGCAAAGGGAAATCTTATGTAATTACATACAAATCCTAGCCTTTGTGATCACCCAGCCAGTAGAAAGATGACGTGGTCAGCATGTCGGGTCTACAGCTGATTTTCTTGAGTTGATACCTTTATTTATCCTAGATTCTCAAATTCCTCACGATATTGGATGAGTGGAGAGCAGTTCAAGTAAAAAATTGGAAACTAATTCATAAAAACAGAATTTCACAATATACAATTTCGTTACTTTTAATGCATAGCCTATACATTAATATGTACGTAATTATTCAACAACTGTTACAAAATTTTATATCTAAATATTCTCAGAATGAACCGACCCATATTATAATAAGATTACATGTACAATTGTCCACCGCTGTGGTCTCGAGGTACCGTGCTGCCTTGTCATATAGCGGGCCCGGGTTCGATCCCCGGTCGGGGCAGTTTTTCTGGGTGAGGTTTTTCTCGGGGTTTTTCCTCACCTGTAAGACAAATGTCAGGAAAAATTTAAGGCCCAAACGGTCCCCGAAATCATATGGTCATCATCATCGTTACCATTATCATCATCAACCTTCACCGGTGTGGAAAGTAACGGGAAGCTACCACACCTACAATTCGCTAGTAAAGCTGCAAAGCATAGCATGAAATGCTATGATTGCAGTGAAAGACCTGCCCTCGGGCAGAATTACAAGGGATGGATGGATATGTACAATTCCGGTAGACCTTATTTCGTAGATGATGTTTACTTATATTGTGTACTGGCAGGAGTGTATGGTTGAGCATTGCCTACGAAGTAATAAAGTAGGCAAAGATGAGTATTTGTTGTGTTCGGAATGTTATAACGAAATCGGTGCTGGGCCGTACCCTACTTCTGTCAAAAAATCGCGAAGACGGCCACCAAGATAGAAGTCCCGATCCAACAGATGAATCGCCAACCTCATTATGTACTCAAGAGGGGTGTGGATTTTAATCCAGGCATCTTATGCACAATCGAACGATCGAACTGAAGGTGCGAACAGTCATTTTCATAAATATTACATTAATTTATTAATGAAAGAAAAGCAGGCCGATTCAATCACCGTTGCCAATAATTATTATTGACAAAACGAAATGAATTTTGTATTATAACTTAAAATGCATTTTATAACCTGAAATAACGTATTTTTATTTAGCTTGTAATGAAATAATATTGATAAAATGAACTTTTAGGATCATATAATTCCTATTGCTCAGTGCAGTAGCTGAGCTGTTTAAGATATCATGCCTTGGTGTAATATGTATTGAACTTGCGCTGGTTCAGTCCTCATGGGAGAAGACTTTCTCATGGAATTTCGACCAGTATGGGATGATGCCCCCCTCCATGGTATCTTTACCTTGTCGTGGTGGAGTGGCTTGCGTGCTTAAATGATCCTGAGAGCTATGCCGGCGGTAGCATTGCTGCCGATAGGGTTACCCATGCCGGACTGGTCGAAGGTGATAAGCCAGACGAAAAAAGTACCTTGGGCGAAAGAGTGACGATCTTTCACCGTAAAAATACAACCGTCAAGAAATGCGGACATGGGTTCATCTGGGGTAAAATTTTCCGGAGGTCAAATAGTCCCCCATTCGGTTCTCCGGGCGGGGACTACTTCAGGGAACCCATGCCAAAGGCTCAAACACAGGGACATGTTCCTAGGAACATGGAATGTTAGGACTTTATACAATAGTGGGGCACTAGAGATATTAACGCGGGAAGTAGATAAATCGCCCTTGGATATAGTCGCTTTACAGGAAGTTAGGTGGCCAGGAGAAGGTAGTCAGGAATCAGGAACCTTTGCATTATTCTATGGGGGTGCAGAAAGACCTGCATTTGGAACGGGTTTTTTAGTCAGAAGGAGGATCCTATCCGCTATCCGAGATATTAAGTTTGTTAATGATAGGATATCATACATAATTCTAAAGGGTAAACGACATGATTTTATAATTGTAAATGTACATGCCCCCACAGAAGATAAAGATGACAAGATCAAGGATGAGTTCTATGAAGAATTAGAATGCTTATTTGATAGCCTTTCACGATATCATATGAAAATTGTCTTAGGAGATTTTAATGCAAAAGTGGGGCGGGAAGATATATTCAAACCAACAATAGGCAAATTCAGTCTTCATGAAGATAGTAACGACAACGGGGTTAGATTAGTCACATTTGCCACATCAAAGAATCTGATTGTTAAGAGCACAACATTTCAGCATAAGGATATTCATAAATACACCTGGACGTCCCCAGATGGAGAAACTCGGAACCAGATAGATCATGTATTAGTGGATAAACGCTGGCACAGTAGCATCATTGATGTTAGATCAGTTAGACGGACAGACTGCAATTCGGATCATCATCTGGTCAGAGTGAAAATCAGACAACGGCTATCGCTTATGAGAGGAACGAATGCTAAAGATGATTCTGTAAAATATGAATTAAAAAACTTGAGAAATGATGAAATGCGGCAAGAATACCAAATCAAAATTGCTAATAGATTTGAAGTACTGGAATCTTCAGATGACAATGTGGCAAACGAAGAAGAAACTGATATAAATAAAGAATGGGAGGCTATAAGAGATACTATTAAATTGTCAGCATCAGAAAGCATTGGTTGTTTAAAAAGAGGCAAAACAAGAAATGGTTTGATGAGGAATGTGCCGACATTGTAAAGAAAAGAAAACTAGCAAAAATGAAATGGTTACACGAGCCAAATGAGGTAAATTTAGAGCAATTGGGTAGTGTTAGACGGGAAACCACCAAGTTACTAAAGAGTAAAAAGAGGGAATATTTGAGAGAGAAGATTAATGATCTTGAAATGAATGCCAAAAATAGGAACATTAGAGAATTATATCAGGGAATTAGTATAGAGAAGAAAGGTTTCAGGCTAGAACAAACATAATTCGAAATGAAAATGGGGATATGATTGCAGATTCTAGGAGTATATTAAATAGATGGAAAAGTTACTTTAATCAGCTATTAAATGTACATACAGAACAGGACATTGAGGAGGATAAGTTACAGACAGCAGAAATGCTAGTCGCAGAGCCAAGTGCATTAGAGGTTGAAATGGCGATTGAAAAATTGAAGATGTATAAAGCATCAGGTTCAGATGAGATCCCAGCAGAACTCATAAAATCAGGAGGAGAAAAATTGATATACAAAATACGCTGGTTGCTTAGTATGATTTGGGAAAAAGAAGCTCTTCCAGATGAATGGAAGGAATCAATTATCGTACCAATTTATAAGAAAGGAGATAAAACTGATTGCAACAACTACAGGGGCATCTCATTACTTTCAACTTCATACAAAATTCTTACAAATATATTAGTAAGCAGACTTACTCCCTACATTGATGACATTCTAGGAGATCATCAATGTGCATTTAGAAGAAACAGGTCTACAACAGATCAGATTTTTAGTATTAGACAGATTTTAGAAAAGAAATGGGAATATAATGGCACTGTACATCAACTATATGTAGACTTCAAAAAAAGCATATGATTCAATTAAGAGGGAGAAGTTATATAGTATCCTGCTGGAGTTCGGAATTCCTAAAAAGTTAGTTAGACTTATACGAATGTGTCTAAATGGCTCAAATAGTAGGGTGCGTGTAGGCAAACAGTTTTCAGATACTTTTGAAATCCAGAATGGGTTGAAGCAAGGAGATGCACTATCTCCTCTACTATTTAATTTTGTACTAGAGCATGCCATTAAATCTTTAGAGAATGAGGAAGGCTTACAACTGAATGGTATTAATAAGCTGTTAGTTTATGCTGATGATGTAGTACTATTGGCCGATAGCGAGGAGATATTAAAGGCCAACACGCACACACTATTGAGTAACACTAAGAAATTAGGACTGGAAGTAAATATCAGTAAAACTAAATATGTGGTCACAGGTAGAAATTCAGTATATACTGGAAATGGACAGCTAATGACAAATGAGGGAAATTTTGAGTAAGTGGCTGAATTCAAATACCTAGGAACAATAATCACAAATAGGAATGAGATGCACAAAGAAATTAAACATAGGCTCAATTCTGGAAATGCATGCTATTATGCATTGCAGAGACTTTTGATGTCCCAACTCCTTTCAAAAAACGTTAAGCTGAAGCTATATAAAACTATTATTCTACCAGTTATATTATATGGGTGCGAAACATGGACTCTTACTTTAAGGGAGGAAAGGAGATTACGAGTATTTGAGAATAAAGTTCTTAGGAAAATTTTTGGACCAAAGAGAGATGAACAGACAGGTGAATGGAGAAGACTACATAACAATGAACTACATGGTCTTTATAGGAAGCCAGATATAATAAGAACAGTTAAGTCTCGTAGACTGCGATGGGCAGGACATGTTGCACGTATGGGAAATGAAAGACGTGCATGGAAGCTTCTTGTAGGAAAGCCAGAGGGAAAACGCCCAGTTGGTAGACCAAGAATGAGGTGGGAGAACAACATTAACTATGATTTGAGGGAAGTAGATTATACAGGGAATGATTGGAAAGCATTAGCTCAGGATAGGGATGTATGGAGAGCTTATGTCCGCGCGGCCATGAACCTACGGGTTCGATAGTGCCAGTGAGTAAGTAAGTAAGTAAGTAAGTAAGTATGGGATGATGCCCACTTAAATTGATTTCCTTTAAACATTTTTATTATAAAGGGGATGTAATAATAATGAGGAATTTGAGTAGCTACAATAAATAGTGGATCCAAGTTGAGGAAACCAACTATAACGGTTGTTGGGCCTAAAATATTACCTACATGCCACCCTTATATTGGCTGAACTATCATCCAATAACAGCACTTGTGGATGTGAGGTATGCAGCCGGCTGGTAGACCAAGGGTTTTCTAGGCCTGTCGTGCCATTAAGTTTTAAATAATTTCTATTGATTTACATTGCTTGTTTACTTGTAAAATTGCTAATGATTTGCCATGGTTCGTTCGGTGGAAATTGCTTCCATTTTTGTGAAGCTTCAGTATTTTGAATTACTGAAATGATATACAGCATTAAATAAAAAGCACGAGTTTGAAAAAAGCATACAGTAAGATATGTAAGTCGCAAACTATCTTTTGGCACTTTATTTTGAACTAAAAACGCGGCTTAGTTTCAGGCCAATACGAAGTTTTTTGCAGAAAAAAAAAAAACTTTCAAAACTTTATAAAATAGACGGATGGATTTATAAGTCGTAAATATATCTTAATTTGAGTTTCAAAACAGTCTTGTTAATATGAAATATCTTGATATTGGTATGAAAACAATCTAATTTTTTTACTGAGAGATGAAAAGTTCTTATAGGTTTCATTTTACACAAACAGTAACAAAAAGTATGACTCGAGCAATTAAAAGTACATTCACCGTGCATGAAGAAATACTTTATAAACGACAAACCTGACACTTTCCTGCTTAAAGTCATTCCTTGCATAGAACGTGACTTTTACTATCCGGACCGGAATCAAATCTTGATAATTTCTCCACTGTTCATTAGCTTTACGAATACGAAAAAGCAATGTAATACAATGGACGTCATACAAAGCGCAAACTGGAGGAAACGTTTCAGTTTATGAATATAGTTGACTAACTTGTAAACTCATAATTATACTATTGTTCAAACTGGGTTTTCATATTTGCAGTCAATAGCTGAAAGCATATACAAAACTATGAACTTCAGAATCCCACGCGTTTCCATATAGGCAATCTCATATTGACTACTAATAAAAAGTTCGGCACGTATGAGCTGGGTAAAATAAGAGAATTTATCATCGTGTCGTATTTATGGTCCGATTTTGCTAGTTTACTGAATATGTAAATAAGCGAGTCAATTGTCATCTTACCTTATATTAGTTGATTTCTTCAGGACGCGTTTCAAATCATCTCTGTTTTATCTTCAGCTTGTCCAGACTGGCGAATCTTACGTTATCTGCCCTTAATGTCGACTCCTACTCCCTCTTTTTATGGCCCAAAGAATTTGCATATCAAATCTCTTCCCCGGGAATTTCAAAATTCCTGATTTTCTCATTGTTCTTCTGGATTCTGGATATAGATTTTCTCCCAAATGGCGAATTCATTGTGTTTTCTCTTTTAATAATAAGGTGTTTCTCTGATCAAACATGAGCAGTTACTGCAGATTTTTCTAGTTTTTTTTATGTAGATCAATGACACAATACTGGATATATCTTAATTTTGTTAATTCATATGTAACTAGTTTCATTTTGTGAAAAAAACCAATTGAGGCCGATACAGGAATTCTCAATTTCTGTATTCCAAATATATACCTGTTAATTGTCCGATTTTATTGGTTTACGAAATATCTCTTTCTTTTGATAATTGAGGCATCTAGAGCAATTTTTAAATTTTCACTTCAGGTTAACCCTCACTCCTAAGGGTTCGAAATGAATCACGATAAGTTCCAAAACACCAAATTTCTTATTTTAGAAAATAAATGCAACTATTTTAGGACTACTTAATATCACAATCTACAATACATTAAGAACAAATTTAAATCAATCCACTATTTATCATACATTGTATGTAATTCATATATATAGTAAGTTAACTGAGATACAAACGTGTCAAATTCTTGTTAACATTGTCACAAAGAGATGATCCCAAAGAGGAAATTTTATGTCTAATTGCAGTACATACTGCAATAAATGACAGAAATTGTGAAGAACAAAATGCTTAGGAAAGTTTTTAGACAGATACGAATATTATTATTCATCTTCTTCAAGGTTTAGGCGTATTTACTAGCCTGTTACGGCTCCAAATTGCTGCTCTTTCCATATTTTCCTTGGTCTTCCCAAACTTCTTCCTCGTGGTGAATGGTTATATGCTGCTTTTGGTATTCTATTCCAGTCATCCTTGCCAAATGTTTTTTCCAGTTTGTTCTATATTTCTCTATTGTTGAGCTGTTGTCTTATTTCTGTGTTATGTTTTTTGTCTGTTCTTTGATATCCTGCTATTGGTCTGAGGAATCTCATTTCAGCAGCTTGTATCCTAGCAGATTGTTGTGTTGTCACTGTCCATGTTTCGGATCCATAAGTAATAATATGGCACTGTCATTGTCTTGTATAATTTCATTATAGAGTCTTTCCTGGCTTTATTTTTCCAAGTTATTTTTAGTGTACCTGTTATATAATTAAATTTATTTATTTTGTTATTTATATCTATTTCTGCAGTGTATTATATTCGCAACCTAGGAAGTTATATCTTACTATTTGTCCTATTGGTTTATTTTCTAATATCTTTATCCGAACTGGATGAGCACCCTTGAAGGCCATTGTTTTTTATTTTTGTGAGGATATTTCCATGTTGTATTTTTTTGATATTCCATTTAGTTTATATAGCATTCTTTGTAGTTCGTCTTCTGTTTTTGCTATTAAAACCTGGCCATCTGCAAAGGCTACTGTTTTTATTACTGTATTTCCTAAGTTAATTTCCCCAGTTGTCATTAGCTTCCATGATCTTATCATGTCATCGAAATAAATGTTAAAAAGCGTGGTTGATAGTGGACAACCTTGTCTAACTCCTCCTGTTATATGTATTGGTTCCCTTTGATTTATTTTCATTTTTGTTTTCCCAAACGCAGATACGAATCAACTGGTGAATAGAGAAACCACACAAGTGTGAGTTACATGAGAAATCAAATGTAATAAAAACAGTCACGTCCAAATATTTCGATGGGAAAGATATGTATAGCATGGAAACTTCTTGTAGGAAAATCAGAGGGAAATCGCCCAGTAGGCAGGTCAAGAGTGAGATGTCAAAATAACATTAACCATGATTTGAAGGATGTAATTATAAAGGGAATGATAGAAAAGGGATAAAGGTGTTTGGATAGGTTATGTCAGCACGACCATGAATCTCCTGGTTTGATAGTGCCAGTGAGTTAGTTCTCAGAAACTCACTGCAGCGTAGCTTTGTCATGGCTTACTCCGTTTATTACTGGAATATACAAGATATGACAATCTACTTTCATCTGTGGTTTACGTAAGTAGCACCTTCTCAACTTTGATGAGGGAATGATAACCCAAAACTAGACAGAAGTACTAAATTCAGTCAATAGATACAAGTAATAACACAGGATTAAAATATGAAATTGCAATAAATACTTCATAGATAAAACATTTTACGATCTATTTGGCTCAGGGGAGGGGTGGCTTTTAGGATGGGTGCACATGTAGTTTAGTTCGTCAAGGAATATAGTACAAACCCGGAAAGCTGCGACCCTTGGGTCAACTCAGACTCTAAAGGAAATGAGTACCCAGATGCCGGTCACGCAGGGTTGACAACCCGGTTAATATCTGGTGCCAATCGTACTTGGGGTAGTAGAGGATAAAGCTCCCACAATCACAAGCAATTTATTGTCTGCAAAGATCGGAAGATCCAAGAGCCTCTTGACCTAAAGCTTCAGCTTTACATATCAGTTACATGGGCACCAGTACGAATACTCACATAGGATATAAGGTACACACAACTGATATAACCAAATATCATTGATGCAATTTAGCAACAAAAACATGCTGAGTTTCGAAAAAAAAATAAAGGCAACCATTTTACTAACTCAATGGCACAATCGAATTCTTAGATGCATGCTCGCGCGAACATAAGAACTCCATACATCCCTATCCCGAGCTAATGTTTTCCAATCATCCCCTATATAATCTACTTCCCTCAAATTACGGTTAATGTTATTCTCCCACATCATTATTGGCCTGTCTAGCTGGACACCTTCCCTCTGGTTTTCCAACAAGGAGTTTCCATCTCCCTCTCATTTCCTATTCGTGCCTCATGTCCTGCCCATAGTAGTCCACGAGATTTAATTCTTATTACAATTCTTATTATTACAATTATTATAATTACAATTATTATAATAATTATTATTATTATAATTATAATACTACTACTACTACTACTACTACTACTAATAATAATAATAATTATTATTATTATTATTATATCTGGTTTCCCATAAAGAGCATGCAGTTCACCGTTACGTAATTTTTCTCCATTCGCCTTTCCGTTCACCTCTCTTTTTGTCGAAAATTTCCCTAATAACTTTATTCCCAAATACTCCTCCCTTTAACGTTAGAGTCCATGTTTCGCATTTATGCAATATAACTGGTAGAATAACAGTTTTATATATTTTCTGTTTAACGTTTTTTGAAAAAAGTTGGAACGACAAAACTCCTTGTATTGCATAATAGCATGTATTTCCATAATTGAGCCTATGTTTAATTTCTTTGGGCATCTCATTCCTATTTGTAAATTATTGTTCCTAGGCATTTGGATTCAGCCATTTTTTTTTTTCAAAATTTGCCTCATTTGCCATTAACTGTCCCTTTCCACATATAATGTATTCCTAAGTGCGACGTTGCATTAGTATTATTGGTGCTTACTTCCAGTCCCAATTTCTTAGTGTTACTCAATAGTGTGTGGATATTGGCATAAACTAACAAATTATCATCACCATTAAGTAATAGGCCTCACGCAGCCTCTGAATATTTGACGGCATGTTCTAGTACATCATTGAATAGTAGAAGAGATAGTGCATCTCCTTGCTTTAATTCATTGTGAATTTCAAAAGTATCTGAAAACCCTTTGCTTACACTCACCATGATTAAAACGTATTCGAATAAGTTTAACTTTTTAGGTATTCCGTATTCTAGTAGGATACTGTCCCGCGCCGTAGCCGACTGGTTTAGGCAGGAAGCCTTGGCGCAGAGATACGGGATTTGGACTGGTTCGAGTCTCCATGGGGGAAGACATTTTCTCATGGTATTTCGGCCAGTATAGGACCGGTGTCCATCCAGCATCGTGAGGCATTTGGGTAGCTACAATAAGTAGCGGAAAACCAGCTACACAGCTGGGGAACTCGACATGCTGACCATATGTCACCCCTACACTGGCTAGATGATCATCTACCTCTGTGATTGACACATGTAGATGTGGGGCCAGCAGCCGGCTGCTAGGCCAAGGACCTTCTAGGCCTGTCGCGCCATGGAATTTTAAAATTTAGTAGGATACTATATAACTTCTCCTTCTTAATTGAGTCGTATGCCTTTTTGAAGTCTACATATTGTTGACGCACAGTGTCATATTTGTAAAATATCTTATACTAAGAATCTGTTCTAGTGTAGATCTATTTCTTCTGAAACACATATTGATGATCACCTATTACGTCGTCAATATAGGGATTAAGTCTGCTTACTAATATATTTGTTACAATTTTATACGAATTTGAAAGTAATGAGATGCCCCTTGTGGTTGTTGTATTCAGTTTTTATCTCCTTTCTTATAAATTGGTATGATAATCGATTCTTTCCATTCATTTGGAAGAACCTCTATCCCAAATCATACTAAGCAACTGACGTATTTCGTCTTCAATTTTCTCCTCTTGATTTTATAATTTCTACTGGGATGCCATCTGAACCTGATCCTTTATACATCTTCAATTTTCCTTTAGTCATTTCAACTACAGAATGTTATTCTCTATATAAGTGATCGCCGCGAGTTTCCTTATGCATCCACAGTTTTTATATTGGCATTTACCTTAAGGGAACCATTTAAGAATATATTATCTACAGTTCATGGCTATCCTAAATGTAAATATATGTAGTTATATTTTTTTAAAAGTTACACTTGTTAAGGTAGAATTTCACAATAAGTTACATGTATTAAAAAACAAAGAATTGTTTCCCTTCTTAACTAGATTCATGACTCACCTCCTGCCTTACCGGTTTGCTTATTATTGTTGTTATTTTGCGCCCATTTGAGCAGAGTGGAGTTCCTCATTGCGTCACTTCCCTGAAACAAAAGTGAAAAAAACTACATTTAATCACAGACCAAAATATCCTCTTCTTAGAATACAATTTTTCACTAGTTCAATATTATTTTAACCATAAAGTTTCAAATCATTTTGTATAATCAACTTTTTGATATCATGAAGCTTGATTTTTTGTCTAATTATTTAAACTGTACGAGCAATTTTCCACTCGTCGCATGAAAGATGCCGTCTGTAAAACTTTTTATCATTAAAAAAATGTATAATTACAGTCTACAATAATCCAAAGCATGATGTTGTAATGGATATTTCTTCTAAGTTCTAGGAACCTTTATTTGTTTTATTGTGCGGCAACATTATCAGCTTTTAGCTAGCCTTCTCATTCTTTAAAATAATATCCTGCGTTTTTAATATTCATTTTAGTCTCACATTACCAGCGTATCGTATATTATTTTTAAACAAGTAGAGTTAAAAAAAGAAAGAAAGAAAGAAAAAGAAAGGCCACAAATCTTTAACATGCTTACAATTCTGATTTATTGAAAAATAAAATAAAATGTATTAGGCGGACATGGGTTCGAAATTTAAGGAGACCCGGTTCCATTATGTGAATAAAAAAGAAGGAAATACAGTTATATGTAGCCTACAGCAAATTAATTTATAATCAATTGAGTTGGTGCTTACTTGATGAAAATCCATATTTATTAATTAAATAAAAATAAAACTTAGTTTTATTTGATTTTCATATTTATTATACAATTCAGTGACAGCTGTTTCGGTACACTGTACCATAATTTATTAACATGTCTGAAGAAGGTACAGTGTACCGAAACAGCTGTCACTGAATTATATAATAAATATGAAAATCAAATAAAACTACGTTTTATTTTTATTTAATTAATAAATTCATTTTTGATTTTTCTCACAGATAAATGGCAACTGTCTTCATTTGCATCCATACCTATCCGTTAACTCGTACAAGTATATTAAACTTATTCGAGTAGGTTTCACACAGTTTCCTCACAAGAATATCACACTGAACAGCATTATATAACAACCCGGCTTTCTTAACTGCATTTATTATTGTTGCCATGGCAACGAGGACAACGTCGCGTATCTGAAGACTGCCGCGCCGTATAGCAATTCAACTTCCATTAGCACCGTGGCTGACAGATAAAGCTATCAGTAGTACTTTTTGTCATTAGCAAAACGAGAAACTTATTTGTATTACGAGCCTTGTGCCGGTTCGCTCAGGGTAGAATATGGTAACTCAGGGATGCTTATATTATAAACTTATTACTTCAGTTTATTGAATACTTTTGCATATACCTTATATTATAAACTTATTACTTCAGTTTATTGAATACTTTTGCATATACAATTATAGAATTACAATGTTTTATACCTCACTAATTCGGAGTGGAGTTTATGATTTTACTTAAGCCCACGTGTTTTTAATATCACTTTTACTAAAGGTCGCGAACGGTTGCTGTAGGACTTGTTTCTTGTAGAACGTATGAGCGTGAGAGAGTTTTCACATGCATCCTCGCCTTATAAGGGCGATGACTCCTCCCATAAAGTCACCATCCCCACTCCAAATGTACATGTTATTCATTATAGCTTAGAGGTACCATTCGTTTGGGGTTCCTATGTTGGTAATAGACTCATGTGCACGTTTGTACGCCTTCCAGTTATTACTATTAATCTTATGTTTTAGTACTTAAGAGTCTATTACTTCTTGCCACAGCCTGAATATTTTTGTCTAACTTACGAAAGCAGGAGTGAATATTGCAATATTTAGATTACTTCTTTAATATTTGTATAACATATAACAGGCAGATAAGTAGATGGTTTCATCCTCTTCATCGAATTATATTTGCATTTCAAACCTTTGGTGTAGGACATAATATGTCCAATAATAAAATGTTGCAAGTTGTCGGAAATACATTTTTCCCCCGTTTTTCGTTTACACTATTTTTTTCCTTCTTGTTTTTACCTTTTCGTTAACTTTATTTTATTCTCACATATAAACACAAGGACAGGACACACACCCAGACCCAAGGTGGAGATCTAAAATCCCCTACCCCGCCGGGAATCGAACCCAGGTCGCCGGAGTGGAAGGTATGTTGCAAGTTATCGGAAATGTATTTAAACTGCACTTAGTTGGTATTCTTTTATAACATTTTTCAAGAGATCTTTCTCCCATCTTCATCTAACCCGACTCGGTGGAATTTGAATATATTGTCGGAGTTACCTGATGTTTGAAAACAAATCTCGCGAAAAACTGTATAAGTTAAATATTAATCAATTGGATGGAGTTACAGTGCATTTCCGGCAACTTATATACGTATTTTATTGGATTCCATTGGTGTGTTCAGTTCTTTTTATATTGATATCTATGTTTCACGGTAAATAATTGCTCTTTACAGTATGAGAAATGATAATTGAGTTAGGAGCAATGGCTGGACATCACCAGGAAAATTTTTGTATATTCAGCACTTCTGAGTACAATTACTTGTGTTCACAGATGACAAGATGCTTGTACAAGGTTCAATGTCTTTTAAATCATACGCTGCACTCTAATAGGAATGACTTTTGCGTGTGAGTAGGCTCTATGTATGTAATCATGTTTCACGTTTGCACATTTCCGATTCCGATCTAGTCATCATATTATCTTCAAATTGCTGTTTTAAATGCCTTATTTTCTATCATATCCATGGGATTCCTGTAATAAAGTATGTCTTCGGCAGTATGATCCTCCATCCTTTGGAGATGAATGAATCATGTGCAGTATTTTGCATATAAATTACGAGTTTAACTCTTTTCTTCAGATTACTGAATTGATACATCCCCCCCCAACATTCGTTGCAAAAGGTCCATATATTAGGGAATTCGACAAGTAATAGCAATAGGCCTACTGTAACATCACAATATATATATATATATATATATATATATATATATATATATATATATATGTTATCTTCGACATTACGAACTTCGTTTATAGTCTCTTGCCAAGTGAACTATGGGTTGCCAAATCCTTGGAATATACACACTCAATCTGCAGCACCATTTCTGTATATCTCTCTCATTTCATCGATCTAGAGCTTTCTGGACATTAATTCTTGATTGAAATCGAATACCTCGTAGAGGTTGTTTGTGAGTAAAAATATGATCACAAGGGCTCCTGTCTGGTGAATTTGGTGGATGTTCGAGTACTCCCCAATTTCACATTCTGAAAAAATTCTACTGAAAATCTTTTTAGGGCGGTATTGCTTGCTACTTGTGAGAAACTGTGAATGTATTCACAAAATATTGCTATTTTGAGACTTACAGTATTATAGATTTATACAACAAAGATCAACAACATACTACAAGATTACAATGACCAACACTAGGATCGCTGATTTACATCAGTGTTGCCATTACTTACCGAATACCCTAGTATATTTCCAGCAGTTTTACTATTTTAATCTTTTTTTAAATTTTCCAAATTTCCTAATTGCAGATCTACCTCTAATTTCTTAAATTTAAATCTGTCGCATGACAGGTCCGAATTGAGGAAGTAGACTGAAATAGTGGCATTCACTAGCTAACATAACAAAATAGTCATTCTATATTGTTATTCTCATTTCAAGTAGCTACTCAGTTGTCCTCAGAGGTTGAATGAACCTCCTTGCAGACCGCAACACACAAAAAGAGTATCTCAGTTAACCATGATCACTGGGATGTCAGCTAGACACACTCAACGTACACCCTGGTTATAGGCCTATTCAAAATATGATGACTTTATTAATATGTTTGTACCAAATTATAGCATATAATTCGTACATTGCCAACCCATCTTTACTATTTCCGTTTTTATAAATTCTTCACAGTATTTAAAATACAATATTTGTAATGGATGTATAGACCTACAACACTTTAACATGGTACTCTCCTACATGACTATCAAATGTTCATATTGCAGATGTTCTAATGTGAACTCTAATTTTCTGTTTAATTTGCGTAGTTTATGAGATGCCTGAAGTGCAGAAAATTCTATAAATTTATAATTAGTCTCCTTTGATATTAATCTAGCATCCATTTTCGCTTCTACACAACAGTTAATAAAAAACGTGCATTTTATTTTATCCGTAAAATCCTCTGTGTTACATTAATAATTAGAATTCGACCTACTTCTGCCTGCGTGCGGCGTGAATGTATTACTATAGTGATCTAAATTGAATAATACTCGCACAATTTCTGTCACGTTCATTTATATCACTGCTTCTGAACCTGGGCGTTGAGCTTTAATTGAAACCAAGTTTGAAAATTGCTCTAGTGGCTGCAATGTTTGTTTCCTCCCAACGAAACTGACTACATACGATTTAATCAACAAAAGCATACATTACGTACCATAAATTCGACTTCTTGAAAAATTCGCTTAGTTTAGCAGCAGCTTTTTATGAAATAACTTACGCATTGGTAGTTACGTAGTAGTTAGTTTAATACTATCTCAATTTTCCAATAATTAATATTAAAACATATTCATAAATATTTTATATTTTAATTGGGATTTATATGATCACATAAATCCTTTAGAGATGATGTCTAATTAACTAAAATAATTGAACTTAAAACTACCCTGAATCGAACTCAAAATTTGCCAATTGAGTTATCTGACATGTACCTATACCGAATGCGAATATGGTAGTTAGTCACAAATTCATAATGTTATAAAAAAACATTTCTCACTTTCATGTTTTTATAAAAGAGTACTACAATGATTCTGTTTGATAATATAAATATATTATCCGTTTTTAATACGCTATTATGAATTGTTTATCTTCTCCACTTCGTGCTTTAAGCCGATACTAGTTTTACATATTGGTGTAGTGTGTATAGAAAATAGTATTTTGGAGTCTGTAAAGCATAGTGAAAACACAAACATATCAAAATCATTCAGTTTATTAAAAAATTTACTATTTCTATTATATATCTGACACACAAAAATTATCATATTTTGCTACGCAAAATGTAAAATGCCTACATATAGAGCGAGGTATACTGTTAGAATTTCTTATATTTTCCAAACAAAGCACACCTATCACTAAAGTGTCATAAGTGATACGTTATTAAAAATCGGATATGAAAACTATAACGCAAGCAAAATTTCTAGGATTTTTAGCTCACCCCTAACTCACAGCACTAACGAACCTGAAAGTTTATGGCCGCGCGCGCACAAGCTCTCCATGCAACCCTGACCCGTGCTAATGTTTCCAATCATTCTTTGTATAATTCACATTCCTCAAATCATGATTAATTCGATTATCCTATCTCATTCTTGGCCGACCTATTATGCGTTTTCCCTCTGGCCTTCTCTGAAAAGTTTCCATGCCCCCTCTCATTCCCCATTCTTGTTACTTCTACCCACCGTAGTTTATGAGACTTGACTGTTCTTATTACAATTAGTACCTATCCCTATAAAGATCATGTAGTTCACTTATCAAGTTTTATTAGTACCCCGTCTGTTCGTCTCTGTGCTCCAAAAAATAATTTCCTAAGCACTAAATTCTTGTATTTTTTCTATTTTTGTAAAATGCTTCCATCCACAAGAATAACCGTTTTATATATTTTAACATCTCATTTTTTGAGAGATGTTGGGATGACAAGAGTCCCTATAATACATAATAACATGAGTTTCCAGAGTCGAGCCTATGTCAAATTTCATTCTACACCTCATTCCTGTTTTTAACAATATTGTTCCTAAATATTATTTGAATTTCCCAACTTTTTCAAAATTTCTCTCATTTCTTTTTAAAGTGTCAAATTCTATTTAATAAGGCATTTCTATGTGTGACTATAAATTAGTTTTATTGATACTGACTTCCAGCCTCGGTTTCTTACTGTATTTTGATAGAATATCTGCTAATAACACTACATTATCGGCGTAAAAGAACAGCTACAGGTAATGTTTAGTTGTACGCCACCTATATCCTTAGAAGATTTGATCGTATGTTATAGTTCAAAATTACATAGCAGAGAAAATAGTGCATGGTATTGTTTAGCAGAATGTGAATTTCAAAATTAACTCGACTTTTCCTATCCACACCTACTGTCTGTACCACGTCCCTGGAGTAGTCATCAGCTTCGGTAATAGCAACAAACCCACAACAACAAAAATGACCTGCATGTTTAAAACATATAAATACTGTGAATTGTGTTATTCAAATTTCTTAAAACATATTTATATTAGGAATATATATATATATATATATATATATATATATATAAATGTGTGTGTGTGTGTCCACCGCTGTAGTCTCGTGGTAGCGTGCTGCCTTGTCACGCAGCAGGTCCGGATTCGATCCCCGGTCGGGGCAGTTTTTCTGGGTGAGGTTTTTATCGGGGTTTCTCCTCACCTGTAAGACAAATATCAGGAAACCTTCAAGGCCCAAACGGTCCCCAAAACCATATGGCCAACATCATCATCCTCCTCCTTCACCGATGTGGAAAGCAACAGGAAACTACCACACCTACAATTCCCTAGGAAAGCTGCAAAGCATAGCATGAAAATGCTATGATTGCAGTGAAAGACCTGCCCTCGGGCAGAATTACTATGGATGGAGATTATACACATATATATATATATATATATATATATATATATATATATATATATATATATAATCATTAATGAGCACATTTACAACTGTGATTTGTATGGAAAGTAAGGTTGTTTCTAGCGTTTAACAAGTTACTGTGCGAGATTTGATACATCATCCCACTTGGTGACACTCGATGCACAGTGGGAACATGAGTGGGATGTTTATTGTGTCAAATAGGCCCACGCTATTGTGCAGCCACTTTATTCTCGTGTTAACAGAGGATACTCCACTCAAATGCAAAACCAAGTTGTTCTGCTTTCATATTAAAATATAGCACCGGAATTCACAGTAAATCATTTTTGGTTTTAGTGGTGTGGCCCTAAAGACAAAGAGTTAACTCATTTTCTCTTTGTTTTAGGGCCATGACCTGTTCCATCCAGAATTAAGAGTCCCTCCATCTCTTTTTTGGTAAACTCATCCTACATAAATTTCCTTCATCATGAAAACAGAGGTAAATTCGTACACGTAGATATTTTTAAGGCACTATGCCGCGCTCTTCCTATCCAGAGCTAATATTTTCAAATAATTAACTGAATAATTCACTTCCTCAAACTGGTTAATGTATTTCTCCCACCCGTACTTTGCCTACCTACTAGGCGCTTTCCCTCGGTTTTCCCCAAAAGATTAAAGCATTCATTCGTGCCACAATTTATTTTTTGCTACCTTCCCTTTTTTTTTTTAGGGAATTCCAAAGGAAAAAAACAATTGAAGTTCTCATGAAAAGATTTAGAACAATTACATATCTTCAGCGATCCCATCTACTGACACCGAAAATGTGTGTGTGAGTGTGTCCGTTAATTCTCTAGCGGCCGCAATTTTTGTCTAATCGAAATCAAATTTGGCATATAGATCAGATATTAATTAAACATTTAAGTTCCTCTATTGGCCAATAGCGAGGAAATACTGAAGGACAACATGAACACACTATTGAGTAACACTAAGAAATTAGGACTGGAAGTAAATATCAATAAAACTAAATATATGGTCACACGTAGAAATACATTATATTATGGAAATGCACAGCTAATGACAAATGAGGGAAATTTTGAGGAAGTGGCTGAATTCAAATACCTAGGAACAATAATCACAAATAGGAATGAGATGCACAAAGAAATTAAACATAGGCTCAATTCTGGAAATGCATGCTATTATGCATTGCAGAGACTCTTGATGTCCCAACTCCTTTCAAAAAACGTTAAACTGAAAATATATAAAACTATTATTCTACCAGTTATATTATATGGGTGCGAAACATGGACTCTTACTTTAAGGGAGGAAAGGAGATTACAAGTATTTGAGAATAAAGTACTTAGGAAAATTTTTGGACCAAAGAGATGAACAGACAGGTGAATGGAGAAGACTTGCATAACAATGAACTACATGGTCTTTATAGGAAGCCAGATATAATAAGAACAGTTAAGTCTCATAGACTGCGATGGGCAGGACATGTTGCACGTATGGGGAATGAAAGACTTGCATGGAAGCTTCTTGTAGGAAAACCAGAGGGAAAACGCCCAGTTGGTAGACCAAGAATGAGGTGGGAGAATAACATTAACTATGATTTGAGGGAAGTAGATTATACAGGGAATGATTGGAAGGCATTAGCTCAGGATAGGGATGTATGGAGAGCTTATGTCCGCGCGGCCATGAGCCTACGGGTTCGATAGTGCCAGTGACTAAGTAAGTAAGGTCGAATTTGTTAACTAGCAAAATTGGACCATTAGGTGTAGGAGTTGAACAAATTAAAATTTAGAAATCGTTCTAGCGATCACAATTATCGCTGTTTCACAATTAAACAAAATGAGTCTATGTGCAATTAAAATAGCCTGAGGAAGGTATTCTTAAAAAAATCAGCGAAATGCGACCATTAGAAGTGGTGGTTTATCCGAAACATGAAATTAAAAATTGACTAGCAACCGCCGTGTTTGCTTTGTCGCAACGTACGCCTCTACCATATAAAGTAATTAACCCTTATATTGGCACTATATCCTAAAATATATATTAGTTTACTTAACATTTTTAATAACTTGGTGGAAAAATTAATTGGGAGATATTTAAATTTGTGCCAAATTATACAATATGAAAATAAATAATTTATAGTTTTGCGTTATTTGTCTTCACTGCGGTCTGACACTCGAATAAACTGGAATCAGAAATTTAGTTTCCCCAATTTAACCAAATATATATTCCGTAAACCAGCAAAATAGGGTCATAAATTCGAGTTGCTGAGGAATTCGAATAGTTTGTTTACGCAGTTCCTGCGTGACGGACTTATTACGTCAGCACATTCCTCATGAAACAATTTCACATGATGCGTCTTTTTAAAATGGCCTAGGGTTTCTGATGCTGATAATTGCTATCTCAGTCACCCATTCACTATATCAGCTTCTCCCTCCGTTTTCGAGCTTTTATCTGAAAATTCCTGTGTTTCAAACCTATTAGAAATTTATGTTAACCTGGCATTTTCACGGCAGGTTCAATATTTCTCTTTTTTTCTTATTCAAAACGTTCAGAGATATCTGTAACGTTTATACATGTTATAAGCTATAACCGTTCTCTAAATTTTCATCCTGATTTCACAATCTAATTACAGTCAATCCTACTAACTGATGCCCTTTTGTTGAAATATAAACATATTTGATATAGCTGAGAATCAATCTTCTGGCCCCTGCAATGATAGGCCTAGATATTACCAACTGCATAAGGAGTAATTGGATTTTACTATAGTGCTATTTTTTGGTGAAATGAAAAATAAAGATTAACTAGGTTATGGATACAATTTTCAATTTCCAGCCATAGTGAAAACGTTTTTGAGATAGAGTCTGTAGATGTATGCATTAAGCTTTGTCTTTCGAGAACAATGCGATGGACTTTTAATTCAGTTAACAAAAAGAAACTAAGGATGGCAGTTTGCGTTACGCTAACCAAGTTCTAAGGCAACTATTTGGTAGCCAGGGGCAACCAATGCAGTCTGTTTTGTTTCTTTACAGCTCTCTAGCCGTGAATGTATTAATAAATAAATATGTTCAATAAGTCACATGTAAATTTTATAATATTGTGCACAGAAACTTCATTTCAGCTTTACAAATGCATCAAATGAAATATTTAACATAAACTAAATGTTATTTTAATTTGTCCCAACACTTTTATTGGGGCGTGGACAACATAATTAAAACGAAATAGAGGTATCATGGAAGTATTACCCTTTAAATTGGAAACAATAATTTCTCATATCCGTTAAGTGTGGCGGACCGTATTGAAAAATAAATCGTACATAACTGTTATTAGATAGATTGTGTAATTCCACACACATTTGAGTAATTTATTATTGTTAGCTTTCTTTTGTTTTATTAAAACTGTTAAACTTTGATTTGTTATACAGTGTTATGACCAACGTTTTGCGTCAGCGCTTTACGCTCGGCGTGATACTGGTTACACATGTAGCGTATATCGTCCTTCAAAGAAATGTATTGTCTGTGGTCCTTCACTCGATTTTCTTTTTTCATAATCAGCTGATTGATTATTCCGGGGTTCTCTATGAGTATTGAGTATAGAACTTACGTAATTCAACATTAACAAAGCTTTACATTAACAAAACTAAGTTCATATGAATTCTTTTAATAAGTTTGACAATGCCGAATATTGTAACATATAATTTTTATATTATTATGCACCATGTACTGTATTAATATTTCATTATTTATATTGGGTTTTCTGTAGAGTTAAAAGTGGAGACAATATAAAATATACACATGAAACAGCTGTATAGAAATAGTTTTAATTTTTCACATCACTATTAGAAATATTCTTCATATTGTACAGAACTCGATGATTTGAAACAAAAATAATTAAAATGTTAAATTTGCTGAAGTTACGAAATAAGCGCTGTTTTGCCGACATTTCGTCATAAAAGCTTCGTTTGTTTTTAGCAATTACACCAATGAGTACATATAAAGGCTTCTGTATTCTTTCGAAACGCCGGCAAATTGCGTCTGGAATTCAAGTAGTTCAAATACACGACGCATCACGTTAGCGTAAAAACCTCGCGCCACCGCTCCGCGTTATAGAAAAACCACATGCATTCAAAAACAAGGGGAACGATTACAAAGACAGTTTGCGCTGGCGTTTTGCGTCTTAGATAAACCAAAGTTGTAGATAAATTATAACAATTAATGGGTACATCAATACATTACGAATTTAAGGGTCAATTGCATACCAGGGCTATGTATTGAGTCATATATTGCACAAATTACTTGACACTAATTTAACTAATTCATATAGAAAAATGTTAGAGCAGTCGTCAACTGGTGAGTAATTTTTACCCTTAATTAGTATTGTATCCTATAGGATAGGACTACATCAATTGTTTTTATTTATTTAATATTTCTAATAAAACAGAAGAAAACGAACGTGAAGAAACCACTTAAATGTTTGTCGAATTATACAATATACCTAATACCCCACTGTCGGTATCTCTACCTTGACGTGGTGGTGGGGCTTGTGAGTCCTAATGACTCCATGAGCTATACAGGCGGTAGTGTATTAGTCATTCAAAATATCTCTGCAGGCGGAAGAATTAAGAAGCTCTGTTTGTTGCTACACGCGACGTCATATAAGGCAGTGTACACTGTCAGCGTCCCACGTCCCATTCCCCTCTGCACTCATAGATAGCAGTGTCACGTGTTCTATTCCTGCATAAACACGACTGCAGTGCCCTCCGTCAACAACTGCGCTTATTCCTTAAACGGGTAATAACTACCAACAGGGCCTCCCATGCCTGGCAGGGGTCATGGAAGAAGGTCCAGACTAAAAGAGATACCCATCGAAGAAGAAGGGCTAGTAACTCACTTCCAAGATGTAGAATTTTCAATTACTCACAGAAACATTCACGAAGTAAGCCGGACTGACTATGATGGAAGGACGTCACCATACCCCGGACCTGTAGTGAATGAACACGCAACAAGCTGCCAGCTTTCATGCGTAGAGGAAGAAGAAGAACCTAATAGAGGTTATACAAGATTTCGTTTCCACTGCGGCCCGCCTCATTTAAATGTTTGACACGAGAAATTAATTTGTCATCTAAGGGTTAAAGAATAATACCACATAATACGGCCAAATGGAATTTTAAGAACAAGTCAAATGAAAGTTGAAATTAATGAAAATTATACTGAATTTAAATTACCAGTGAATGGAATGTTTGTGTTTTCAGTAAAAATTGATTATGACTAAGCGTACTTGCCAAATATTACCGTATGCCATTTCTAATTATGGGGGAATTTGAAACCACTATAAAACTCCCTTTCAACTTACGTCTCGAGTCGAATATTCGGCGTCACGTCAAAGCGTATAGATATAAAACCAAGCGATAGACTTACTAAATAATGTTTAGGCCATCTCGGTGGACGCGCGGTTAGCGGGCGCGGCTGCCCTGACTGGGATCCCTAGTTCGAATTCTGGAGGTTGCGGATGGTGAGCGACACGGGAATTTTCAGGTTTTCCTCGGGGTTCTCCTATTTCCCGAATTCCATCCTACCAACTCACTCCACTCCTCTTTCCTTCCCCTATCATGTCATTTCATCTTCATTCATTAATTTCATATCATTGTTACCCTCAAATCATGTTCGGTAAAAATAGTATAGTTTAGCAAACCACAGGCGTTTAAAATATGTGGGTGTGGTGAGGCATACTCGTGTACTTCCTCCTGGCTCCGAGCCAGAGTGGGTCAATTAGGGCAGAATAGGACCAAAGGGCAAGTTCGTTATCCATCCTGAAGGCCCTAAGCTCAGTCCAAATAAATGCGGTATGAGCCATGACTGATATATCGAAACCAGAACATCGTAACATACTACATAACAGCATAGAATATATTTCATTCCATTCATTCCACGGATGGGAAAAGCGCAATAGATGTTTCAGGTCCCAGTGCTAGGACAGTCTGTCATTCCAATTTTAATAAAGATGAAAAGAGAGAAACAAAGTTTGCATTTCCTTCCATTTCATTAGTAGTAAAAGGTAAAGTGATCCCACTACAGGCCTCAGGAGGCCCTTGGGGTAGTAGGAGGTTAAGGCTCCCACTTTTTCTTGACAATCGGCACTTGAAGTCAGCCGGGTTGTCAGCCCTGCGCGACGGCCGCCTTTACCCCAGAACAAGCGTCTGGTACTCATTTCAGTTAGAGGCTGAGTCGACCCCAGGGCCATAGTGCCGCCAGAAGGTTTGGGTCAGTTTAAAAATCCTGACCCCACCGGGACTCGAACCCTCGACCTTCCGGCTTGTAGCGCAGTGCCTTAACCACTACGCTACGGCGTGCCCCCTTTTCATTAGTAGTAGCTTAAATATATATATATTATATATATATATATATATATTTGTGTGTGTGTGTGTCTTATGTAGATTTTCGCGAATATAAGTATGATTAATAAAGTTTTCTTGGGTTTTCCGCGCCATGCATTCAAGACCGGCCTCTGGCCAGTGATTCCGACGCTTCGGCATGATCCCACATGTCACTCATTATCAAGGAATCACTGATTCCGTCGTTTCGGCATGATTATGTTCCTTGATAATGGCATGTGGGATCATGCCGAAACGTTGTATTCCTCGATAATGGCATGTGCGATCATGCCGAAACGTCGGAATCAGTGGCCAGAACCGATCTTGAATCACACACACACACGATTGAAAAAAAAAAAACAGTTTAATGGTCTTACACCTAAAAATGGATTACTGAAATCACTCGTATGCAAAAATGGAACAAAGACAGTTACGGGTTATGAAAACGTAAAACGTGGATTTAAAGAACCTATTTTTAAAACTTGGTCATACTGTTGAAACATTCAAACCCATAACCTGTGGTATATAATAAAACTTTCACGTAGTGTACTATAAGTAGGTAGGCCTAATTTGTTACAGTTTTCACTGGAACAGACAGTACGCAGCTGGCTACTTCTTCACGTGTGTAGAGTGCAAATCGAGTTAAATCGACCTCCTTAAGATTTGCGTCATCCAACCAATCATATCATCAAACAACAGATTAAATAATGTCGTTCCATTGTTGCATAATAGAAACGGAAGTCGATTCTTTGAGGTTAGAATCCGATGGATCTCACTTTCACCCGAAATATCACCTGCACCAGAGGTACAGGTGACAGTGACAGACAACTTGGTGGAAAATGTTACAAGATATAACATTATATAGCAGATGTCTTCCATTTAGATAAATGGTATGTGCTAGAAAAAATTACAGTAAAATACTTGAGACGAAGTTAAAGTGTTAAATTACCAACTTTCAAGGATGGTTGCGAAACGTCTCACTATAGAGTATGTACAATTACAAGTATTCGAGGATAAAGTGCATGCCGAACATTTCGGATCAGAGAGTCGAACAGAGGGGTGAATGGAAGAAACTTTAATCGCACATTTATTATAGGGTGGGCAATACTTTGTCTCCTCGACATTGTAGAATAAGGGGCCTATAGACAAAATTATTTCTTTGCAGAACGAGTTAGGCAGTAGCGTTTGAGGCTCTTATTCAGAAGATCTTTGTGATCGAACTCCGGTGCTGAAGAACTTAAGGCTTTCTCCCGGTTTCCCTCAGTTATCAAGGAAAATGCTAGATTTGAATTTCATTACCATCACCATTTCATAGTATTTTTACAAAATACTATCAATTATCTTACGAACTACAGAAAACAAAGAATAACTTATTAGATACACTTACTTAAATATTGTTAACGCGATACATAAATAAGAATGAAATAGAAAAAAAAACTTCCAATATTTTGTTCGAGTTAAGGTATCTCCGCGGATTTGCAACTCTTTTGGGAATCTTCTCTAGAGGCAGAAACATACAAAATATGATAGACAATACTAAAATAAATGGTTTGTATGCCGATACAAAAAAAGAAGGCTGAGTTAAGTAAAGAGTGGAGAATGCTGTGTTTGCAGTGAAAGACCTGCTCTTGGGCAGAACACTATGTATGTTTATCCTGTGACAGCTTAAAAGGATCGAGTCTCACAGCATTTTTTTTAAAAAAAGAAGTGCCCTCGATGTCACCGAGTAGAATGGTTTACAAACTAACCAAAAAACTGTTGCTTACATAAGACCAAGACTACAACTTCCATTACAGAAAATGTGGAGGCAGTGACAAAAGAGCGGAAACGCAAGAGAGCCAAAATCCATTCCAGGAAAGAGATGACACATCCATTACTTTGATAGCATCGCTCGAGGCAAGAAAGTGAACTACGTGGACTTCAAAGTGTGTGGGGAAAGAGAGAAAGATCATTAAAGCACTACGCAACGGAGAAATATAAATTTAAAATGTCAGTTTGGGTTCGATTTTCAATTTATTATAATGAATAAAATTCGTTTATACAGGTTTTAATTGCCATCATGCATTTAAAGGCGAAAAAAAACAGGAACATTTACGCCTTTTCATCTAATATTTAATGTCGATGTTCTCATATCCACTAAATGAAAACTGTCCTACTACAATAAACCTATTCAACTCATGTTTTGTCTCAGGTACGAGGAAACATTGTGCTTACATTGTTGGCAATATCTTTAATAAGAGGATTTACATAAAAATATATAAGTCAATTCTATAAAAATAGAGAGAGGAACGTTTGAAATTTATATACTACAAAAAACAACGCAGTCGGTAATTTTGTTTTCTGTAAAACATTTGTCGAAACTTAAAAATACTGTTTTGTTAGATGTTTTAATCTCTTTCTAACAAACAGCAAGTTTAGAAATATGTATGTTATTACGGTCAGGTCGAGTAGATGGAAAAGTATTGTATAAAAACAGTAGACATAAGATAAGCTTACTGATTTCCTAATTAAATCACTTTATATAATTATTTTACGAACGATCGATTACGATTTTAAGTAGTACATGAATCAATAGCGTGTATGCTTATATTCTGTATAAACCGGGGTGCTCTGGAGGAGCTGCTTAAAGGAATTGTTTTCATTTTAAGATAAAATAAAATGAAATTATTATTATTATTATTATTATTATTGTCCACCGCTGTGGTCTCGAGGTAGCGTGCTGCCTTGTCACGCAGCGGGCCCGGGTTCGATCCCGGGTGAGGTTTTTTATTGGGGTTTTTCCTCACCTGTAAGACAAAGGTCCGGAAAACTTTAAAGCCCAAACGGTCCCCGAAATCATATGGCCATCATCATCATCCTTCACCGGTGTGGAAAGCAACGGAAAGCTACCACACCTACAATTCCCTAGTAAAGCTGCAAAGCATAGCATGAAAATGCTATGAATTCAGTGAAAGACCTGCCCTTGGGCAGAATTACTATGGATGGATTATTATTATTATTATTGCATTAATTTACAATTAAAGAAACTAAAAACTAAACTCCATGATGTGACATGCCTAGAAGGCCTTGACCTGCCAGCTGCCCTCACATCCATTTGTATCAAGTTACAAAGGTGGACGAAATTTAACCAATATAGGGGGTGACGTGGTCAGAATGTCGAGCCATCCAGTCGTTATAACGGTTTCCTCAATTGAAAATTCTTTGCGGGGGCTAAAAATGGATACCAGGCCACCGCTGTTATCTAGGAGTTACATAGTTGTTCTCACAATGGGCCGGATTGAATTTCCTGGTTAAGATAGCGTTAACTTACTGAAAAGTTGTGGTATGATCATTGCAGTTGAAGTGAGAATAACTAAGAAATGCTAAAAATAAAAAAAGGAACTTTGGTTGCTCCATTTACTCAAACGTAAAATCTTGTACGTATTCGAATTTGAATATTACAATGTAATCTAAATAAAAAAATACGAAGATACCACGATGAATCAGTGACAAGAAGTTGTCTAATCTTTTGGAACGAAACTGTGTTCGAGTAACAATGTGAAGCTTTCATTTGTTTCACGAGGTCGATCACAATGTTACGAGAAAGTGCGTGACATGAACTGGAAACCCAACTGATATTCTGCAAATATTTAACGCTCAGAAGAATGCCTGCTCGATAGCAATCTTTATCTCAACACACCAAAACAAACTACATGTTTTCTCTTTTCATCATTTATATGGCTGTTCTTTAGAAGAGGAACAAGATTACGTCCATGAGTTTACATGTTCATTTGAATTACTCCTTACGAGTAAAAGAAACTTTCTAAAAAATAATTCTACGCTGACAACCAAGTTAATTTCATGGCTATACCATAAAGAGAAATATCTGTAAAGACATTTAAAAAGTAAAAGTACGCTATTAAGGTCTTTAAGGGTGTGGGCATAAAGATTCACGATTCTTAGTGAACGATACAAAGAGGTAAGGTGGTTAGCTCTACGTTCTGACCAAGCTTAGGAATTGAAAATACTGATAGCATTCATTTAATTCCTATTATTTGAACAAATAAATCTTCGGATTAACTATTTTACGATAATTGGGGTTTAAAGATAAACGTAGAAAAAATGGTATAGGGGTAGAAACAGAAAATTTAATATTAGAAGATCAGAAGGGATATACACTGCTCAAAAAAATTAGGGGATATTGTAGAATAACCTATTAAGACTATTAAAATATATATGCAGTCAATATGCCCATTTCACCAATTAATGTTTTAAAATGGTCAACAAGTTTCCACAGCCAAGCTGTCATTCTCAAGACCAGATATCAGTCAATATCTGGTCTTGAGAATGACAGCTTGGCTGTGGAAACTTGTTGACCATTTTAAACATTAATTGGTGAAATGGGCATATTGACTGCATATATATTTTAATATTTTATCACCAAGAAGATCACTTGTGTATTAAATATTAAGACTATGTTTTCAGGAACAGTATTAGATGCAATCACTTTCTATTACTCCAAAAGAATGTAAACAAGAGTTTGAAGTCATTACGTAACCTCTGTACCACACCAGATGTCAACGAGATCCTGATTAGGAATATGGCAAACAAACAAAGCAACATTAACATGGGTAAAAATGTTTCTTTAGTATGGTGTATGGTCTCCTCGAACGGCCAGCACTGCCTCATACCTGTGTGGCATTGATGCAATGAGGTTAGCAATGAGTTCTTGGGGGATACGTGGCTACTCTTCCATAAGAGCAATGTGCAGCTCTGGAACAGTTGTGGGAGGTGCTGGTCTGCCTGCCTAATGTATCCCACACATGCTCAATCGGATTTAAGTCCGGGGAGGAAGCTGGCCATTGCATACGCTCGATACCCTCCACTTCCAGCATGTCGTCCACCAAGCCAGCTCTGTAGGGTCGTGCATTATTGTCCATAAAAAGAAAAGAATCACCTATGACACCAGAATAAGGCACGACAAAAGGTCGGAGAAACTCATCTCTATACCTTACCGCAGTCAAAGTACCACCTTGGATGACGTAGAGGTCCGTACGTCCACAACTACTGACTCCTGTCCACACCATCAATCCACCGCCACCATATGGGGATCTTTCACGTACAAAAGCTGGATTGTTTCGTGTCCCTTTTTCCCTCCAGATGAATACACGCCGACTATCACATTCCACGTTGATCGCGACTAATCAGAAAAAAGAACTGATCTCCATTCGGCATGCCTCCACCCACGATGTTCCTCCGCCCAGTTTCTGCGATCTCTACAGTGTTGTGGAGTTAACCTGGTACACACCATGGGCCTACGGGCATAGAGACCACTTCCATGCAGTCGATTAGGGACAGTTTGAGTTGACACCCTGCGTCCTGTTGCTGTTTGAAGTGTATTTCGCAGTTGAGTTGCATTCTGCTGTCTATTCCGACGGGCTGTTAACAAGAGGTAACGGTCATCCCTTGCTGTTGTTGCCCGTGGTCGACGTTGTCCGGCTCTTCTGTGAACAGTATCTATTCTTTGAAAACGATTCCAAAGTCTGGAAATCACGCTTTGAGACACCCCAATGGCTTGTGCCACCTCTTGTTGCGTCTGTCCAGCTTCCATCCTTCCTATGGCCCTCCAAGCCATTGGTTCAGGTAAATCACGTTGTTGAGGCATTACTGTCCCTAAGGCAAGTCATTCACTAACTGAAAAACTGGACTGGATTTAAAAACAGCAACAAAACATTCAACCCCACACCACCCTTTCACATCAACAGTACAGACACTGCCCTCTGGTGTGGTACCGAGGTTACGTAACAACTTCAAACTCTTGTTTACATTATCTTGGAGTAATAGAAAGTGATTGCATCTAATACTGTTCCAAAAAACAGTCTTAATAGGTTATTCTACAATATCCCCTAATTTTTTTGAGCAGTGTATAAGAGGATTCGAAATCTGTGGTGCTAATCATAGATTTATACCAATTGTTATTGAGAGAATATCAGCAAATAAATGTATTAATTGAATCTCTAAGTTAAGAGAATTATCAGATGACTGAAAGCAAGTGTGAAGAATTTGAGTATTTGGGGGTAAAAGTAGATAAAGTGGATAACAAGAAATTTATACTGAGGTGAATTCAAGGTACTTGCAGGCTACTTATTTTATAAAATGGGGGCACGCCATAGCATAGTTGATTAAGGCAATACGTTACACACCGGAAAGTCGAAGGTTCGAGCACGGTGGGGCCAGGATTTTTAAACAGTCTAGCGGCACCAAGACCCTTGGGTCGGCTCAGCCTCTAACGGAAATTAGTACCAGACGCTTGTTCTGGGGGTAAAGGCGGCCGTCACGCAAGGCTTACAACTAGGCTTAAATCTCGTGCCGATTGTCTAGAAAAGATGGGAGCCTTAACCTCCTACTACCCCAAGCGCCCCTTAAGGCCTGTAAAGGTGTTACTTTTCGTTTTATAGAAAGCTGAGTGGATCCAAGATCCAATCGGTGTTTGAATGAGTATAGAAAAATCCCCAAACTTCCATTGCCCAAAAAAATCTGCCTCACCATGAAAATGTCCACGGTCCTATTTCACTATCCTGCAATGGAATGTCAATGGTGCTCTCCTACACTAATATAACGTTATTGTAAAGTAGTCTTACTTTGGATAGCGTCCACTCAGCAAATAGTCAATAATGCTCTGTGCTATTGAAATTACTAGCAAATATTGCAGAACAAAGAAAACTACTTTGTTTTATCATTACAAATAATTTCATAGCTACTATCAAACACCAGTAGAACGGTTTGCATTAAGAACTGATGATCCGAAAATTGGCACCAATTTAAAATAGGCATGTTCTTACTAAACATTTGTCTTAGGATATTTTGGTTTCTAAATTTTAAAAATTGTCAGAACATTTTAGCTATTAACTATCATTATCGTCATCACAATCATTTACTGTTTCAGAACATTCAATGTGAACATTTTCAGTTGTGTACCCATTTCCCGGTTGAAGAGATTATAAGACTCTGGGTATTAAGTTTAACTTCCTTTATTTTATGTAGGTTAGTCTGGTAATTAATGACCACACGACAATGAAACTATAGCTGAAGGTTATGTATTAGTAGGGAACATCCTCAATATACTGAACCTCCGTTACATTACAACAGAATTTTTCCGGTCTGCTAGTCGCGCGGCAGAAAAATCATTCAACCGAATTATCTTGTGGTAGAGAATATTTCCTTGTGGTTCATGAAGTCTTTTTTATACGTACTCCAGCCTTAAAATAGTTTCAGGATATGGTACAAATTACTAAATTGAATAGGAAATAACGTTTCTATTATTAATTTCCAACCTACTTTTCTTTTTTAATCTCCTCAGGAAAAAGGTAGTGGTAGGAAATGTTTAATACAGTGAACTGTTTAGAGAATGAATTCCTTAAGTTGAAAACATATTTTGAAGAACAATTTCTTTAAAAAGTTGTCGTTGAGTACACTACCTATATACCCTACTTTAAATATACCAAATTTACTTCCAGAACATACAAAATATTTACAAAGACAACACCATAAAGATTAAATTAAATAACAGATTTTCTGAAGAAGGAATTATAAATCGTGGTGTGAGACAAGGCTGCCCCCTATCCCCAACACTCTTTGCAATTTATATCAATGAAGTAATATGTTGCTGGAACAAGAAATATAAATTTGGAATAAGAATATCAGAAAATAGAAAATTAAACACCATATTGTTTGCAGATGACCAAATAATAATAGCAAATTCCGAAGATAATCTACAGAAAGGTCTTATGAACTTAACAAAATTACAGAAGAATATGGATTAAAGATATCTACAGAAAAAAACAAAAATTATGGAATTTCAAGGCGTAGATCCTGTCAGAAGTAAAATTGAACTAGGCAATAAAATTTTGGAGCAGGTGAATAATTTTACGTATCTAGGATGCAATATCTCACATGAAGAAGAAAAGGATGTAAATGCAAAAATATCTAAATTTTTATGAATTTTAGGGTTAATAAATTCTATCTTCAAGCTACAGTTAGTCCAAAAGCATTCAAGACTAAAAGTGTATAAAACACTGGCTCTTCCAACTCTTTTGTATGGTAGCGAAATATGGACGTAGAAACAGAAGTATATACAGAGACTTAGATCTGCTGAAATGAGATACCTTCGGAGGACTGCAGGATACACACTACTAGATCACAAAAAAAAATGAAGACATCTTAGAAGAATTACACATGGAATCTTTAGAAAACAAAATTTCTGATTATAAGTCAAGATGGATGCAACATGTTCATCGAATGGAAGATCACAGAATACCCAAACAAATGTTAAGATATCAACCTGCAGGAAGAAGAAGAAGACCAGGACGTCCACTCAAAAGACTTTTGGATGGCGTTTCTCTTGAGGCCGAAACAGGTCAACAAATGGCCCAAATTCGTGAATGTACTATGATGATGATGAAATATCTATTTGGTTTACTTCGAAATTCAAAACCATTTGATGCAATGCTACGAAACCATATAGTTTACGAGTAGGCCTATGAAATATCCGATGGAAGTTATTCTCTATTCGGTATCATACAAACCAGGTGATAATAGTCTACTTTTTCGACCATACTCGCTCGACCTTTCAAAAACCGGAGAATAGCCATCTGCAGTAGCTATGGAAAAGAAGGAAACCTAAACGCTAATAGTATTACACATAACTAACTCACTGGCACTATCGTACCTGTAGGTTCATTGCCGCGACGACATAAACTCTCCCATATATCCCTATCCTAAGCTAATTTTTTCAATTATCCCCTGAATAATCTATTTTCCTCAAATCATGGTTAATGTTATTATACTGCCTCATTCTTGGTCTACCAACTGGACGTTTTCCTTCCGATTTTCCTACAAGAGGCTTCCATGCACCTCTTTCATCCCCCATACGTGCTACATGTCCTGCCCATCGCAGTCTACGAGACTTGACTGTTTTTATATCTGGCTTCTTATAAAGACTATGTAGTTCACTGTTATGTAGTCTCCTCCGTTCACCTGTCTGTTCATCTCTCTTTGGTCCAAAACGTTTCCTAAGAATTTTATTCTCAAATACTCGTAATCTCCTTTCCTCTCCTAAAGTTAGAGTCGATGTTTCGCATCCATATAATATAACTGGTAGAATAACAATAGTATTACACATAGCCAATAAAATCCCAAATCGCCAAATTAGAGTTTTAACTATTTAATTTGGTGATTTGGGATTTTATTGACTACGTGTAATACAATTTTGTCACCAAGAAGATCCTATTTATTAATATACTATGAACTAATATTTTTCTACTATGAAGAGAAATATAATTTATAATACAGTATTTATCTTTTGGGCCTTACGGTTGGAATCAGGGGAACAATATCACAGCTTCTCATGGGCTAACTATAGCCATTTTGTTTGCTATCAATTTATTTATAACCAATCAAAGATTTGGAGAACTCTTTACCTATTTTGAACAAAAAGAAAAACTAGAAGTAGAAAACTTATTGTGAAATCTGCAACGTACTAACGTTTATTTTATTATTTTTTTAATTTTAGCACACATGCTGTGGTTTTTCTTTAATTATTTCTCAGACAGTAACCTCTCCTTATAAAGGATGAAGTTAAGACGATTAATTATTTAACATGTTTTAAGATCCTTGGCCACATCGCAACGGCTCATGGCCCTTAAATTGGTGAAACGCTAATTTCTCGTGCCAGTTATTTAAATGTGTCGAACAGCAGTGAAAACAAAATCATGTTATTACCGTATATTGTGTAATTCAATACAAATTTAAGAAGGATTTTGAAAGAAGTGGCAGTAAGTAACGGAGGAAGAAACTTGGAAAATTCCCGACACTCACAATAAGACAATAGGTACAAATGCACGAATTTACGAATTTAATTTTCCAATTAAACTCTCCTTCCTACTACAATTCATTAGATTAATAAAGGAGGCTTATTCGATACAAACATGTATTAAATGAATAAAACAAAAATATTAAATATTTTAATTAAGCGCAGGTATATGTCTACACTGGTTTTCAACTCGAATACAAGATCCGTGTTCACATTAAACCATGAAACCAATCCGATACGGTCTTAAGTATTACTGTACCGACCTTCAAACTCAATTCTTACTGGAAAATCTTATGAAGACATTCAAAACAAAATGTTCGACATGAAAACGTTTCATGTTTAGAATGCTAGCAAACATTGGACGGTATTATGCATCAATCGGCTAAGAGTCATAAAAAATTGGTGCCATATGTTGCACTGGCTCAATAAGTAAGTGTACGCACACTTTTAGCGCCAAATCTTTAAATATAGCAATGTTATTAAAGAAAAATGTATACGCAGTCAGTCCTATCAGAGATTCTATGTTTCGCAACAAACGGCTTTTAAACCAAATCTTCATAAATGCTAATATACATTTTGTATCGTGCAGCTAAGCGCCAAATGTTCCCGCTCTTAGATTGTTGATGCGTAACTGTCAAACAAGGAAAATAACTTGCGTTATCCAATATTGTTAGTTTGGCGCAACAATAAACAGTGAATATTTACTTAATTAAACTTTAAACGCATTTTCCTCGAAACTTACATAGCCCGTTGATGCATAACGCCGTCCAATTATTAAGAACTGTTACATCCATTATAAAATACGAATAAGTAGAGTTCTAATCAGACATTAAGAAATTACGTTTGACTAAACCTACATAATTTATTTCCTTCACTTCACGATTTAGACTTTAGGCCTATTCCTTTCTTGTATTGCTTTGGTCGTAAAGCATGAATCCATCCAGTTGATTGCTATGAAGATGAAATCGCCGATATGCGGCCTATGATCCAATTTCCAGTCAACGCAACGTGCGGTTCCGAAAAATTTAGACGTTCGTCGAGGCGCGGCCCTGGAATTTTTACGTGATCGTCGATGTACGACCTGGGATTACTTGAATACAAACAATACTTTCCTTCCCATTTTGCAGACTAAAAAATAGATTGTAACTATATGAATAGTGTATCATATTATTGAATTAATATATAACTCATAAAATGTTAAACATAAGATTAGGGCGATTTACTTTGTTAGGTTAATGCGAGTCTTTGTTACCTTTTTAACTTTAAGACCGACGAGTAAGGTTAGGATGAATATTACTTTATTAGCTTTTTATGTTTGAGTTCGACAAACATAAATGCTTAAATATCTTTCCCCTTTTGACTTTCATCACACCAAGATTGTCCATGATATGCACAACGATACTAACAGCGAATTAATCAACCTCGAGGATACGTGTGTTCTGCTAGTCTGCGCCATCTGACACAGACAGCAGGGACGGGTGGAATCACTACCTCACATTAAGTACCCCCACTGAGGAGCTCACTAGTTAGATCATACAAATACGTAAGGAATATAAATGTTTGTTGTGTTTATACTATAAGAGCGATTTTGCTCATATGCTAGAAATTGACAGTTAATTTGGGACACGAATTATTGCAATGCCCCAATGTTGGGGTGGCGGGTTATAGGTCAATCCCAGGTTGGTTTGGATAATAAAGCATTTGGTGGGCGCTGAATTTATAAAGGACTTCCCGGTCCACTGGAGAATTTGGGTATTCGGTTTGCTCAGGTTTAAGTATCGGTAGGCATGAGGTTCTTATTCAGGGATTCCATGAGGACTTCGTCGGGCAGAATTAATTGTGTCGAATACATTGTGCTGAATGTAATTTAGGTCTTGAAAAACACTCGAAATGGATAACACTGTGCATGTTTTAATTATATTCCCTCGCACTGACCTCACAATCGGCGATGACGTTTATCGTGGGTTTACCGCGTTAATAATTATTCAATGGCGTACTAGCTCACTGATTTGTATATTAATTTATGAAGTTAAATAGTCAATTCCCTATGATTGATTAATCTCTTTCGTGGTTACTAACAGTCGAGAATTGCTGCGTCTTATTTTACTCGCGGTTACTATAAATCATCATTGGGATTAATAAAAATATTTAAGCCCCGATACTTGAGGTACTTCAGTGAAAATCCTAAGTCCTAAAAGTTAAATTACCACTGGTGACCATGCTGCCAGTGTTTGACGAAGATGTGGGCAAGGGACGGAGCACAAGTAGAAGTAGTAGTGTCTGAGGTTCGTCTCCCTCGCCTATTACGTAAATTAGGTCCTCCCACTATATCGACCTCGTGGACCTGATATCAGTGCTTAGGTGCACGTAACAAATAATATTATTGGTTAATGTATCCTTATATTATATTCAGGGTGTTACAATTTTGTTATTGGTGATTTTGCTGTCGGAGGTTGGGCCCTATCCGTGCTGGCTTCACGTATAGTCGGATCACAAGTTTATTACTTTCCCCACTGCGTTTTTCCTAGGTCATTGATCTCTACTTCTAGTAGGCCCTAAAGCTAGAGTTTTCTCCCTTCCCACACTTTTTACTAGCGTTGTTTGTCCCAAGATGAAATCCCCGCTCGTAAATTCAGTTATTGTATTCTGACTGTCAACACAGATCTGTTAAATTCTGCCTCTCAAAAGATTGCCAGTCAAATCCTGAGAATAAAGGATTTTGTCAACATTCTAACTCTTTGTGTATGTGTCGGTCACTTCCGCCTTCACAAAAGAAAGGGTGGCATTACCTGAGCTCTCTCTACCTTGTTAATGACTAGTCGTTTAGTTCCTTAATGCTAATTCCGTCGGATCATTTTATTTGCCATTTATCCTTACATAATCAAATTCTACTCGCTTTCCTGATTAATTTAAGTATTATACTCATGACCTAAGTTTGACAACTGCTTCTCTCAATGGTCTTTCTAATTGTTAATGACTTTTATTGACTGGTATTGGGATTTATTAATGTATTCAGTTACTCTACGCAAAGGAGGCTGAGTGAATGACTTGGTACAAATTCAAACCTTGGGTCCTCTGAACTTGTTTTTCTTAGATGCCAAGGCAGATATAGGATCAGACTTTCATTACCAAATATATCCTTATTCATTAAAAACTAGATTTAATTAACATGTACAGTGCATGGCGTTAATAGTGCCCATATAAAAAAGAAAAGAACTGCATATGGACACAGTATGTTTCTTCCAAATATCTTAGTATATTACAAATATATTTTAAGCACCTCAAAAATAATCATTTTACAGACACTGAATTTTATGTTATTAAATAAATTAAACGTTATTGATAGTATTATGATTAATATTAACATTGTGGAAAAAATAAAAATAGAGATACATTTTCTAACATATTGCGGGTTCCCGTATACAGATAGCATTTCTATTCAACAGAATTTAGTGTCATTAACATCGCAATTTAAATATGAGCGTGAAAGAGCCTAAACTTTTTTTAAGAGGTCTCTTATTTCAGGATTGATGTTCTCATGATACATTTTTAAAATGAAAATGTACCATAACACTGGGCAACAAATTTTCACTTTCACAGCATTGACAAACTTTCAGATATGCCACAATATATTTTAGGTGTGCTGAAACCGAATCTGCAAACGGTTTCCTTATATCACGTCAGGATTTTTTGCAAACAGAGATTAGTGTAACGCTCAATGCACAAATGAAGTGATTTTTAAGACAAACTTCCTTTATGATGTTTTAAGTAAAATAATAATCAGTCACTGTTAGAAATGACTAAATATTGCAATATTGCCAATGTAATTGTCAAATTAATATATAGTGATAAAGAGTACAATTAATCTTCAGTATTTAATGTGATCTTGTTTTTTGCATGTGCAGTTTTTCCTGTTGGCTTCCTTTTATAAACATTTCTAGGAGTTTCCCTCTTCATCATCCAACAGTAGTCGGCGAGCATTGTGATGCTTCACCTGCCTTGGTATCTTGTTTCTAATTTCTTGAGATCTTGGTGGAATCTCTCCCCAAGTTCTTCACTGTAGTCCCCAAGATTCTCGGGAAAGTAGTCCAAGTGAGAATGTAGCATGTGGACCTTGAGACTCATGTTACATCCAAGTTCCTTGAAATCATTCAACATTTTGTTTACCAAGTTTTTGTAATCTGGGCCCTTTATATTACCTACAAAGTTTGTAACAACATCTCAGAATGATTGCCATGCTAACAACTCTTTTGAATTCATTTTACTTTCAAAAGTATCATCACGAAGTAGCTTCCTGATATCTGGGTCTGTAAATATACCTTCTTTCACTTTTGAATTATATTTGAACCTGGGAACTTTTCACTAATGTACAAGAAGCAAACCCTTCCTTGTCCAAGGCCTTAAAAAATTGTTTCATGAGCCCTAACTTAATATGGAGAGGAGGTAAGAGAACATCAGATGTCTCAATAAAACTCTTCTTCTTAATGTTTTTTGAACCAACATTCCATTGTCTTCGGGGCCATTCCTTTTTAATCCAATGTTGTGCCTTTGCCCGACTGTCCCACTCGCAAATGAAACACGGATATTTTGTATAACCTAACTGTTGACCCAACAAGAGTGAGATAATTTTGAAATCTCTACACACTTGCCATTTATGTTCTTCATATTTTGTCAGTAGCTTCAGATTTTCGTAAAACTCTTTGTGAATCACTGAGTAACCAACTGGAAGTGAAGCATATAAATTTCCATTCTGCAGGAGGACAGCCTTCAAACTGCAATATGACGCACCAATAAAAAGTCTCCATTCAGTAGGGTCATAACTATAATTTCTGAGGAAATGTAATGTGGTAGGATTTTTCTGAGCTCAAATCTGGATTCTGTAGGCAAATTTCACCCTAGAAACAAAATTAGACTTTAAAAAAATTGCAGGTATAGTGAAACAAAAATTTTCAGAAAATTACATATAATGGAAATTCATAAACTATCTATAATTTCTGAGAAAATGTGACGTGATAGGATTTTTCTGAGTTCAAATCTGGATTCTGTGGGTGCGTTTCACCCTAGAAACGTTCAGAAGTTCCATGCAATGAAATCATTGTTGCCCAGTGTAATTTTATTTCATCAGATTTTTTTTAACGAGTCTTCTTCTCTTGTAGCTCTTCCATTTAAATCTTCCTCTGTTTCCTTCTGGTGTCAACCTTATCACTCCCTTTTTGGCAGTGTGTTACCGTTTATATTTATACATCAGTTAGGAAAAACCGGGTAAGTCAACTTTTGGTCGAAAATGAGTTATTAACATCTCCCGATAGATTTTGGTCCGATGCACGTTCGGTAAAAACGGGCAAGTCGTCAAGCGAATAGTGACGGTGTTATTAAGCATTGCATTTTCGATGTATGCACTCTTTGATGTAAGTCATTGAACTAGTTTTTGCTCTCCTGTAAAAAATCACTTTGAAGACTTACCTGCTTTTTCCTAATTGATGTAGATTTTTTCGTGCCAGTGCCATAATTTTTCAATATTCAGAATATCATCATCATCTGCATTCATGGATTAGGTCTGTTGACCCGTTCCGAATTCAGCCCATTTCTTTCTAGGTCTGCCCACATCTCGGGTGCCTTTAGTTTTGTATTTTGTTATTTGTTTTGGATATCTATCTTCATTCATTCTGTCTATGTGTTGCTTCCATTTTTGTCTATATGTATCCATTTTATCAGTTATTGCAAATATTTCAAGTTCCTGTCTCATTTCTGTGTTCTTGACTCGGTCTTCCTTAGTGCAACCTTTAACAGATCTCAAAAATTTCATTTCTGCCGCCGTTATCCTACTTAGATCTTGTTTTTTATGTATCCAGACTTCTAATCCATAGAGCAGTACCGGTACTGCCAATGTTTTATAAAATTTCAATTGGCTCTCTCTTGTTGTTTTGTTATTTAGTGATCGTTTTATCTTACCACATATTCCCTGGAATTTTGCTATTTTATTAGTTATATCATTATCATAATTAAATGAAATGTCACATCCTAGATAATTGAGATGGTTCACCTGTTCTATGATTTTGTTTCCTATTACTATTTTGGATCTGATTTGATTTTTCCATTGGAATGCTATTACCTTAGTTTTTTCTATGGATATTTTGAGATTATATTGTTCACATATATTATGTAATTTAAAAATATCCCTTTGAAGCTCGTCTTCCGTATTTGCTATTATTACCTGGTCATCAGCATATAATAATGTTTTCAAGTAGTGTGTTTTATTTAATTTTATTCCTTTATTTGTTTCTTCGTTCCATTTTTTTATTATATCATTGATGTATAGGTTAAACAAAACTGGAGAGATACTGCATCCTTGTTTAACTCCTTGATTAGTATGAATTTTATTTTTACTTACTTAATGTCTAGTTTTTATAACAAAATTTGTGTTCCAGTACAAACTCTTTATAGCTGCTATTAAATGTTTTGGAATTCCTTTTTCTTTTAAAATTGTCCAAAGTTTTCCTCTGTCTACTTTATCAAATGCCTTGACAAAATCTATAAAAGCCATGTGTGTTTACTTGTTATATTCTCTTCTTTTGTTTATAAATTCTTCTATCGTAAATATATTATCCATACATGAACGCCCTGGTCTGAATCCACGTTGTTCTTCTGTTAACATTACCTCTGCTATTTGTTTTAACCTAAATGTTAAGATTCTTGAGTATTTTATAGCCTGCAGTTAAAATGCTTATTCCTCTGTAGTTGTTGCAGTCGTTACGTTCTCCTTTCTTAAAAATAGGTTGTACTATTGCTGTTGTCCAGGTTTCTGGTATTGTTGCTTGTTTCCAACATAAATTTAAAAAATGTAATGATCTCAGTTTTAAAAAAATTCCTCCATATTTTATTAATTCCATATTAATTCCGACTATTCCCGCTGCCTTTCTGTTCTTGGTTGTTTTCAGTACTACTTCTAATTCTTCCATTGTTATCATATCTATTCCTGTCTCACACTCATATGTTATCTTTAGTTATTTTATTTTCATTGTACCACAGCTTTTTATAATGTTCTTCCCATTGTTTCTCCTCAATTACATTGATCTGTATTTTATCTTTTTCTTGTTTATTTAGATGTTTCATTACTTTATAGGCTATTTTTTGCTGCCCATGTAATTCGTATTCTAGTCTACTTATATATCTATCCCAATTGACTTAATATTCAGAATATATTTTCATAATTTATTAAACATTTTAATTGCAGAGCGGGTAACCAAGCGTTAAATTTTATCTTAGTGGGCTGTCTCTGAATTACTACAATAGGCGTGGAAATGTGAGATACAACATAAGCTAAAATCGAGAGAAGGGAATAATCCTTGCTTTGTTTTCGTGGAAATGGAATGTAACAGCTGCAAAATATCAACGCAATCGTGTAACAGAAATTGAATACATATTAAAATAATTTCGTAATTTTTCTCATTTTCTTTAAGATGTGTCACCATACTAATAAAGAGGCAATAGATCGCGTTATCAGGTGCATCTTAAGCAATAGCAGCTGCTGTCGAATTGCATAATCGCAAATTGTCGCAGTGAAGGTCAAATTGCTTGACATAAAATACATACTGCAACGTGTTTAGAAATCTAAACACGACGACCCCGTGACCGAAACGGTTGTTCTTAAAACACAATAACTCGCTGGCACTATCCAACCAGTAGGTTCATGGCCGCGCGAACATAAACTCTCCAGACATCCCTATTCTGAGTTTGTTTTCCAATCATCCTCTGCATGATCTACTTCCCTCAAATCATGTTTAGTGCTATTCTCCCACCTCATTCTTGGTCTACCAACTGGGCGTTTTCCCTCTGGTTTTGATACACGAAGCTTCTATGCCTTCAATAATAATAATAATAATAATAATAATAATAATAATAATAATAATAATAATAATAATAATAATAATAATAATAATACCAATAATAATAATACCAATAATAATAATACCAATAATAATAATACCAATAATAATACTTACTTACTTACTCACTGGCACTATCGAACCCGTAGGTTCATGGCCGCGCGGACATAAGCTCTCCATATATCCCTATCCTGAGCTAATGCTTTCCAATCATTCCCTGTATAATCTACTTCCCTCAAATCATAGTTAATGTTGTTCTCCCACCTCATTCTTGGTCTACCAACTGGGCGTTTTCCTTCTGGCTTTCCTACAAGAAGTTTCCATGCACGTCTTTCATTCCCCATACGTGCAACATGTCCTGCCCATCGCAGTCTACGGGACTTAACTGTTATTATATCTGGCTTCCTATAAAGACCATGTAGTTCATTGTTATGTAGTCTTCTCCATTCACCTGTCTGTTCATCTCTCTTTGGTCCAAAAATTTTCCTAAGAACTTTATTCTCAAATACTCGTAATCTCCTTTCCTCCCTTAAAGTAAGAGTCCATGTTTCGCACCCATATAATATAACTGGTAGAATAATAGTTTTATATATTTTCAGCTTAACGTTTTTCGAAAGGAGTTGGGACATCAAAAGTCTCTGCAATGCATAATAGCATGCATTTCCAGAATTGAGCCTATGTTTAATTTCTTTGTGCATTTCATTCCTATTTGTGATTATTGTTCCTAGGTATTTGAATTCAGCCAATTCCTCAAAATTTCCCTCATTTGTCATTAGCTGTCCATTTCCATTATATAATGTATTTCTACGTGTGACCATATATTTAGTTTTACTCATATTTACTTCCAGTCCTAATTTCTTAGTGTTACTCAATAGTGTGTGCGTGTTGGCCTTTAGTATCTCCTCGCTATCGGCCAGTAGTACTACATCATCAGCATAAACTAACAGCTTATTAATACCATTGAGTTGTAAGCCTTCCTCATTCTCTAAAGATTTAATGGCATGCTCTAGTACAAAATTAAATGTAGAGGAGATAGTGCATCTCCTTGCTTCAACCCATTCTGGATTTCAAAAGTGTCTGAAAACTGTTTGCCTACACGCACCCTACTCGTTGAGCCATTTAGACACATTCGTATAAGTCTAACTAACTTTTTAGGAATTCCGAACTCCAGCAGGATACTATATAACTTCTCCCTCTTAATTGAATCATATGCTTTTTTGAAGTCTACATATAGTTGATGTACAGTACCATTATATTCCCATTTCTTTTCTAAAATCTGTCTTATACTAAAAATCTGATCTGTTGTAGACCTGTTTCTTCTAAATGCACATTGATGATCTCCTAGAATGTCATCAATATAGGGAGTAAGTCTGCTTACTAATATATTTGTTAGAATTTTGTACGAAGTTGGAAGTAATGAGATGCCCCTATAGTTGTTGCAATCAGTTTTATCTCCTTTCTTATAAATTGGTACGATAATTGATTCCTTCCATTCATCTGGAAGAGCTTCTTTTTCCCAAATCATACTAAGCAACCAGCGTATCTTGTCCATCAATTTTTCTCCCCCTGATTTTATCAGTTCTGCTGGGATCTCATCTGAACCTGATGCTTTATACATCTTCAATTTTTCAATTGCCATTTCAACGTCTAATGCACTTGGCTCTGCGACTAGCATTTCTGCTGTCTGTAACTTATCCTCCTCAATGTCCTGTTCTGTATGTACATTTAATAGCTGATTAAAATAATAATATAATAATAATAATAATAATAATAATAATAATACCAATAATAATAATACCAATAATAATAATACCAATAATAATAATAATAATAATACCAATAATAATAATACCAATAATAATAATAATAATAATAATACCAATAATAATAATAATAATACCAATAATAATAATAATAATAATAATAATAATAATAATAATAATAATAATACCAATAATAATAATACCAATAATAATAATAATACCAATAATAATAATAATAATACCAATAATAATAATAATAATAATAATAATATAATATAATAATAATAATACCAATAATAATAATAATAATACCAATAATAATAATAATACCAATAATAATACCAATAATAATAATACCAATAATAATACCAATAATAATAATAATACCAATAATAATAGTAATAATAATAATAATAATAAACACAAAAGCACCCTGTCCTCATGAATTATCTCAAAAGAATACGTAAAAATATACACAGCTCTCCAGACAATACAAGCACACGTCACATAAGTAACGTGATCTGCCGAAGGGGTTGTAATTTGAAAATAGACTAATGTCATCATAGCATAATAATATGACGCACTCAGTGGATCAGGCCCTAAATTACATTGATACGCACTGTAATGTAGAATATAGTCTTATGTACGATTTCGTGTAAAAATATAAAAATAATTTCCAAGTCATTTAAATAATTTTTCAAATATCTCTAAGACACAGGAACATTATGGACGTTCAAATGAGAACGTCCTAGGATATTAGCGGAAAGTGTCGTTTGATCCAAGCATACCTAGGCCTACATATAATGCTCCATCAAAACATCCTATCCACAGGGCGATAAATTGTTGCTGTAATGTTATCCCTTTCTAAAGCATTGTATGTGTATATATATATACAATATACATTTCCCCCCGTCAGGCATCCCATCGAACAGTGGAACGTCTCTTAACGAGGGAAGTGCGTGACCTCGAACGCTCGGAACCCCACGAAAATGTGCTTAGGATAAAAACTACTCTTCCAAAGACAATGACATGAGCCATTCACAGGAAAAACTGCGGATCTTACGAGACACATAAGATGATCACTTATTGAAGGTGTAAGAGAGGAACTTTGGTAACGCGAAGAAACAAAATATCGATAAAATAGGACCCAAAAAAAAAAAAACGTTCCAATATCATGATTATTGCTATATTTCACTCTGCTTAAAAAATTACGCTATATAAACAACAAACTATTTATACTGGCCCGATAGTGTTGCACAGCTATTCAATCTTCAAAGCGCAGGTGTGTGATTACAATGAAGAGTTCAAAGCAAAGTGGAGTCGAATAATAGGCTCACACCTGATTTAAGCCATTCAAATGCCATACTAACAACATTTTCAAACTATGATACTGGTATGTCAATGACATAATCTGACTTTTGCTAAGCATATTGGAACACAGGCTTGATCTTCGGTCCAGAAAGCTGAATGTGTAACACAGAATGAAGTCTGACGATGAAATGATGATCGTATAACTTGTGATTTTTCACATTGTAGTCTAATAAAAATCAACGATCCTTCTCATGTAAATCTTATATTGTCCAAATAAATACACATCAAGATGTTGGCAATATTTTATTTTGTTATCTTTGGTAGTAATTCTTGAGTGTAACACTCTTGTTCGGAGTGCATTGTTTATAGTCAGACGTGGATTCACAATAATAGGCTCTTCCGATCTTCACGTACATGTTCACAAACGACTGTAGTTCAAAAACTTTTCATATGCTCTTTCGTCATTTTTCCACTTTTTGCTTGCCACCAAATGAATATTTCGTGGACATGTAGCTTCAAGTTTACTTGAAACATTTGGACAAAAGTGCATTGTGGCTCTTGAAAATATATATGGAGATTATTAGCTTATCTGCCACTCACTGATAAAACCACATTAGTTTTAAAACTGTCCGTAGAGCTGTACGCAGACTGAACACGCCAGCTGTTTTCTCTATTCTGTGAGATAGTGTTGACAAGTAGGCATTTCATAATTCAATTGATTTTGGTCATTGTTCCAAACATTTTCTTTGTCCACACTCCCGCCTGTTACATATTTGTTCACTTCCACGACAAACTTTGAATATGATCTTTTATGTCTTTATGCGTGTTGAACGTAGTAATATGACTGGAAGAAATGCCATATTGAGCCTTAAATTAGTTCATAAAAATAATCAAAGCTGTAAAATTATCCATTCCAACCACTTTAGACGCTTTTAGTACCCACATTTGCAGATGCAAATAGTGACAGAAGATCCATACGATCTTGACGTATCAAATTGTGACATTTTAAGTTTTTAATTGTGACAGTCTGCTTCCCTCGAAGTGAGCACATCTCTCTTTTGCTTGTCACATAATCTAATATTACATTGCAAATTGATTTAGGCTTTGAATGTACTTATAGCGCCTCATAACTTTGTTATAAGATTTGAAGTCACGATTATAATTGTCTTCATAAATGTTCTCCAATATGTTATCAACATATTTTTAATATACTGGCTCTCGACTGGAAATGATTCGTATTCACTCTCATCTTGAAGGTAGCCTACCTGTTGCTCTGGAGATGAGAGTCTTTTAATACTGGACGAGCGAACTTCAGGTACGGCCTCTTCTTATCCTTCAAACACACTTATCACTAAACACATATCCAGCCTGACTTCATGCATTTATGCGTCATCTCTATTGTATTTGTGGATTATGCTATATAACATATTTTGCGAACTTAATATGCTCGACTCCAATTAAGTTTCCATATTCAGTATGTCGCAAATTTGCCTCTAATATTTCGACAACATTCATGGGATTAATTCGCCTCGTGATACCAATGTACACTCTTTACACTATAACTCACAACCGAACTCTCCAAAAGATGGCTTCCTACTGCAGCTATAATATGCACGCGTGTAGAGAGTACTAATATCAATAAAACTAAATATTTGGTCACACGTAGGAATACATTGTATAATGGAAATGGGCAGCTAACGACAAATGAGGGAAATTTTGAGGAAGTGGCTGAATTCAAATAACCTAGGAACAATCACAAATAGGAATGAGATGCACAAAGAAATTAAACATAGGCTCAATTCTGAAAATGCTTATTATGTATTACAGAGTCTCTTGACGTCCAAACTCCTTTAAAAAAACGTTAAACTGAAAATATATAAAACTATTATTCTACTAGATATATTATATGGATACGAAACATAGACTCTTACGTTAAGGGAGGAAAAGAGATTACGAGTATTTGAGAATAAAGTACTTATGAATTTTTTTGGGCCAAAGAGAGATGAACAGACAGATGAGTGGAGAAGACTACCATCAGTGAATTACATGGTCTTTATAGGAAGCCAGATATAATAACAGTTAAGTCTCGTAGACTGCAATGGGCAGGACATGTAGCACGTATGGGGAATGAAAGACGTGCATGAAAGCTTCTTGTAGGAAAACCATAGGGAAAACGCCCAGTTGGTAGACCAAGAATGAGGTGGGAGAATAACATTAACTATGATTTGAAGGAAGTAGATTATACAGGGAATGATTGGAAAGCATTAGCTCAGGATATAGATGTATGGAGAGCTTATGTCCGCGCGGCCATGAACATATGGGTTCGATAGTGCTAGTGAGTAAGTAAGAGTGAATACTTGTTAGTGCAGATACAACATGCCATCGTCGAATGGCTCTAGCAGCGTTTTGCATGGAAATGACACATCCCACTGCTTTTGGAATTCTGCGGTTCTGAGCGTTCGACATCACGCACCTCCCTTGTAAGTGAGCCCATGGTTAACATAAAAAAATTGGAAATCAGGATTTAACGCTAACTCACTGACACTATCGAGCAGGTAGGTTCATGGCTGCACGAACAAACTCTCCATACATTCCTATCTTGAGCCAACGTCTTCCAATTATGCTCTGTATAATTTACCTCTTTCAAATAATGGTTAATTTTATTCTCCCACCTCATTCCTGGCCTACCTACTGGGCGCTTTCCATCAAGTTTTCATGCAAGGAGTTTCCATGTCACATTTTGATTCACCATTCGTGTCATATATCCTGTTTATCGTAGTCTACGAGACTTAATCGATCTTATTACATCTGGTTTCCATTAAGATCATGTAGCTGTTATGTAAGTCTTCTTCATTCACCTATCTGTCCATCTCTCTTTGGTGCAAAACTTTTCCTGGGAACCTTGTTCTCGAACACTAAATTTTTCCCTCCCTTATAGTAGAAGTCCATGTTTCGCATTCATATAATATAACTAGAAGAATAACAGTTTTATATTGTTTCAGTTAAACGTAGGATGACAAAAACAAGTACATATAATGCTTAATAACATGCATTTCCAGAATTGAGTCTACATTCAATTTCTTTGTGCACCCCATTCCTGTACGTGTTCCTAGGTATTTGAATTCAGCCACTTTTTCAAAATTTCCATAAATGTTATTAACTGTCCATTTCCGTTGTATGCTATAAGGGTTTTAACGCTACCAAATACATCTATTCCAAGTTTTTTTTTTTTTACTATTGATTTCGTACATCTCATTGATGGATAAATCATATTTGAAGAGAAAAATTATACGCTCAGACCGGGACTTGAACCCGGGACCCTTGGTTCTCTAGACCAAGTGCTCTACCAACTGAGCTACCTGAGCAAGTACCGATCTAAACGCAAATCTTTCTCTATATACATTGTAATTCCAATCCACCAAATGCTGTGAAGCCATGCTTCTATCATGCAAATGGCGGCTCCTTTATTAAGAAGACATATTTGGGAATTATACATTACAGCCAGTACGGCTTTTTCCAAGTTTTTTTTTACTATTGATTTCGTACATCTCATTGATGGATAAATCATATTTGAAGAGAAAAATTATACGCTCAGACCGGGACTTGAACCCGGGACCCTTGGTTCTCTAGACCAAGTGCTCTACCAACTGAGCTACCTGAGCAAGTACCGATCTAAACGCAAATCTTTCTCTATATACATTGTAATTCCAAGTATTATTTGAGTGCCTCTGCAGGTAGAATTCGAATTTTTCGTATAAAATGTAATTTAAATCGAACTTTAGTTCGAAACGAATACAAATGGATACCAATATACAACATATCACTTAAATAAAAAAATCGTATCTGTGAGTAATTAAATAAAATTGATAATTATCTTAATATATAAAATTACGTGTCACGTTGTTTCTCCGCAATGAAATCATAAACTACTAAACCGATTTTAATAAAATTTTGCACACTGTGTGCTGTTGATCCAACTTGAGACCTACGGTTGATTATAACTAGATTTATAGTCGCATTATTTTTATTGCAAATTATTTATTTATTATTTAACAAAAATTTATCATTATCTGTGAGTTCCATATGATTCTAACAAATGGCCGTGTAAGGTAATTGGTTAATTATTTAACCAGGTGACTGTGCTTTTTGTTGCAACCGCGAATTTCAATTGAATTATAAATATTGGTTATTTCATAATTTAAGTATGTTCAGTGTTTATTTTATTTTCAATTTATTGATAATATTAATTTGGTGTGTAAGTATTAGTTTTAAGTAATCTGGCTGAAAACAGCAACTTACTTTAAGTTTAACTGGACCGAGAAGCGAACATTGGACAATATGGCAAATCAGTTCTAGAGACCATGAATGATAAGATATCAAGTGAATTTCCGCAAATTGGTATAGGCCTATGTGACATAAATCTTACATTTAAGAAGAATGTCAATTTAAAAACATATGAAGGTCCTAAGGAACGGAGTAACAGAATTGTAAGTAAGTCTGTTAGTTATAATAATATGTCTAATATTACAGAAACAATCTCCATGCCTCAATTAAATGAAAAACAAGATGACTATAATATATCACAAGATGATATTACTATACAGAGACTTCTTGATGATGATGAGAATCCAAACTGCCAACAAGTTCGTAGAAAAAAAACGAAAGTATAATGAAATCAGCAAGCCTTCTCAAAATATTCCATCAATAAATGTATATAATCCTTATGATACACTTATGGGTGATAATGAGAATGCAGACAACATGAATTCATCTCAAACAACAAAACCACTTCCACATAAACCCCCCCCCATATTTATACCGGGTGTAGTTAACGTGCCAGAACTAAAAAATTGTGTAAAACAAAAACTTTCTGATTTAGATTTCTCACTTAGTTTACTACAACATAATTTAACGTATACCTTAGCCACAGCAACGCGTGGCCGGGACTTCTATATATATAAATAAAACAAAGTCGGATTAGTTACACTATTTATAACTCAAGAACGTCTGGACCGATTTTTATGATCTTTGATTTGTTGGATTTGTTTCCGCCCCGAATAGCAGATAACTATTAAAACATCGGAAAAATTAACGTAAAAATATTTAAAGGCGATACGACGTTCGCCGGGCCAGCTAGTATATATATATATATATATATATATATATATATATATATATATATATATATATATATATATATATATATATTTGAGGGTTGGAGGGAACGCTAAAATACAGTAGATGAAAAAGTTATAAAATTTGTTATAGTTCCAGATATTTTGATTATCCTTGTAAAGTTTTATGAACTTTCACTACCTGCTTTGTAGTACAACATAAGTTCTATTGTACATTCTTGCAATTTGTTTAACATTAACAGCGGAAGTCATATTTTACCTATACTTTTTCATCTATTATGTCTTAAAAATGCGGGATTTTAATCAATTTTGAAAATTTAAAAAGTCGCCTGTTTTTGTCAGATAAATAAATGGACACCAATATTCTGGGTGGATGATGGTCCACTTCTGACAAGTTGATGCAATGTCAGCAGCTGACTAAAATACTAATGGTCTTCTAGGTGTGGCGCCAACGAGTAAAGTTTTAATTTATGAAATAGACATTACTAAAAAATGGAAGAAGTTGATTATCAGTTTCAATTAAAGTGCTGCAACTTTATATTACACTTGGCACAAATTCATTTTTTCTCCTTTTGCCTAGAAATTCTGGACACTCATTCGTCCATTGTACAGTGTATTACATTTCGAGTGACTAATGCAATATTAATGACGACTCACGAGACCAAAGCATTCCAATTGACACTACTTTTAATAACAAATTAAATGTAATTTTAACATTAAAGGGATATATGACATAGTGACGTCAATTTTTTTTACAAAAGTCAGTAAAGTACACGGTTGAACAAAAGAAACTGCATACTGTATTACAGCTACATCAACAAAATTGATATCATCACTTAGGAGAATAAATATGTCCATGATATACAATATTAAGCTAACTTAATTATTTTTACAGTGACAAATAGAACACCTTTTCTCAAAATAAAAAAATGTCTTACACCACTAAGCCATTTACCCCTTCATATATCTATGTTATTACATATCAATTCATAATTTTATATTTCAGAAGTTAGGTACTTACCATCGAACGTAGAGTGCAAAACATTATGCAACATAAAGAACACTTGTTGCAAAAGAGGTAAAGGTTTACGACCTACAAACCAAGGAAACCTTCTGTATGGTTAAAACGTTGACAGAAGGCTGAATTAGCTCACATTCAATGGATAGGAGATGAGAGAAAATCCCACTCGTATTCTCAGAAATTCAGTCTTGACCTTCCAGTTCACAATTTGAATATATAACCAAGCAGTATTATTCAGAAGACGCATTCTATGTTTGTAATGTAATGTTAGTAAAATTCAAAGCTTATCACAATTTTGTGAATGAACATTGATTCGTTAATGTAAGATAAGCACTGATTCATCCAGGAACCAAGTTCAATAACTGCGAAAGTCTAATGAAAACTGCGAAAGTCTAATAACACATCTATCAAAAAATAAACAAGGGAAACATATTTGGATGTTACAATAAATATTTTAAAAGAAATATTATAAACTTGTATAGAGTATATAAAGTTTATTTACAAAAAAAATACTAACCTAATTGAGTTAAGGCCATTTGCCTATCTTTTTCATTGAGCTACGACAAATATGATTTAATGAAAATAATAATAATCATAATTTTATATTTCAGAAGTTAGGTACATACCATTGAACGTACAGTGTAAAACATTATGCAACATAAAGAACACTTGTTGCAAAAGAGGTAAAGGTTTACGACCTACAAATCAAGAAAACCTTCTGTATGGTTAAAGCATTTTTGACAGAAGGCCGAATTAGCTCATATTCAATGGATAGGAGATGAGAGAAAATCCCACTCGTATTCTCAGAAATTCAGTCTTGACCTTCCAATTCACAATTTGAATACATAACCAACCACTGTTATTCAGAAGACGCATTCTATGTTTGTAATGTAATGTTAGTAAAATTCAAAGCTTATCACAATTTTGTGTATGAACATTGATTTGTTAATATAAGATAAACACTGATTCATCCAGGAACAAAGTTCAATAACTGCGAAAGTCTAATGAAAATAACACATCTATCAAAAAATAAACAAGGGAAACATATTTGGATGTTATAATAAATATTTTAAAATAAATATAAACTTGTATAGAGTATATAAAGTTTATTTACGAAAAAAACTAACCTAACTGAGTTAAGGCCATTTGCCTATCTTTTTCATTGAGCTAAGACAAATATGATTTCATGAAAATAATAAATAACAATATAATAATAAATTAATGCAATAACAAACAAACATTAAATAATTCCAAGAAAACGTAAAGAAAAAGTTACTTATCTGTGATATGAGAATGCGAGAGAATGAATGCAAGAATATTGACATAATATATAATTACATTTTTAACATTGAGCAATGCAAGCTTAATATGGCATAAGAATATATATATATATATATATATCTCCATCCATAGTAATTCTGCCTGAGGGCAGGTCTTTCATTGCAATCATAGCATTTTCATGCTATGCTTTGCAGCTTGACTAGGGAATTATAGATGTGGTAGCTTCCCGTTGCTTTCTACACCGGTGAAGGATGATGATCGGATGATTTTCGGGGACCGTTGGGCCCTAAGCTTCGTGACATTTGTCTGAGGTGAGGAAAAACCCCGGAAAAACCTCACCCAGGTACCTGTACCGACTGGGAATCGAACCAGGGCTGCTGCGTGACAAGGTAGCACGCTAACTCGGTATATATATAAATTAAGTCCGTCAGTCAGGGACTGCGTGAACTAAGGAAATTCCTCAGCTTCTCGAAGTTATGGTATGATTTTGCTGGTATTTGAAATGTAAGTATAAACTTATTTTTTTTAAATTAGATAAATATGAAGCTTCTAAAATATGGTGGAACATTTTTATATTGGAGAATATTGCATTTATTTAATGAATGTTGGAGAAACTGTAGAATCCCGGAAAGTTGGAATGTAGCATTGTTTAAAAAAGGAGATAGAAGAGAATGTAAAAATTATAGAGGAATTGGTCTACTTAATTCAATTTATAAAATCGATGTAAGGATTATAGAAAAATAGAAGACTTCAAATAATAGCAGAAGCAGTACTAGAAGAAGAACAAAGTGGCTTTAGAACGGAGCGATCAAGAACAGACAATCTATTCACATTACAGCAAATATTTGAAAAAAGGAGAGAATATAACCTACACACGCATGTTGCTTTTATTGGTTTTGACAAGGCATTTGTTCGTGTTGATAGAGAAAAGTTATGGAAATACATGGCTACCCTGCAAAATTAATCTATGTGATGAAACGTTTATATGAAAAATCTCAAATTATAATAAATATATAATATCAAAGACCGAACCAATTTTAATAAATAGAGGTGTAAGACAAGGGTGTTGTTTATCACCTACCCTTTTTAATTTATATATTAATGACAACATTCAAAATTGGAAAAGTAATGTTAATGTAGGTATAAGAATGGACCATTTTTAAATATTAAACGTTTTAATGTATGCTGACGATGTGGTTACTATTCAAGAATATGAACATAATTTGCAGTACTCTTTACATCAATTAAATCAGTTATGCCACGAATATAATTTTAAAATATCAAAGGAAAAAACGAAAGTAATGGCATTTTGGGGAAGTGAACACATAAGATCAAAAATCATAAGAGACAACAAACGTCTGGAACAAGTAACAAATTTTAATTATTTGAGTTATAATTTTACTATAGGCTAAACACAAAAACTGAAAGAGACGTAAATGAGAAACTGTCAAGATTTCAAATAATATGTGGAACTATACGTAAAACATTAAAGAACAAAACAAGAAGAGATACTAGATTGAAGTTTTATAACACATTGGCAGTTCCTGCATTACTTTATGGGAGTGAAACTTGGATAATGACAAAACAATTACATAGTAGAATACAAAGCGTAGAAATGAACTTCCTTAGAAGAACAAAAGGCTGCACAAGAATGGATCGGTTAAAGAATGAAGATATAAGAACTGAGTTAAATATATATCCATTAAATGATAAAAATCAAAGGATATAGAGAAAAATGGTTTAGACATGTAGAAAGAATGAACTAACAAGATTACCAAAAGCAGCATTTAACTACAAGCCAAGAGGTTCAAAGAATGTAGGAAGACCAGTGAAAAGATGGACAGAACAACTGTGAGGCGGAACAGCCCGTGAAGCGAAGGAGGAGAAGAAGGATTAACATTTGTTATGCGTTATTTTTATACTGAACCATCTGTCTTCCGGATGATTGCAGTTCATTAAGTTTCATATGCATCTATTTAGTTCTAGGGCAAACCTTAAAATGCTGGGATTTGTTTATTTATTATTCTGTGGGTTCATGCTATCTTAAAACAAAAAACAGCAGATTGTAAATAAAAGTATAGTCACTTAAGTGGCACAATTGTTCTGAAAAATAAAATTTACTTTTAGCGAATTCTGAAACACAAAATTCAGATTTCCGATTTTCGTGACTGAAAAATGCGAAAAATAATCTTAATATTTTGTGTTATATTTTGGTTGAATTTTAAGATCACAATTATACAAATTATATTACTATCAACTTTAAAAGAAAGCAGACATTTCATATTTACTAATTTTAATCGAGCTTTGGAAGGCAATTTACAAGCTGATTAATACTTTAAAATAGTGTCATTCAGCTGTTATTTTATATAACGTATAATTGCATAGCCAGGACATGTACAACGAATGGGGAATGAAAGAGAACATGGAAACTTATTGTAGTAAAAAAAGAAAAAAGAAGAGAAAACAGCAGAGGTAGCCCAAGAATGAGATGGGGACAAAAAAATAATCATGATTTGATAGAGGTGACTTATGCAGATAATATCAGCTCAGAATGGAGGATGTATGGAGACCATAAACCTTCGGGTTCAGCTAATTAGTTGTATTGAAGATAAAGAGATAATTGGTACAAAAATAATAAGACAACACAAAAACATTCAATTGTAGAACAGTCAGAATTAAGAAGAAAGAGAAATCGTCTATAGAAAAGATAAGCAGTAATTAGTTCGAAAATAATCTTCACTCTATTCCATATTCAACAGAGCGTTTTCACCTTGTGGCGCCAGTACTAGTAATTGCTATCGATACCAAAACATGTTTGGTAATGAATTAGTAATTGTGAGAACATGTCATTACATATGCTCAACCTAACATCACAAGTTGGCATTTTGACTGACACCAATTTCGTAGAACTTATTTTTACACGTTTTGAGCAGAGAATAATTTAGCTACCTTCTATTCATAGCAAAGTGGTTAAGGCAAGAAACCTTGGCGCAGAGATACAGACTTGCGTTGGTTCGAGTCCCTATGGGGGAATAAATTTTCTCATGGAATTTCGGCCAGTGTGGGACCGGTGCCCACCCAGCAACATGATACATTAAGAGTAGTTACAATAAGTAGCGACTCCAGATTGAGAAGACCAGCTATAACGGCTGGGGGGCCTGACATGCTTCTCTCTCTCTCTAACTCTCCACGCCTTCACTTTAATAGTATTCAGTCATTCTGACCATCTTCAAACCACCTTAAATTGGTCGACCAAGCTTCTATCTAGATCCAGATTTACATCTACATACATTTTTTTAAAGTTTTGTTTCCATGCTAAATATACCAAATATTTCGTTTCTTCTCGTCGTCCTTGTCATTTTAACTGACACCAATTTTGTAGAACTTATTTTTACAAGTTTTGAACTGAGAATAATTTTAGCTACCTTCTATCATTGTATTTAACGACGCGAGAGGTGTATATATATAAAATTGTAACCAATTCCCATTTATGCTCTCTCTCTCTCTCTCTCTCTCTCTCTCTCTCTCTCTCTCTCTCTCTCTCTCTCTCTCTCTCTCTCTCTCTCCTACATACACACACCACGCCTTTACTTTAATATTCAATCATTCTCATCATTTTCCGACCATCTTACATAGGTCAACCAAGCTTCAATCTAGCTTTTTATCCATGCTAAATGTATCACATATTTAATTTCTTCTGATCCTACTATTAATCTTTTCCCGACGATTTTGTTGCCTCCAATTTTGTTCTAACCTCACAACATCATGTGTACTCTAACGGAAATAGATAGGACCTTCTTCTTCTACGTCAATGAGTTAGGCCTGTTTCCACATCAAGAGACCGCATTCCTGCATCTAGTTATGGGACATCCAATAATCCTTTTTCCGTCCACCGCTGTTGTCTCGAGGTAGCGTGCTGCCTTGTCACGCAACGGGCCCGGGTTCGATCCCCAGCCGGGACAGTTTCCTGGGTGAGGTTTTTCGGGGTTTTTCCTTGCCTGTAATACAAATGTCAGGAAACTTTAAAGCCAAACGGTCCCCGAACATCATTATCATGAATATCATAATCGCCTAATTAGCTTAAGTTTAATTTAAGGCATCTTCTGGCGTATCATTACCACCATCAACTCATATCATCGGGGCAACGTAACCCCACCTCCCAGGCGCCTCAACCTCAGAAGTGGTAACAAGTAGCCTACGCCATGCCAGGAGAGAACACCAGGAATGTCGGAATGACAACCTGGGGCATTTGCAAAAAAAATCCTTTTTCCTTTTGGTTGGTAGTGAAGTAAAATTTTTGGGAGTCTATTGGGTGTCATTAATTCTATGTTGGAGCCAATTAGATCTTGAATGAATATAGAAGCACTCAACAAATTATAATTAGATAAATATATTTCACGTAACAGTTTAGCATGCATATTTAGAAGTTAACTTCCCTAAGATTTAAAGGAAAGTCTCGCTCATTTACAGGTGTCTGATAAGTCACTCCCTATTTTTTTTATAGTTATAGGCCTAATTTATTTATGCATTAAACAATTTTTAGAACTACTATTGTTAGAAATAATAAATAAATGAATTATTAATGTTTAAGAATAGGGAGTGGCTTATCAAACACCCTGTATAGTGTGTAATAATTATTTAAGTTACAAGGTTGAAAATGAATTTTAAGGATGAGTTGAGAGGCCGGAATTTCGAATCATGCCAAAGATAATTATTTTTAGAAAATAATGATAATTCAAAACCGATTCAAAACGACATCCCTAAATATTCTCAGAATGATCTAGCTCGTATGGAATGTCGAGGTTATTAGGGCTATTTCCAGACTAAATTCCAGTAAAATTAACCTTTCCATAAACTTAGTCATAAAGTTGTAGTTAACCATTTTCATTCTAACTCACATACGATAATAAAACACAAATACTGTCAATATAACTAACCACCTCACTGGCGTTATCGAACCCGTAGGTTGATTGCCACCCAGAAATAAGTTCTGCATCAGTGGAACCCAAGCCCGCCATTCTTGACGGTTGTATTTTTACGGTGAAATATTGCCTTTCTTAAGACCAGTTGTTTTTTTTTCTTTCGTCTGGCTTATCGCCTTCGACGTGAACGGGATGGGTAACTCTTTCGGCAGCAATGCAACCGCCGCGCCGGCATAGCTCTCGCGGTCATTTCATCATATACACCATTATATCGCGAAAGTTAATACCAGAGGGAAATACTGCCAATATAAAAAATTGTAAATTGTATCACTACTACTAAAAATATATTTCTGCGCGATAGCGCGTTTTGTCATACTTACAGCAAAGGCGACCATGCTTGAAAGTTTAATTTCCTACATTTCGGGTTGCCAAACAAAATAACAATATTGTAATATTGCATATTACAAACCTCGTGCGGGAAGTAAAACTACTGCCCTTTATGTATACCACGTAAAATGTATATACAAACATATATCTAAAAAGGTAGTGTTAATATACATTATCGAAACAAATTACTGCATTTTAGACTAATTGAACTTTCAAACAATATAAAACAATAAATACGTACTTGCCGCCATTTTATGACAGATTGGTGTCACGCCTCCTGTAGTCTCAATTAATAAACACTGCCCACACTGTTAACGTTAGTCAGTTGTTTATAATGAACGCAAACATTTCCAACAAATATGTTAGTTTACTATAATTTATTATTTTGAAAATACCAACGCGCAAAAAATTATTTACAACGCACGTTTGTGAAGTGTTTTACAGAATCTCGGAAATTAAAAAGCGAGCGATCCTCGCTTCTGTAAAAACCACTTCCCAACCTCGGATCGTAATATACTATTTTATAATGTGAAATTATTTTACTTTAATTTAGCTTTCTAATAAAGTAATAACTTCTTCTCTATAAAATATTACACACAACATTACCTTATTATTTATCACACAGCTTCACTAGACTCTCTGATACACATAAATTATATACCCGATCCCTTGAGCACATTGTCCCTTATATCCCTCCTCATCACACTACCTATTACTCGAAATCTTCTACAGTTTCTCTTGCTAGAACATAGAATTCCCTTCCACCCTATGTCAGAGACGGCCAAACTTTACATCTTTCAGAAAAAAAATTGAAAATAAAATTATTAACAGAAACAACTCACTAATATTACTTTTTAATAATTAATAATTTGTTTTTTCATTATTTAATAAAAATGGTTTTAAGATTTGTCAATGCCTTATATAATAAGCAATAGATTAATTCATTATAGTTTATTACTTTCTTTGTATTTTTTTCTTTGTATGTATAGTATTCGAGCTGTTATTCCTTTGTGTACACATTTTCATTAGTTTAATTTTGATTGTATTTGATTTTATTGTATTAGACATTATTTTCATTATTGTTCAGTTTGACAGATAATTGTTTAGTATATACTAATATTGCAATTTTTTGTATTTAAAGTAACATATGTTTGTCTTTGTGAGTGGAAGAGAAGGCCACATGATATTAACTCCACCAGTCTAAATAAATCTATTAACAGCAAGAAACAGTATAAAAAAGTTTTATGGTTTCATAAATTGTTAATAATCTAAAGTCATAAAAGCTAAATTGCCCGAGTGATTTATGATATTCTTCACCCGCTACAAATAAAAAAATAATATAAATACATACAAGAATAGAGAGGTAATATGTATTTTCTTCAGACCTTAGGCATTTTCAAATTAAGTCTCAAGTTGGATAAGAATACCAATGAAAGTTTTCAACAATTTGCCATGATTATTGCTTCTACTCTGAGCTCGTGAAAAATGTCATATGCAAAACTTAATAAAATAACGGTATATCCATTAGCAACATGGTTACTGTAATTAAAAATAATTACAAAAAATAGGAACATAGAATGCAATATTCCAAATTACTGCTTGTATTCTGAATTCCTAAAAAAATGAATATGAAAAACTTAATAGAAAGCTATGTATCTACTAGTACCATGGTTAACTTAATTAAGAGTAATTATAAAAAATAAGAATGCAGAATTAAAATTACTGCTTCTATTCTGAATTCGTAAAAAAATTCCAATGGGATATTGTAGCAAAAAATGGTTTGTTATGCATGTTACATCTGACCACACGTTACAAACAATTTCGATTCTTATCGATTATATTGGCTACGGCATAGGACAACACTAACCATAATTTATAGCTATCTTTGTATATTGTTTATATCGCGTAAAAAGGTTATTTGTATCTTTTATATCTTCGATTAGCTACACCAAATACTGTAACTTTTTTTTTCTATTGTAACAGCTATAGACATTATTCTTTACATCAACCTATAACATTAAGTCACGTGCTTTTGAAAGATATTTTAGCGAATATCTATACTATTACATTGTTAGCATTACTGTATATTCGTAAGTTAGGCTCTAAGGTTGGCTTCTGCTATGTTATATTATGAAAGTCACCTTCTTAATTTTCGGATCCTATTTCCTGGATGAATTCAATAATTTTATAACGATATCGGGTAAAGGATCATAAGGGCAGATATGAGCCAGAACTCATTCCGGTTGACAATCGTATTTTTACTCACTATTGTGACAGTCCCAAAGGCCCTTGGGCGTGCCGGTCGCTGCTAGCCTCACATCCACATGTGCTCTACAGAGATGTAGGATTATATAGCCAGTATGTATAGATGTTACACGCGATACGGATGTCGGGTTCCATAAGCAGTTATAGTTGGTTTTGTCAACCTGGAGCTGGCACTTATTGTAGCTACTCAAATTCATCACTACGCGACGTTGAGTGGGCAGTGGTCCCATATTGGTCGAAATTCCTTGAGAAAATTTCTTCTCCCATGGAAATTAAAACCCATAGCACTGCACCAAGCAAATTATTCCTTTAACCACTAGGCTACGGCGTAGGACAACACTAACGATAATTTACAGCTATCTTTGCACGATACATATTGTTTAGGCTATATCGCGTAATAGTTTGTGTGTATTTCCAAGTTTTCTCTATTTTTCATATATACGCCTATATTTTTTCTTCAAATTCTTCAAACATGCTACGACAACAATTCGTATGTTATTTGATTTTATTTAATTAAGGTATGAAGTTACAATCCCTACCTATTATATTAAAATATTTGTAATGAATTTATTAATATCTGAAAAAAAAGTGAGATCTAACAGTGACCTAGAATTCAGGAGCGTAATGAGAAGTTTGTGATTTGAAGGTAACGTACAAGACCAGAACTGTGCCAACCACTTTCCTATAAGGTTAGATTCACATTTCAAGTTCTTCTTCTAACATCAGCAACAACTTTAAATTTGGGTACCGTGTAAAATATTTCGCATAATGAACTTCAAAGGCAAGTGAGGACATCCAACTTTATACTAACATCAACACAAAAGTGTAAGCAAGTAATTCAGAGCCGTCAAAACTTATTTGTATCGCGGGCAAAATGGATGAAATATCAAGGTGGTGCGGGCCATAGGACCTATTATAGTTGCTGTGGATTATCATCATCATGAACATTTTAGTAGGATCTGTCGCCTGTAGTTTACTCAAGATGATCTTGGTGAATCCACCTACGCCTTGGCCTTCCCAAATATCTCTTTCGGTTTGGTTGAAATTGTAGAGATAGTTATCATTATCATCATTAGTATTATTATTATTATTATTATTATTATTATTATTATTATTATTATTATTATCATTAATATCAAGACCATCTTTGCTAGGTTTACCGTACAGGCCACATGGCCTAAAACGAATTTGTTCATGATGATGATGATCATTAATATTATCATTATTATAATTAATAGCATCATTAATATCATAATCATAACTATTATCATAATAATTGAATGAGTCATTTCGAAAAGGGATCTACTGTCTTTCTGAAATTCACCTTTTTCATTATTCCATGTTTACGTACTTACTTCCATCGTTTTTACGTGAGAACGGATCAACTACACTATTCCTTTACCATTTTCTGACTTTATTCAATAGAAATTTCAGATTCAATGCTTTATCATGAACAAGTTGAATCAATTTTTTCCCCTCTACTGTAAAATTTGATCAGCTGTAGATGATCCCTTTTCGAAATAACTCATTCAATTAATATCACCACCATCATTGATATTATCACCAATATTATCGTTATTGGTATCATTATTATTATTATTATTATCATTATTACTATTATTATTGTGTGTTGATTTACTACTTTTCTTGTTATTTCGTTATATTTCACAAGTTCTTGTTCCATTACTGATAGACTAATATTATAGACCTACCTTCAGCATATTTTAATTTATTATGCATGCTACAGGCCTACAGGGGCCGGATAAAGTGTGATGGAGGGCTGTAGTTTGGGCGTCCCTGAACTAATTGCTTTGCTGTCGCTTAAATAACGCAGCATCTATGGACAGACATTACCTTTATTAACGGCATTTCTACATTACACGAATATCCTGAAATTTTGAGCGTTGTATACACTAATATGAACAATTATCTGTGATTGCAAAAAAAAAAGGATTATTTTAGAGACAGAAGATTAAGTCCATTGTACTACAGCTAATCTCTAAAATATCTAAATCAAGTAGGTACCATAGATCCTAACTAAATCCATGGCGTGAAAGACCTAGAGGCCCTTGGCCTAGCAGCAGGCTGCTAAATTCACATCCACGTGTATTAATAACAGGTGGACGATCATCCAGTCAGTGTAGGGGTGATATATAGTCAGCATGTTTGGTCCCTCAGCCGTTATTGCTGATTTTCCCACTCTGGTGCCATACTAATTGTAGCCAAATTCCACACAATGCTGGGTGGACATCGGTCCCATATTGGCCGAAATTTCATGAGAAAATGTATTCCTATGGGACTCAAACCAGCGTAAATACCGTAGCTCTACATTCAGCTCCTTAAACACTTGGCGCCGGATCCATGGTTAATTTATTCATCACCATCACCATGTATCATGGCAGCTGCCGCCGTCTTCCGGAAACCAAACGCCATTCCTCTGTATCCATCCAATCCTCTGATGTTCATAACTGCTTGTACCCCTTATATCCAAGTTTTCTTCGTTCTTCCCCTCTTCCTCCTTCCATAACAATTTTATGGCAATCTTTGCTCTGACATTATTTTGACATGGCCATTCCACTGTAATCTTTTCTTTAGGTCATTTATTATTATTATTATTATTATTACTATTACTGTTACGACAATTATTAAACACTGCTCCTATGGGCTTTTTGAAAATTATATTTAAATATTTACATATATGAAACTCCAGGGCGCGACATCCCTAGAAGCTCCTTGGCTTACCAGCCAGTTGCTGGTCTCACATCCACATGAGCTGGGCAATCATCCAGCAAATATAGAGGCAAGGTTACAGTCTGAAACCTGTCACTAACCAAATTTCTCACACGTTGGTCAAATTTTCATTTTTTTCCCCCACGAGAACTTAAGCAGTGTATGCTCCGGTAGCTCTGCGGCAAGGTACGATACCTTATATATTTATATAGCTCGGCTACGTTGTGGATCTAATAGGCCTATAAATGAGAAAGTGTACAAATGTACTCTACAAATAACCCACGTACGGTAACTTACACAGTAAAAAAAACTTCCGCATTAATTACATTACAAATGCGTGAAGGTCTGAAGGTAATAAAGCTGCTCTGCATAAATTCATCGAGTGAAAGTGCGTATGCATCCTACATTTATTATGTTTGTCGATAAAGCTTATTACTCACAAATCATATCGACGATATCCATCAAAATTATAACGAAACTATATATATATATATATATATATATATATATGTGTGTGTGAAATAAAATATTTCCTGTGCAATGAATGGATGAACGTTTGCTTAAAACTATTGAAAAAGGCCTTCATTTTACTGAGCTTGAAGAAAAGGTCACCCCCAAATCAAAATTAAATATTGATATATAAATAAATTTGGGGGTGACCTTTTCTTCAAGTTCAGTGAAATGAAGGCCTTTTTCAATGGTTGTAAGTACTAGTTCCTCCATTCATTGCACAGGAAATATTTTTCACCCATTCATTGCACAGGAAATATTTTATTTCACAAAAGTCCAGAAGTTACATCCCTGGAGGGTTATAAACTTTGGGCTGTTTGTTGAAATAAAATATTTCATGTGGGTGAATTTTTACTAAAACCATTGAAAAAGGACATTTCAGTGAGCTCGAAGAAAACCTCACCCCCAATTCAATATACATATTGATATATAAATATATTTGGGGGTGACCCTTTCTTGAATATCAGTGAAATGAAGGCCCTTTTCAATGGTTTTAAGTGAAAGTTCATTCATCCATTGCACAGGAAATAAAAAAAGTAAAAAAGTTATAACACTAATTAATATATATATATATATATATATATATATATATGTGTGTGTGTGTGTGTGTGTGTGTGTGTGTATGTGTGTATGTGCGTGCGCGCGCTTTATAATGTAATTTTCTCGGATATAAAAAGTAAAAAAAGTAAAGTAAAGTAATCCCACTACAGGCCTCAGGAGGCCCTTGGGGTAATAGGAGGTTAAGGTTCCCACTTTTTCTGGACAATCGGCACTTGATGTCAACCGGGTTGTCAGCCCTGCGTGACGGCCGTCTTTCCCCCAGAACGAGTGTCTGGTACTCATTGCAGTTAGAGCCTGAGTCGACCCCAGGGTCACAGTGCCGCCAGAAGGTTTGGGTATGTTTAAAAATCATGACCCCACCGGGACTTGAACCCTCGACCTTCCGGCTTGTAGCGCAGTGCCTTAACCATTACGGTATGGCGTGCACCCTTCTCGGATGTAAGTATTATTAAAAACGTTTCTTGGGTTTTCTGCGTCAAAGACTGCAAATGGTGACAGTAGTGACTAGGGACTAGGGCATCGCCTTCAACACGGCAAAAGTCATGTTGGCCCAGATATGCAGAAATTGACAAAAAATAAGTTTCTGAAATCGTAGATATCAGATAAATATGAAAATCAAGTCATGGATTCACGCATGTAATAAAAAATGTCATCGAATTAATTACACCGCTGAAGGAGATCTTGAAATTCCTTAAATGGATATGAAAGTACAATAGCCTATATAATATGGAGATAAATTAAACACTCAGTTCTGTTGTTTGCATATCTCAGAGGAAAAGATAAGCTGATGCAGGAAATAGCATTCTACATTAGTCAGTTGGTCTCCTGCATAACACCTGTCACATTTTACTACACGCAAAATATTGAAATATTTATAATTCTCAATAAGAGATAGAAAAAAGTATCAAAATCGATGTACACATTACTCTAGTATGTAATGTATAGGGTTTGACATGTTGCATTGAAACAAGCTACATATACAAATTAATCTAGCGTGCTGCCTTGTCACGCAGCGGGCCGGGGTTCGATCCCCGGTCGGGGCAGTTTTTCTGGGTGGTGAGGTTTTTCCTCACCGGTAAGACAAATGTCAGGAACATTTTAAGGCCCAAACGGCCCCCAAATCATATGGCCATCATCATCATTATCATCATCATTCTTCACCGGTGTGGAAAACAACGGGAAGCTACCACACCTACAATTCCCTAGTAAAGCTGCAAGCATAGCATGAAAATGCTATGATTGCAGTGAAGGACCTGCCTTCGGGCAGAATTACTATGGATGGAATATAGGAATAAAAAGCATGTCATTTTACAAGATTAGAATTACACAGAACGTGTACTTTGGGGAGGGGGGAAATTGATTAAAACATGAAATCTCTGCGCTGAAATAAACACTTTTTAAATCCTGATTTTTTTTTTTTGGGTGCCTGAATCAATTAGTCCCCAATTCAAGATTAACGTTTCGATATTTTATTAAGAATGAAAGGAAAAATAATCAGCATCATCATGGTCCATGCAAGTAAAAGGCCTTGATGGCCTGTTAATTTCTCAAGGCTGGATTTTCAATCCATCTCTTTCTCGGACAGCTTAAAAATCTCTTTCCTTCTGAACAATAGTGAAATATGGCTTTTATGATTCTGTTCTTGGATATACGTACACGAGATTTCCAAATGGACTGGTGTTGTTTATAAATTGGATAACTGATTCTAACTCAAGTTCTTGTATGGCCTCTTCATTTCTTTTACGGTCCCATCGGGAATAACCTGCTGACGATCTCATGAACTTCCTCTCCCTGGCTGTGATTCGATGGATGTCCTTACTTCTCGTTCTTGCTTCAGTTCCGTAACATAGTAGGCCTACGTATAGATCTTGCTAACATTTTAAATTCCTGCATGTATCATCATTCATCAGTATTAACCGTCCGTTTCCGAGGTCTCTCTTGAGACCTGAATCTATATAAACTAGTAGAAATTGTAGGCCCAAAGGGTTATAGGTCTCTCTTGAGACCTGAATCTATATAAACTAGTAGAAATTGTAGGCCCAAAGGGTTATAGGTCTCGCTTGAGACCTGAATCTATATAAACTAGTATAAATTGTAGGCCCAAAGGGTTATAGGTCTCTCTTGAGACCTGAATCTATATAAACTAGTATAAATTGTAGGCCCAAAGGGTTATAGGTCTCTCTTGAGACCTGAATCTATATAAACTAGTATAAATTGTAGGCCCAAAGGGTTATAGGTCTCTCTTGAGACCTGAATCTATATAAACTAGTATAAATTGTAGGCCCAAAGGGTTATAGGTCTCTCTTGAGACCTGAATCTATATAAACTAGTATAAATTGTAGGCCCAAAGGGTTATAGGTCTCTCTTGAGACCTGAATCTATATAAACTAGTATAAATTGTAGGCCCAAAGGGTTATAGGTCTCTCTTGAGACCTGAATCTATATAAACTAGTAGAAATTGTAGGCCCAATGGGGTTATAGGTCTCTCTTGAGACCTGAATCTACATAAACTAGTATAAATTGTAGGCCCAAAGGGTTATAGGTCTCTCTTGAGACCTGAATCTATATAAACTAGTATAAATTGTAGGCCCAAAGGGTTATAGGTCTCTCTTGAGACCTGAATCTATATAAACTAGTATAAATTGTAGGCCCAAAGGGTTATAGGTCTCTCTTGAGACCTGAATCTATATAAACTAGTATAAATTGTAGGCCCAAAGGGTTATAGGTCTCTCTTGAGACCTGAATCTATATAAACTAGTAGAAATTGTAGGCCCAAAGGGTTATGTTAAGGCAAGACAACACCATCCTTTTATTTCCATAATTTGTACCGAGTTAAAGTAAAGTGATCCCACAACAGGCCCGGAGGCCCTTGGGGTAGTAGGAGGTTAAGGCTCCCACTTTTTCTAGACAATCGGCCGAGTTATTATATTATAATGTCTGTACTTTATATATATTGGTAAACCAAATGTTAGCTCAGAATAGTGGTATATGGAGAGTTTTTGTCCGCACGGCCATGAACCCACGGGGTTGATAGAGCCAGTGAGTTTATATATATATATAACTCACTGGCTCTATCAACCCCTTAGATTCATATAACTTTATATATCCATACATAGTAATTCTGCCCGAAGGCAGGTCCTCCACTGCAATCATAGCATTTCCATGCTATGCTTGCAGCTTTACTAGGGAATTGTAGGTGTGGTAGCTTCCCGTTGCTTTCCACACCGGTGAAGAATGATGATGATGGCCATATGATTTGATTTCGGGGACCGTTTGAGCCTTAAAGTGTTCCTGACATTTGTCTTACAGGTGAGGAAAAACCCCGATAAAAACCCTCACCCAGAAAAAACTGCCCCGCCGGGGATTGAACCCGGGCCCGCTGCATGATAAGGCAGCACGCTACCTCGAGACCACAGCGGTGGACACTTTATATATATATAACTCACTGGCTCTATCAACCCCGTAGGTTCATGGCCGTGCGGACAAAAACTCTCCATATACCTCTTACTGACCTAACGTTTGGTTTACCAACTGAAAGTTTTCCTACAAGAAACTTCCTGCTCTTCTTTAATTTCCCATTCGTGCCGCATGCCCTGCCCATCGCAGTCTAAGAGACTTAAGTGTTATTATATCTGATTTCCTATCAATATAATGTAGTTCACCATTATGAAGTCTTCTCAATTTGTCTGTGGTTTAGAAGTGAGTTAAATTTGTTAATAAAGAACACTGGCTTTAATGAAAGCTTAACTTTGATGGAGAACTGCTACGTTGTCCCGCATGTTGATAGATGGCATTCTGGTAAGTGCTCTAGTTTACAGTTAGATGTTAATAATTATTGCACAATAGGCGAGGTTCATCTCGCAATGACGAGTGAATGAAACGGTAATATCCAATATGAAAGCATAGATAACTTTTCGACAGACGAGAAGAGGACGTCCAGACTGATCAAGTACTGTATTTTTTTTTATCATAATGCGCAGTAACAGCTGTTGTGCCGTTCTTCCTGCCAGCGTAATGATTAGACCACACAGTTCAGGTTTTGTGGCAATTTTCCCTAAAGAAAAAAATAAAAGCCACTGATGTAAGTACATCTTTCATAAAAAGAAAGCACGTGGAAGAGTATAACAGAGCCTAAAATTATTATTTTACCCAATAAACTTCTTTGCGGCTTTTGAGAATAGAGTTTCCATTTTTTAAATTTATTCGTACCTGAAATTCCTATTTTACATATTTTCTGTTCTTTGAGCCTAAAATTATCCCCTTGAACGGTAACTCAAAAGCTTGTTTTTCCAGTTATACTTATTTTATTTTAGCCCAACATTGACTTCTAAATAAAATGTTATGACTATTCGTTTCAGTTCAGAGTTGTCAGTTTTCTGAGATCTTCAGAATTTTATCGCAGTATCGAGATAATGTAAAACTTGACAACTTTACCTAAAGGAGCAATAGTCAATTACATGGATTGTTGTGCATGTATGCTTTAGAATCTTTGGAATCATCTGTTTCTTAAGAATTAAATAATTTATGTGTAATATTATGTATGAAGTCCCACGCCATAGCTGAGCGGTTCAAGGCATGATGCAGAGCTATAGGACTTGTGCTGGTTCGAGTCTCCATGAGAAAGAAATTTGTTCATGAAATTTCGGCCAGAATGGGGCGGTGTCCACACAGCATCGCGAGGAATTTGTGTAGAAATAAGTAGCGGTTCCAGGATGAGCAAAGCTGTAACGGCTATGGGACCCGACATGCTGACCACATGTCTTCTCTACAATGGCTGTATGATCGTCTCATCATCATTGGTATTACGACCCATTAAGTCTAGCCTTAGCCTCCCTCATGACAGCCGCCCAATCATTCCGTTCCAAAGCCTTCAATCTCCATATTTTTATGCCTGTCTTTGTAAGATCACCCAGGGCATTATCAAACCATCTTAGTCTGAGTCTGCCAACCTTCCTTCTACCATTCGTAGTATATTGCTCATCCGTTCCAATCTTGTAAGTTCGATATTGGATGATCGTTTACTTGTGATTAACATGTAGTTATGAGCCCAGCAGCCGGATGGTAGGCCAAGGGCCTTATAGGCCTGTTGCGCCATGGAGTAAACTTTTTTCCGCTCACTTTTATAATGCATTGTAGGTTGAGAAAATCAGCTGTAACCGATGGATCACTCGACTTGTTGACTGGATGATCGGCCACCTGTATAAATTACCTGTGAATCTCAGGCTAACAAACGGTCTTCCGGATCTGTCGGGCCATTGAGTTATTCTCTATGGCACACCAGTAATAAATAATATCTAGGTTTTTTTTAACTTTCTAATAGTGAGTTGGTCTATTCTCAATTACACAAAAAATGTCACAAACACCGCATATAGTTTTCTACTTTCACATTCTATTTTTTGTTTCCCTTTATTTTGATCTCTACTTAAAAAAAAAAAAGAGGATTTGACAGAAGTATTCCGAGACGAGATTTATTTAGTACAGTTAAATTGCGTCATTGGCAACAAAAAAAAAGGTACAATTTTCCAGCAAGTACCAAATAGCGTTGCTAAGATTCTGAACGTCTATACTTAACCTTTCACTAGCTTGGCGTAGGTAGTGCCAGGGCGTGTAAAATACTTTTAAAAGTGATAATATAATTGTGCATGTTTTACACGCTTTATATTAGCTTGACTATGATTTTCACCCACTTTAAAAACATTGGATCGACTTGAAACTTTGTATACTTGTAAAGGACCAATGGCAATACAATAATTTCATAAATAATATATAATATATAATAGGTTACGGACTAATCGACTTTTTAGTCCATCGTTGTAAGAAATTAATATTATATCCTCTGGTAGCTCAGTTGTTAGAGAAGTGGACTGTAGTGGTATATAATTTCAGTAATTCATATGTTGCTGGTTAAAATCCGGCCTGGAGGATTTTTTTTAGAAGAGTATTACTTTTCGCTCATACTACAATAGTATCGAATTTAAAGATATTTACAATTTTATCTTATTCTGTAAAATATTAATGACAATTTTTTAAACTTGCCACATTGTAATTTATCCAAACAATATGAGAAGGATACGATTAACTGTAACTATTTATCTATATTAATATATTCAAAAATATAATAATAATGTTAGATAATTAAAAAAATATAATTATATTCGTGCGTAGACACTAAAAATATCGTAAGCTATTAAATTTTCATGGGATTCCGGTTTATGAAAATCAATTAAACTAAAAATAAAAAAATGGTTTAAAAAACTAATACAACACGCTTTATTAGAAAACCGATCTAAAAAATGAAAAATAATTTTAATTTCCAACACGCTTGGGATAAAATTAAAGTGGTCAACGAAAAAGTCATCTCTAACACATCTAAAATAAAACTAGAGTTATCTACAAAAACAAATAATTTTACCAACAAAAGCGTGGGGTGCTTTATATGGTTTTTACGTTTTCTTCTTAAAGAATTTACTTTTACCAACATCTGTTTATTATCAAATATATTAATTGATAAAGAGCACCCCACGCTTTTGATGGTAAAATTATTTTTTTTGTAGATAACTCTAGTTTTATTCTAGATGTGTTGGAGATAATTTTTTTGTCGACCACTTTAATTTTATCCCAAGCGTGTTTGAAATTAAAATTATTTTTTACTTCGGTTTTCTAATAAAGTGTGTTGTTTCAGTTTTTTTAAAACTATTATTTATTTACAAATGAGATTCATGAAACGTGTTAAAGAGGTACAACAAATATTTAACTTCACTTTCCATCATTTCCCACAATTAACATCATCTACTATTGGAGTAAAAAATGAGATGTGAATTCCCGGTAATTTGAAGAAAGTGACCGATATTTAACTAATTGTTTTACCGTGTAACAATAGCTAAACGGCGAATGATCTAGAAGGCTCTTAGCCTACCAACCGGCTGCAAGTCTCACATTTTGTATTGGCCAGAGATAGACAAAATCATCAAATCAGAATAGATATATGGTCAGTTTGTTGGGTCCGAAAACGTTATGGTTGGAGCCGCTACTCATTTTAGGTAAGTTATTCGAATTCCTCAGAATGGTGGCTTTCCAACTGTCTAATAGACTGGTTAAAATGTTATGATAAAATTATTTCTCCACGAGAACTCGAACCTTTGTGGATCACGAAGCAATGGCGCAAGATATGCCTTAGACCACTCGGCATTATTTACTACGAACACAAGATAAACATTTAGACAGTTCTGGAACATAAAGGATTAAATGCTGCGTCCAGTTTCATCCAAATTGTGTGCATGATTATTATTAATTATCCACGATTAATTAAAATTATCCAGACATATAAAGCGCTTTCACCATAAAACTAAATCTTACCAAAGAATGCTCAGTGGCCAATTGGTTATGTTAATAATGATATTGAATGCTCCGGAAACTTGAAACTCTGGTGATGTTAGACTCTCCGAGAATTTTAACATCGCATTTCCACAGCTTTTACCAAGTTAGTATTTTTAATTTGTTAAAACTCTGATTAACTCACTGGTATTATCCAAACCGGAGGTTCATGGCCACACGGACACAAAAGCTCTACATACATCCCTATCCGGAGAAATCTTCCAATCATCTCCTGTATAATTCACCTTCCTCAAATTAAGATTAATATTTTTCTCCCACCTCATTCTTGGCCTTCCTATTGTACGTTTTCCCACTCTTGTTCCTATAGCAGGTTTTCAGGCCTCTTTTTTTTCCATTCGTGCAACATTATTATTGTTATCACATCTGATTTCCCATGAAGATCACATAGCTAACTTTTATGTAGTTTACTCTATTCAACAGTCTCTTCGTCTCGCTTGAGGTCTAAATATTATTCTAACCACTTTATTCTCAAATACCCGTAATCTTTTTTTTCCTCTAGCAAAGAGATTGTTGCCATCAACATAACTTGAAGAATCGCAATTTCATATATTTTTAGATTAAAATTGTTTACAGAATTTTGGATGAGTCCCTTAATGCATAATGCATTTCCAGAATTGAGCATATGTTAAATTTCTTTCTGGACTTCATTCCTATTTGTAATTATATTGTTCGTCGTTTATTAAATCCGTCCGGGATTTTATTCTTGGGATTTTTAGAATTTTACTTTTCAAACGAACAGGGAGCTGGTCTGATGCGTCAATCCCCAACCTGGAAGACCAAGAGATTTTTAATCCAGGTTCTCTTCCTTTAACCCTTGACGAATCAACACGAAACTGCAAGGCAGCAGTACATGTAGCCCTAGACAAGGGTCCTCACAGAGTACTATCAGCCGAGCATACTGAACTCTGGTTTTTAACGAGGTTGTTACTCTTTCCCCTCGCCCTTTTCCAACCTGGCCTGGGACAGCCCTTGGCGGGATTGATTGGTTTTTAGCAGCATGAGGGGAAAATTATTGGACGATGGATATTGGATGAAAATTGTAGAACGAGATGTCGATGTAAGCATGTTAATAAAAAAGTAGTTACAATAATTACATGAAGTCCGTGGAAGCCTGTAGCTATAACCTGAATCTGCAGATGTGGAAGAGAATGGCAGTAGATTAATTGGGCACAGGAAGATATCGTGAAACCTGCTAAATAAATAAATAAATAAATAAATAAATATTTTGGATGTATTTCTTTTATTCGTATTTCATCTTGAAATAGTCTTAAATACCCCAACATTCCATACGATCATATATAGGGAGGTTTCGTTTTGTATCACTTGTTCAAAAGTGCATATATAAATACATAGTAGGGCCTACAAGTTATTATTATTAATAATAAAATTCGACACAATAGGAAATAAAATTATGTACGAGTACATTGTATGAATTGAAACTGTTTTAGGTATTCGTTTCGAAATTCCTGACTTTGGTACGCTTCAGTCGTAAAGATCTCAATTCATCCGAAAACATTTTCAATTCTTGTAACGGAAATAACTATTGGATACTATCTCGATTTTCACACTTAGTATCACAACGAACTTTAATCTTTATGGGACACTTGTAAGTTTAAAAATGTTTATGAATACAGATTAGTATAGTATACAAAATTTGTATAACATTTTTTTTTTTGTATCCTTGAGACATTTCCGGTAATTTGTTTTTATCTCAGAATACTTATGTTGTTACTTTGACTGGTAATGTTAACGTTAAGGAGGTACGGATGCTCGAGCTGTTCGCTCTACTTGCTTTGGGATGTGAAAGTTCCGCACTTCACCTGCCACCTTGCAATTACGTAACAATTGGCAGATCCTCCTGCATTTATGCAACTCAATGCAGAGTATCTTATTTATAGAAGTAGTTCACTTTCTTCCGGGCAACACAAGATGTCTTGACTTGCATATTAACGATTAGAACGGCCCAAATTGCTTGTGAATGAACTAGTAGGAATTTCCCTTTCTCTAGATGTGGTTGGCGAGGAATTTTTCCATTGTTGCTTCATAGATATTCTAGAAGTTGTTGCTATTGGGTTTCCGTGTGGAACCTAAGTTAGTATCATCAGTCTGGATATAGATACTTTTTTAGGCGTTGTTACAGCAAACACTTGTAAAGTTTTTGTGTTGGAAGGTAGGCGTCTGAACTTTTCGTTTTGCTTCAATGAAAAATATTCGTTCAAGAATAAGCCTAGAAATTTCTTGTATTTTCCTTTACTTCTATAAATCATGGACAGAATTTGGTACTTGTTGCAAGATTTCCAGAGTAGGTTGAGATAGAGAGAGGTAAAGTCACTCATGAACTATTGAGCGCATATCATACAGATTGCATCTGATTTCCTCCAGTTTTCTCTACAATAGCCGTATTCCTGGAAATTGATATGAAATGGAGATCCTAATATGTAGTAGGTCTATTACTAAAAATTATTTCATTTGCACGAATAAGGAGATTAGAAACATAATGGAAGCAGAAGAAAGCATAATTGAAAGAATTGAGAAGGAATTAAAATGGTTAAGACATTTTTAAGAATAGAAGATGAGCGATGGCCGAAGCAACTATATCAATGGCAACCGACCAGAAAAAAGAAAAGAGGGAGACCAGAATTAAAATGGAAGGAAAACATGAAGACAGTAATGCAAGCAAGAGGGCTGAGCATTGAAGATGCCCAAGATCGTAGGCATTGGAGGTTTGGCACGGGAAGACGGCAGCAGCTGTAAAAAGAACCGAAGATAGAGATATGCTGCTTCTACACGAGTAGGAATATTTAAAAGCTCGAAGGTGACAAAATGTTCTGATGCGAGGTACGTTTCCTACGCGTTTTATTAGTTCATAACCCTTAATTGCAGTAACTTCCTGAAGTAAAAATCTAGTTTTGTTCGTCTGGCTTCTCATCACTTTGAAACCCCCCTTCAACTAGTTTTTAACAATCTATGCTAATTAATACGAGAAGGGTATATTTGTGTTTTTTTAACCTATAAAGTTGAATACAAATGCAATTTCTCTACGGGATAGGGCTGTCATCTTATCTCCAATTCAAAATCTGGAGGACTAAGGGCCAGTTTCACCAACAGAGGTAACTGTATTACGCCAGTTTTCCCCGTGTATAATGCATAGCTTAAATTGGCGTAATACAGTTACCTCTGTTGGTTAAACCGACCCTAAGGGTGTTACTAGACCTTTAGTGAAACTTTCTTTCCAATGAAATATATTAACTTTTAATTTTAATAACCAATCTATTTCTTTCAGATATTTAACTTGATGCCATCAGCTAGCTCGCCCTCTTGTGCATGTATGCATGTGTGTGTGTGCGTGTGTGCGTGCGTGTGTGCGTGCGTGTGTGTGCGTGTGTGTGCGTGCGTGTGTGTGCGTGCGTGTGTGTGCGTGTGTGTGCGTGCGTGTGTGTGCGTGTGTGTGCGCGCGCGTGTAGGGGTGATGAAAAATGTTGTGCTAGGGAAACCGGAGGATCACTGCTGCTAAACATCTGCGCCTGCAGGTTTAAGACAATTTGCAGGAAAAAATACCAAGATATATTTGCCTTAAATTCCAAATTAATTGTACAATATAAGTTGTTTATTTTAATTTTGTAGAAGCAATAGGAAGCCAGATATAATAAGAACAGGTAAGTCTCGTAGACTGCGATGGGCAGGACATACGGCACGAATGGGAAATGAAAGAGGTGCATGGAAGCTTCTTGCAGGAAAACAAGAGGGAAAACATCCAGTTGGTAGACCAAGAATGAGGTGAGAGAATAATATTAACCATGATTTGAGGGAAGTAGATTATACAAGGGATGATAGGAAAATATTAGCTCAGGATAGGGATTATCGAGAGCTTATGTCCTCGCGGGCATAAACCTACGGGCTCGTTACAGCTAGTGAGAAAGTTCTAGAAGAAATAGCTGTATTTACGTTGGCAGTAATTATACACAATCTCTAGGAAGCACTAATGTTACTAAAGCACTACGTGAGAAAATGTTTTTGAAGCACAAAGATTATCATATACAGTACACTAACAGTTGTAAGTAATTAAGTCAGATAAATTATTACTTATGTGATGAACAGAGAATGCCTGCTATAAAATTAAGGATTTAACAGTGAGAACTGACTCTCGTCATTGACAGTCTCATAATGACAGTAATTAAATGTTATAATACTCACGTGTTTTTTCTATCTTCCATTCCCTGACAGACGGTAACTCAAATTAACACGTAGCACAAGTGCATAAGAAGAAAGGCTGTGAATATTAATCTAGTATTGTATTGTAAGCCTATATTTTCCCTTTACAGAGATTTAGGCACTCTCCCCCTACAGGGAAGAATTTGAACCATACTAATTTAGTTACACTTGTTTTCGTATAGATGCCATTTTGAGTGGTACGTGGTCAGCGTTCCGCCTCATACTGACATCTAGGAAACCAAGGTAGTACTAGGACGGGAAAATTCGGTAAATTTTGCTTAGAGGCCTTTTCATTCAGGCTTAAGGATTTTTTACGAGCCTGAAAATCTTCAGACTCGGGACCCACGGCTTAAAGTCCCTCGCGGAGGACTTGCTCCTTGGATTTTTCCGTCCTAAAAAATCCATCGACCCCGGGGCCGGGTTTGAACCCGCGACCCTCGGGACCAGAGGCAAGGAGCATAACCACTAGTAAGTATATAAAAGGCATGCGTGTAAAGGAACATAAAATGCTCGATACAATCGCAAAGTTATATATGAGAGTCAAATGTGCAGTTTTATTTTTAACAAGTTCTAAATGTATACGAGTAGGAACATTTTCCTATGTCCAATATTAAGTTTCGATTCTCTTCTACCATTCATTTGTATCCTTTCAGTCGCCATCCTGCAACCCCCTGTCCTTCATCAAATTCATTATTGCTTCTATCCATGTCTTCACAGGTCACTTTGTTCTTTTCCTCCAAAATTACTCATAATCTTCGTAGTAGAATCTACTTATCCGTAATCTTCAAAGTAGAGCAGTCGTTTTCTTTTATTATTTACTAGCTAATGCCCGGCGTGCGCTGCTAAGCCTAAATTAATGTGTTTTTATGTTTAGTTGAATAAGTAAAAGGTAAAATAATTACAAATTTATATTTTTTAGATACCCCGTGTGATTACCCGGCGTAAGGAAAAAAATTATATCGTAATTATTTTTAGATACCCCGTGTTGTTTACCCGGCGTTGCCCGGGAATCTACTCATCAGGATCTGCTTGGCATAAATGAGCTGAAAGACAAAGATTAATGTACTTCTTATGATTAGTTGAATAAGTCTGTTCTAGACTTACGTACAAACTTAAACACGGAATTTAACCGATCTACCGAAGGGTAAGAATTTTCTAATTTTCGATTATGCGAACATGATACACAGCAGTAGGACTTCACACTTTATTTCTAAAATAAACTCAAGTTTAATTTAACAAAGTTTTCAGAAAAGCATAAAAACATTTTTTAACATTGCTTATTTTTTGTAACTATGTCCTTAAGTTCTATTTCGAATGTTTACATTCAAAATAAGATATTAAAAACAATTTTTATTCATATACAGACTTTCAATATTTACACATCTTTCTGTCCCTAAAGTTTTATTTTCCTTCTCCACTCGTACCTATCCATCCACTCCATGTCCTCCAGTTCTCTTGTTCTTATTCCAGTTCTTATTTCTTAACATAATTACAAAATAATAAGCAATGTGAAAAATATGTTTGTGCTCTCTTGAAACATTTGTTAAATTAGACTTACGAAGTTTTAGAAGTAAGGTAACTATATAGGTCGTCCACAAAATTCACTACATGTCAACTCTATCCGCGTGAGTTTATAACTTCATTAAACTTTGCACACAGAGAGGCTTAGCTTTTACATACATCTAAACCCCATGTCTAAGGAGGGCTATCCGTTCTAAAGTAACTTATTTCAATTTTTACAGTGACAATTTTGATATCTTATAAATCCTAATCCTACCGGTTTAGCACATCTGCAATATGGCCTGTACCAGCGATGGGGAAAAGGGGAGGAAGGAACGTAATCTGCAACTTACTCCACATCTACCACAGGAAGGCCGGTGTATTTTTTATTCTTTTCCAGTTCGATTCTTTACAAGATGAGACCAAAGCTGTACAGCGGTGTATTCCAATAGCAACGTGATTTAATAGTTGTGCTGTTATATTCTTGACCTCTTAGTTAAGATGATAATGATAAATGTTAATAGAAAGAAACAAGCGTTTACATTTAGTAATTAACACTTATTTACATAAACATAAAGAAAATAATGTATTACTTCATTCGGTAAACAGACCGAATGAGTAATGAACATAGTAAATAGAATGCAAATACCTTTCTTGCAACAGTGGGAGAGTACAACTGTGATCGAGGAGGAGGGGGAACAAACTATGGTACTTTTTCATCATCGTTGGTCTATACAGTTATTCCGTGAAAGCATTGCAGAAGGATTATACCAAACCATAATAAAATAATATCTTACCGAACCGAGACTTATAACAAATTATAGAACTCTGACTTTGTTAATTAAGTAAAGTCCATGAGGGCGACAAGTTCTTGACTATCAGCCGGTTTTTGGCCTCACTTCCACATATAGCCTATTAATCATAGAGATGGACGATCACATTGCCACTGTAGAGGTGACTTGTGGTCAGCATGTCGGGTCCCACCCGTTAGAGCAGGTTTTCGCAACCTGAAACTGCCATTTATTGTAGCTACCCAAATTCCTCACAATGCTGGGTGGTACGTGTCCCTTACTGGGCGAAATACGATGAAAAATATCTTCGCCATGGGGATTCGAACCGGCGCAAGTCCTGTAGCTCTGCGTCAAGGCTCGCGCCTTCGATCGTTCGGCTATCTGGAAGACTTGTTATTGAGTAGTTCTAAAATTGTCACTTAAATTTTAGAATTAGTTTTACAGATGTAATAACATTATTTATAAAGGAATAAAAAAATAATCGCTAAACATAAGGTATTTAAAATGAGAATGTAGATGTTATAAATATAATATTTTTAATGTGTAATTAAAGTAAAGTCTCTACTCATGTCAAATAAAATTAAATGGAACGAAATGGATTCCATGAGAAGTGGTCGGATGTAGATTATGCAGGAGAAAACTGTATAACCCCTGAGAAAGACTTTTACTGGCTTCGATTCATCCACTACTAACTCCACATTTAGTGACCGAGGCGCAAATTCGAAGCCTAGAAGTGGAGGGACAATGACAAACCTCTTGCGCCACAGAGCCGCCTTTAAATGTACAAGACTTGTATATATATTATAGTTACAATAGTAGGCAGATCACATTCTAATTAATCCACCACTGGGGTAGTTTATGGGCTGTAGCACAAACCATTTTATGGTATAATTGTTGGAGCAGCTATAAGAATAGTTAAGACTCAGACTGCGACGAGCAGGACATATGGCACGAATGGGGAATGAAAAAGGGACACGGAGGCTTCATGTAGGAAAACGCCCAATTGGTGCACCAAGAATGAGATGTGAGAATAACATTAAACATGATTTGAGGAAACTAGATTATACAGGGGATGACTGAAAAACAGCTCAGGATAGGGCTTATGTCCGCACGTCCACGTATCTATGGATTCGATAGTGCCAGTGAGTTAGTTATACGAATGGAACAGCTACTTATTATGACTACCTATTTGTGAATTCCTCATGATGCTGGGTTGGCACCGGTCCCAAACTGACATATTCCACGAGAGAATTTCTTCCACCATGGGGACTTGAAATAAATCAGGTCCCGCAGCTCTGCGCCAAGGTATGGTGATTCAAACCGTTTGGCTATGATATGGGACATATTCTATTTAGACTGTTAAAACTACGATTCTAAATTTTTGTTATAAATTTAGAATGCATAACATACTCAGTATATGAAATTATGAGAGTAATAAATTAGTAAAAGATCAGCTAAGTAGCTACTTGACACGAGGGACAGTAAAAACTGGTTAAGAAAACAATGTTCATGTGAGGTCATGTGCTCTCCTGTCTTCTGCTTTTCAGTGACAGCAACTAATTCGATTGACTATGGCAATGTGAAGCTGTTCGCCGGATTTATTTAAATTCTAGAATCCCGGAGAGTACAGAAAATAGACTCAACATTTATTCATATGTTCTGTCCCTCTTGTTTTATACATAGCCTACTTTTGCGTCTTGAAAGAGATGACACGTCACAAGAGAATTTCTAACTCTGGATCACATATACATATAATGTTTTGACCGTACAAATTGATGATGCCTTATCCGAGTAACCGATCAGATGAAAGTCGGTGTCACCTCCAAGTAAAGACAAACATTTGTAAATCCATTACTTTTAAGATGAATATAACATTTACGAGAACTGAGTGAATGGGGGAAAAGGCTTAAAAGCCTTAAATTACAAGTAAATATATTACATTTAAGACAAGACATTAAATTCCTTCATACGCTCATTCTAAGAAAGGTGAATTTTTATGTATGATTGTGATGACCAGTGGAGGTTATTTTGCATCAAGGGGAGATGGCTGTGAAGAATATATATATATATATATATATATATATATATATATATATATATATATATATAATTTTTAGTTACCTGATACATTTTTTGTATGTTAAGAATACCTTCCGCGTTAATAAATAAATATACGTATGGGTGTATTTTTAAAAAATATTTCAAAATATTTGTCCCGCGCCTTAACCGAGTGGTTTAACACAGAGGTATGGGACTTGTGTTGGTTCCATGGGTGAAGAAGTTTTTTCATGGAATTTCGGCCAGTTTGGGACCGGTGCCTACCCAGCAGCGGAGGAATATGAGTAGCTACAATAAGTAGCGGCTCCAAGTTGAGAAAACCAGCTGTAACGGCTGGAGCACCCGATGTGCTGACCACGTGATACTCCTCTATTGTTTAGAATCAATATATATATATATACATACATACATTTTAGGTCCGTGTCTTCAACCGTTAAAACATGAAGTTACTGTAGGCCATTCGGGACTAGTCCCATCATCAGCAGAAAGTATGTCTGCATCCACTGACTTTGAATGTGACTGATTGGTCGTTGTAACTTTAAAGAGTGGGTTTAAAGTACTGGGTGTGTTCTCGTTTAACAGCAGGTCATTGTTAGTCTGTTTACTGGCTCTACTGGCTGGCAGGCCAAGGGCTTTCTAGGCTTGTCGCGCTATGGAGTTCTATTTGTTTTTTTTTAACTATTCAGTCTGAATTTTAAATAATTCTGAAGAGATATTTTATTGTTACAATTTTCAGGAGTTCACTCGAGTGCTTTGAAATTTTCAGGATGTTCTACTCACTATATAATTAAGCTCTTTTAGCAGTTTCAGTAAATAATCCTTCAGAGAACACAATTATTTTTTATATCTTACATCAAAATATTTCAGGCACAACAATAAAACTGGTAGGGCAGATTTTCAGAAATAATAATAGAAATAATAATAATAATAATAATAATAATAATAATAATAATAGCAACAACAATAATAACAAAAATAATAACAACAACAATAATAGCTTTATTTTACCTGGTATAGTTAAGGCCTTAATGCCTTGTTTACCACTCAATCAGGTTAAAAATAGAAAAAAATATTCTTGCATCTAAATTACAATAAACAAAAAATGTTACATGGTGTATCTACAATATAATTAGTATTTACAATACATTTAGATTTAATCTAGATTTAACGTGTGAAATAATTATCAAATGTACGAGATAGAAAAACTAAAAAAAAATATCATTAATGACATAGAATAAATTTAGTTCTGGAGAAAAATAAATTATTTAACAAGTAGTTGTATAAGCGTAAATTAAAGTGTCAAGTGTGCGGCAATCCCTGATGTCTTGAGGAAGGGAATTCAAGGAACGGGCAGGAGCTACCGTAGAAGAAGTAGAATAAGATGAAGTGCTATAGAGAGGAGTAGTTGTTACCTAGTATCAATATTGTGGTAAAAAGGTAACTTCTCAAATCTGGACGCTACAGTGACTAGAGTTTAAAAATTCACTTTCCTTTTACATAACATGCGAAAACTACATCTAAATATACTGTAGGTATACGGTGGCTAAACTTCATTATTTAAAAATTAATTCAGACAATGGTTTAAGATAATGACAAGATAAGAAAAATAAATGCCTCGACGGGATTTGAACCCAGACCTCTGAGTTGATATCTCAGTGCGCTACCACTTACGCTACCAGGCGAATCCAGAACAAACATGTATTTTTCTTATACATATCCTCATTATTACCAGATGTAGCGGGAACTCGGTCTCCACTGCCACCTAGTAGCTACTATAACAAGTAAGCAAATTAAAGAGAATATTTTACTTTATAGCAGTGACGCTTTTTCGAATATGTATAATTCAATACCACATTTCGACATTCTGGTTCTCTCTTGGCATAGCGTTATTGTAACCCACTTCTAAGGTTGGGGCGCCAGGAAGGAGGAGTTACGCTACTCCGATGATATATGATAGGTGATGATGATGATTCGCCAGGATATGCCTTAATCCTAAACTTAATGAATATATTGATAATGATGGCCAGATGGTGTTCGGGGACCGTTTGGCCCTTAAAGTTTCCTGATATTTGTCTTACCGGTGAGGAATAACCCCGAAAAAACATCACCCAGGAAACTTGCCCCGACTGAGGATCGAACTCGGGCCCGCTGCGTGACAACCACGCTACCTCAAGACCACAGCGGTGGACGGTTTAAAATATATAAATAAATGACAGACGTGCCCTTAATGAACACAAACTAATTGTAATAATGTAGTTAGAATCATATATATATATGTTTTGAATATGAGGTACATTTGACCCTCTCTTCAAAACAATCTCCCCTGACATCCGTCCTACAGTTGAGAAAAAATCCAGAAAAACTCTCATCCGGAAACTTGCTCGAAACGGCGACTGATGCTGGGTTTGAGGCAAGGATGTTACCAATAAATCACAGATGGATTTATTTACTTTCTGATTTAAAGAATTGAAAACCATTCAGTGATGAAGTTTGTACCAGGTACTTCGATAATCGTGTATCTCTTACATAACTGAGTGAGCAGCTCTTCTGAGAACTCTACGTAGAGTTTAATTACTCGGCTTTTCATTGCTAACGTCATAAACAAGTTTACATACCCTCAGATCATATCAAGGACTAATAATTACAATAGCGTGGAGTGTCGAACCCGGACCCTTACTGATGAGTCACTGTGCGGTATGCAACCCGCCGTACCAGTTCGTGCCTGGTACACTGACTGGCTGCGTGCGAATGTTGAAACCTGAAGGCCATACCATTTTTGTTTAAAAAGAAATTGTTTATATAACAGTTGTCAATATTTATGGTCACGGATGTTAACCACCATCACAGCTATAATATTTGCTGCGCGCAAATAATTATACGAATTTTTCTAACACATACCAAACAGATGAAACTTGAAATGGTAAGTGCTATTGTGAAAAACCTGCTAACAAATTAATTGCAGTACCAGTCAAACATCAGTTGTATTTGACAAAGTTATTACTGTATTACATTTTTGTTGCTAAATTTATTTCGTTACTATGACTACAGTATTATACACTTCTGCCGATTACACAGTAACTATTTTTTGCTACGTGACTAATCGCCACAAGTTCCTATATCAGCGAATTCTGAAGCATTGAAGATCGATCTCATGAAAATATTAAAATATATATCCACCGCTGTGGTCTCGAGGTAGCGTGCTGCCTTGTCACGCAGCGGGCCCCGGGTTCGATTCCCGGTCGGGACAGGCTCCTGGGTGAGGCTTTTTTTTTGGGGTTTTTCCTCAGCTCTAAGACAAATGTCAGGAAGCTTAGGGCCCAACGGTCCCCAAAAATCATTCATCATACTTATCATTATCATCATCCTTAACGGTGTGGAAAGAAACAGGAAGCTACCACACCTATAATTGCCTAGTAAAGTAAAGTAAAAGTAAAGTGATCCCACAACAGGCCCGGAGGCCCTTGGGGTAGTAGGAGGTTAAGGCTCCCACTTTTTCTAGACAATCGGCATTTTATGTCAGCCGGGTTGTCAGCCCTGCGTGACGGCCGCCTTTACCCCCAGAACAAGCGTCTGGTACTCATTTTCGTTAGAGGCTGAGTCGACCCCAGGGCCGTAGTGCCGCCAGAGGGTTTGGGTCAGTTTAAAAATCCTGACCCTAACGGGACTTGAACCCTCGACCCTCCGGCTTGCAGCTCAGTGCCTTAACCACTTCGCTACGGCGTGTAGATCTGCAAAGTATAGCATGAAAATGCTATAATTGCAGTGAAAGACCTACCCTCGGGCAGAATTACTATGGATGGATGGATACATATATATATGGAGACTCCGTGGCGCAAGCGGTTAGATGCTCGCCTCTCACCGCTGGGGTCCCGAGATCGAGTCATGTAAGTTTCGTGGTGGATGAAACGGAGCTTGGACAGGTTTTCTCGGGATTTCTCCCGTTTTTCCCTGCCACAAATTTCATTCCACCATTTCTCCATACTCATCCCATCCAATTCGTTTCATTTCCTTCATCCGCCCTGTGACGGTGCTTCCGGAGTGGTCGGCCGTTACCATTGTAGTTTCACAGACCTTTATAAATACAGAGGTTTCGTCTCATCTCATCCCTGACCTGACCCCAAGTTGGACACGAGGAGATAATATATATATAATCGGAGGAAATTCAGAAGACCTACAAATAAATAATATGATAATTAAACGTGTTGAAGAATTTAAATATCTTTGATCTATAATAGATAAATCTGGTACTTGTGAAAAATATATTAACGGAGTAAATTGTGCAATGAAGGCGATTAGATCCCTGAATGGTCTTTTATGGAGTAGAAATTCGACCAGAAAAAAAAGAAGAGATTATACAGACAATAATAGAAAGTCTACTTACATATGGATCAGAAAGCTGGACAATAAATGAAGGGATGCAGAAAAGAATCTTGGCGACAGAAATGGATGGATTACGGAGAAGTATGAGAATATCCAGGCTACAACATACTCGAAATACATATATCAGACAAGAAATGGATGCACAAGAGACTGTTATCGAAAGGATAACAAAGAGAGCTTTACAGTGGACATGTGCAACGGATGTCGGAAGACCAGTGGCGTAAATATGCGTTAGATTGGATGGTACCAGGCAGAAGGAAGAAGGGAAGAAGTAGAAAAACATAGTATGAGGGAATATATGATGCCATGATGAAGAGGGATATGGAAGAAGGACAATGGGAAGATAGGAATCTCTGGAAAGCAGGAATCAAAGGCGAACTGCTGTAAAGTGGAAAGCCTGTATTAAGTATTAAGTAACTATAATCACCGATAATATATACAACGAAAATGACGGTGACATGTGTGTGTGTTAACGCTGTAATGGTCGCATTTCCTTTTGGAACAGAACTCGGCACATAACACTCAATTAATAAAAAAAATATATAAGATCGAGTTCGTTAACCAGCAAAGTCAGACCATTAGGAGTAAAAGTTCACCCAAAACGAAAATTTAAAGATCTCTCTAGGGGTCGCAATTTTCGATTTTTTCCCCAGCAAACCTTAGACGCTAATGAAATAAAACTAGGAATCAGTGAAATCCGACTACTAGAAGTGGGGGATTACCTGAAACTCGAAATAAAAAAAAAATTCGCTATGGCAGCCGCCAGTTTGCATTGTCGCAATGTATCTACAAACAAAATTTTAATTAATCCTCAAATTAGTAACGTAACCCGTGATACACATTGGTTTAATTTAATGTTTATAATATTGCAATGGAAAAATTGGCCGGTTGAAATTAAGTTTTTATCAAATTATACAACAATATGCAATAAGTAATAATTTACGGTTATGCATTATTTACTTTCACTGCAGTTCAACACTTTTAAATAAGCTGGCATAAGACATTAAATTTCTCCAATTTAGTAGAAGAAAAATACGTTCGGCAAATCATCAAAATCGGACCATACATTTGAATTTGGTAAGGTATTCGCTTAATTTACGCACTTCCTGTATGACGGACTTTAAATTCGAGAGATATAAAGCATAGCGCAGGAGCGCAACCAATAGCTATTATTTCATATTATCTTTATTAACTTAACTATTTTAGATTATATTAAAACTCAGCAATTAAGATGATATGGACATGTTCAGCGAATGGAAGAAGATCGGCTACCAAAATGTGTTTTGATATGGAAACCTGAGGGAAGACGAGGCAGAGGAAAGCCTAAAACATCCTGGAGTCAGAGAATATATTTATACATGAAGGAGGAACATCCACAACCAGGAGATTGGATGGACCGACAAAATTGGCTATTAGGAATCGGACGATGTCAAAGACATTAATCAACCTATGATCTATCTATAAATTTAACCTGGTAGAGTTAGGGCATGTGGCTTATTTTTTCCCCCACTAAACCTGGACAAACATGTTACATTAAAATACATTATTCATAAGTAATGCAACGAATGAATTTATCTAGAGAATTTGGAAATCAAGAGTGACATTTGTTAGGACTATTTAACGAATAAATTAAGCTGTTTGCTCACAAATCATTATTTAACTATAGTTATTTTAAAATATTTATATATTTAATGTAAACGGCGATGTTTGAAAACAAATAAGAAACGATTGGTAACTTACGCTTCATTTGCTTCTTTTGTTCATCACTGCAACCAGATCATATTATTTATTGCCAAAGGATCGCAATATTGTAAGAATGCACCCTAGTAGAGAAATTTATAACCAACATTATAGGTATTAATTAATTTCTGATGTCCTATGATGTACATATGCCAATTATATTCTTCTGCAACGTCATTTCTTGGAAAATAATTCGTTTAAGAAAGTGCATACAGTGGTTTCTTTTTTTTGTGGTATAATCAATTGCTACAAATGTTTTTATATTATCTCCCGCATGCGCCATCTGCTGACATTCGTGCACTATATATACAATCTGGTAGCCGTATTTCTTACAGAGTCAGTCACTGCAAAATAATGCTATGACCTATTCAGAATGTTAAAAGTAGGAGCCTTCTTTAACATGATAAACTTTGGATGATAAATTCGAGGCGAAACACGGCTGTGATTGGTTGTATATAAAAAATCATTGAAATGTGATCGGTCATTGACTCCCATTTGGGGCATGAGTTAAATAGTAACAATTCTGTAATACTAGATTATGAATGGCAATTTGTTAAAATTAACATAAGAATAATAGTTATGATAATATTACTGATAAATAAAATTGATATTAATAAAGAATAAAGAAAGCAAGATAAATTATATAGGCTAGTAGACAGTTCCCTATCTAGTATAGGGCCTACATGAGAAAAAAAATAATACATGGAAAAATACATCTAACGGTTATATATATATACTTTAAAATATTGATCAACATTAATATTAGGCTATTTAATAAAATTAAAATAAAATAAATCTTAAATTACCAGCCACCAGGCAAGAGATCTTTGAGCAGACCCTTAACGTTGGTTTGAGACCGTAACAGACCACTAGGTCTATCACATGAAAGGAAGAAGAAGAAATAAAATAAATTATTAACCCAAACCATAAACATTCCATCCACCTTCGAGATGAAACCCGCGAACCATGGATTTATCTGCACCACTGTTTTGTAGCAAGTAACTGAATGTTTTATAAATTAGTAGGCCTACAGGTCATCCTACCAATTTAACAGTTACTTAACTCCAATAAGTATTTTTTTTTATTTCGAAGAGTCATACAGCACATTTTTATACCCTGAATGAAAATATACTAGGTATATTTTTATTATAATAGATACTAAATAAACATTATAGGTTATGCATAGATTTTAATTGTATTAAGATAAGCTGATTATGAAAACAACGCAAAATAACTACGTCGTATGTTCGAAGATATATTTTTAAAATAATTCTATTGTCACTATTAAATCAAAGCTAACGAATAAATGCAAATTACACAGTATGGATGCAATTCTACCTGCGAACGTTTACAGATTGCTCACAAATGTTGACTGTTTTAATACAACTCAACATATCCCATATCTTATTGTTATTAGTTAAAATCATGTATCGGTTGTAGATATTGTAAAAAGGCAGCGAAGGAATGAGTTGTCAATGTTATTACCTGCAGAGATTTTATTTTTCAAGAAATCATAATGCAATTCTTAAAGATTTTCATAATTGTTGATGCTCTCACAGGTTCACAATAATTAGACGCAAGACTGTATTTAAAGTTCTGCTGTGAAAATTTTTTCTGGAGCCGGAATTTCCAGCTGGATGCTAGCGAGGCCGTTTCTTGCGTTCTGGGAAATAAGTTGGGAAAATACATTCATTCATTACAATATCTATTGTTACTGAAGAAATGGGAGAGTCAATTCTTGGAGTTTCCCTATCCGACATAATATAGGGATCTTTTCTTAAACCTCCAATTTATTCAAAGACAAGCATGTCATTTGATGGTAGGTTTGGTACAGTTTTGCTAAACATTCAAGGTGACAGCAATCATTGGACGATTCAATACAAAATTAAGTCATGTATCGGTGTCTGGCAAGAAATACTGATACTTTATACAAGTATTAAATATAAAATTGGTACCTGGTAAGTCAGTCGTCCTCAAATAAATTATTAATAGTTCCAATATGGAGGCCTTTCAAAAAACAATGTTTCATCTTCTGCACTTGTAGTCTATAAGTTGTAATTTAAAACGGGTTTAGATCTGCGGATGTGTTCTCATTGAGCAGGTCTGTATTGTTTGCTTCTTTTGGAATTTCTGTATCTTCAAGGATGCTGATCCTGTTATACTCTCTGTGTAGTACTGACATTGTATTATCGATTTTGTTGAACTGATGACCCGTTTCTAGTATGTATTTGGCAAAACTTGATTTTTCTTCGTTATTAATACAATTTTTGAAATGTTCAGAGTATCTTGTGTTGAAATTTCGTTTGTTTTGCCTATATATAACTTTTCGCAATTATTCATTTTAATTTTTAAAAGCCTTTATTTTCCTATTTGTTACTTCTATTTTTTGTTGGATATAATATTGAGTTTGTTATTAGTTTTAATGTTTTTATCTTGTTTCCTGATCGAATTAGCTAATTTGGTCGTTTCATTCCTGTATAAGTTAGTGTTTACTTTATACAGAATGATTCAAAGTAAGTATTACCGACTTCTGAGGGTTGTAGAGGGGACTTAGTAGATAAAGTTTTGATAAGGAACCTATGTCCGAAAACGTACCATTTCGATGTAAACTAAGTTTGAAGATCGAGACACAATAGGCTGATATGGTCTGTCTTGTGTTTCGGAATAAGTATTACAGACTTTTAGGGGTTGTACTACACCTGTCGAGTCGGAGAGAGATCTTACATGCGTCACACGTACACTTCGTGCAACGAACATCAGAGTCGCCACGTGGAACCACCCTTGTATGTAACTCCTGGAAATATGTAATACTAATTCTGGACCACAAGAGACACGATATAAGCCCACTACCTGGCAGGGTGTTAACTGGCATTACCCTCCCCTCACTACTGTGCCCGCATTAAGTGTATCAGGATTGGACTTCAGAACGATCACCGTTGCATTAGACGGTTGAGTACATAATACGTATATGTTAGTTTGAGTGAAGTCCACGCATGATAGGATGTGAGTTGGTGAAGCCGGTTCTGCATTGCACTTTAGGTTATGCAAATTGAAAATATATTTTGAGTTCTGCTATTTCCGTGCAGTCTCGCGTGTAATTGTATCAGAAAGATGAAAAAAAAACACAGACCGAACTCATGGGGACATTTAAAATCCAGATGGTAATTATAGTGATGGGTAGTCGTAGTATGTCCGCATTCCATTATGAGCATACGACATCTTCCATCCGACTTCCGTGGCATTATTTTTATCTCATTCTATGTATTAACATGTATCTTCCCCTTCGTAACAAGCTGTCTCTGATTTCTAAGTTACATAAGACAGAAGTCCATTCTATCAAGACTTGGGTAATAAATTCAATTAAAATTATTATTTTTTAATGCCCCAGGTTGTACTTTTAGGACATTTCTGGTGTTCTCTCCTGGCATTGGCGTAATTGTAACCCACTTCTGAGGTTGGGGCCCTGGAAGGCGGCGTTACGTTGCCCCGATGATATGATGGGTGATGATGACAGTGGTGCGCCAGGAGAATCCTTAACTCTAAGCTTAATATAAGATTAATATGAATGGTGATTGCGATGGCCATATAATGTTCAGGGATCGTTTGGGCCTTAAAGTTTCCTGGCATTTGTCTTACAGGTGAGTAAAAACCCCGATAAAAATCTCACCCAGGAAACTGTCCTGACCGGGGATCGAATCCGGGCCCGCTGCCTCGAGACCACAGCGGTGGACTCAATTAAAATTATATTAACCCTTAAATTGGCAAGACACCAACTTCTCGTGTTAGATATTTAAATGTGGCGGATCGCAGTGAAAACGAAATCATAGATACTTGTTATTAGCTATATTGTGCAATTCTACACATATATATATATATATATATATATATATAATTTCTTTTAAGTAATCAATTGAATTGGTGTTTACTTGAAGAAAATCCATAACTTAATAAATTAAATAAAAATAAAAGTTTTATGTGATTTGCATATTTATTAAAATAAAACATAAAAAAGTTACAGCTGTTTCGGTACTTTGTACCTTCTTCAGACATAACAATTTTTTTCATATTTATTAAAATAAAATAAAAACTAGTTACAGCTGTTTCGGTACTTTGTACCTTCTTCAGACATGATAAATTAATTTTTTTATCACGTCTTAAGAAGGTACAAAGTACCGAAACAGCTGTAACTAATTTATATTTTATTTTAATAAATATGAAAATCACATAAAACTTAAATTTATATTTGCTCTAAACTCGACTTCATTATTATCCAGTGTAAGATATATATATTAATTGGTGTTTCCCGTATAATGTATCATATTTATATTATTATTATTATTATTATTATTATTATTATTATTATTATTATTACTATTATTATTATTATCGTATCATTATTGTTATTACCCTATGAAATGTTTGTACATGACATTTACATTGCTACATTTATTGTATCTTTAACTGTTTATAATTAGTACAGTGTATATCTATATTTGTCGAATATTTATTTGTATTTGTGCTGGTTGAGTGGAAGAGAGGGCCTTATGGCCTTAACTCTGCCAGAATAAATAAAGTATTATTATTATTATATTATTATTATTATTAAAGTTTTATATCTATTTAATTAATTGATATCTTTTAGTTCATTTTCTTAAATTAAATTAAAAAATATCAAACAAATCAAACTAATTGATGTATCCTATAGGATACATTGCTAAATTAAGGGTTAACTAAGTAACTTGTTTTCTTTTTATTGTTATTCATTAATTTTATTCACTAAATAGTCAAATTCATTCACGATGAAGTCTTAATACGCCATGCGAGTTTTCGTCACTTTGGACAATTCACTCCGTCGCTACACTCCTGTCATAAATTATCGTTAGGATGAACATTCTTTACAGTCGTCCTTGATAAATTAAAAAGTAATTACCGGTAACTAATTATTGCCTGAGATAGGTAATTAAAAAATCATAAATTGCGAAATATACAAGAATGAGTTTTGCCCTTGGTTTGTTTCAATACTCATTTAAAAAGAGAGATTCCATTACAGTCCTTAGGACTTCCTTGAAATAGTACGTAAGGCTCCCAACTTTCTAGACAATCGGCAGGAGATGCCAGCCGGTTTGTCAACCCTGCGTGATGGTTGTTTCACTCCAAAAACATGCTACTATATAGTATTCATTTTCATTAGAGGTTGAGTCGATTCCCGGGTCACCAGAAAGTTTAGACCAGTTTAAAAACCCTAACCCCATCGGAACCTGAACTCATGACCTTCCGGATTAGAGTATTTTTTAACACTACGCCTACAGAGGGTTCCCATTTCAAACAAAGGATGTAGAAAAGGATAGAAAAGGAAAAGCTTCGTTATTGAAGAATTTAACATTATATATACTCCTAAAATCTAATCCGAGTTATTTTATGAATTTTCACATTTTTATAAAGCGAAAATATTTACATTTACGTCATAGAGAGGGTGAAAGAGTCGCTCTGTGTGTAAATATTGGTTTCTGAATACCGGCCTTAAACCATGAAAATCGGATCTCCGCAAAGATGCTGTTGCTGCCCGATGATTCATCATTATTCCCATAGCAAGTGTTGCAGCAGTTCCGAATGTGCTTTTGTTTTATGTAGACGTGACATTTAGAGACAATAGCTCTAATGTGTCAGATTTTTTTTAAAAATATTCCAGGATCCATTGAGAATATTATTTTCTTGTAAATTTCAGATAAGCCTAACAAGGGAACCGTCAAGAATTGCATGCCAAAACATACTTTGAAATTTCTCTCAGAGAAGCGTTATGATTTCTCATTTAAACTATAGGAAAGTATAGAATTCCTGGCTTCGTGAACTGAATAACCGTCCCAACCTGCTGTCCGCTCCGCACCCCACCTCACTCCACGCCTCTCTATTCAAGCAGGGACGTTCATCTGCAGGGTTGCAACTGCTGGATTCTTGCTTCGATTCTGTGCCTTTCAATTAAAGGTGGCAGATAATTTTTTGGACATCATAACGTTTCTCTGTGAACATTTTCTAGGTTTTCATCGTAGAACCTCGTATTTTGTCGGTAGCGCTTTAACAGAGATTGGCGCCAGGTTCGGGCTAGTCGCGCCCTCGTGTTTATATATATATATATATAAGCTCCTTATTCGCGGGGGATATGTTCCGCAAAAATGCCGTGAATATGGAATGGTAATTTGTATGAGTATATAGGGAATACGTTCCAAGGTTCCAGAATAAAATAAACATTTTCAAAGTAAAATCAATTAATGAGAGATTTTCAACAATTTATATTAATTATTATGTCAGGCTTAGACAAGGGCTTAAAGAAGTTAGTATTTTTTTTCCTGTTTTGCCGCTTTTAAAAGATCATACAATCGCAAACAAATCGCCAAGCGTAAACGCCAAGCATTTCTGTTTTTACTTTAAGCGGCAACACTACTTTTTTCTTCCGCTTCGGAACTAATTTTCTTTCCTTTTACTCGACATTATAAATTGGCAACAAAGTAGAAGAGAGACGTGTTCTTCTTCTTCTTCTTAAACTTAATTTGTAGGATTTGCATCCTGTTTATTTCCAAAATCACTCCTCGGAGGAAGACGTACTGTATGTGCACTCACTGTCTATCCATCTCTTGGCTGGTCTTCCTCTTATTCTTCTCCCATCCATTGGTCTATCTTCTTTAGCGCTTTTTGCAAGCCGGTTTTCTTCCATTCTTTCTATATGGCCCTTCCAATATTTTCGTCTATCTATAATAAATTTGGTTATGTATTGAATATGGCATTTGTCCCTAATTTCTGTGTTGTGTATTTTATCAAATAATGGCAGATACAGCGGAGAAGGAGTCCTTCGGTATGGTGTACCTGACGGAAGAGGCAACTCTACATCTACTGCCTTGTAGATTGACAAACGGGCGGATGGGGTTCGTTAGTCCTGCAAGACAACCCATCTAGGAGAGACAACTCCGAAATAAAACGGGGCAGGCTGAGCTCTGGAGCTGGGTGAAGGCAATCGGCCTAGGGAGGAAACCCCGAATAATAAACCTGCCATGAAAACGGGCTAGCAACCCACTTCAAGGTGTATTGCTCGCAGTCCCAAGGATCAAGCCTCGGAAAAAAGACGGACACAAAATACGACAAACGCTAGGAAAAGGTCTACGATTTGGAAAAAGAAAAACATTAAGAATTGCTACTTGGAATGTTATGTCTTGGTTTAAAAGGAAAGAAGAAATAATACAAGAAATAAAAGAAAAAGATATAAACATTTGTGCATTATCAGAAACAAAAAAGAAAGGAAAAAGTTACGACAAAAATTGATGATTATATATTTATACACAGTGGCCTACCGAAAGAGACGTGTTATTCAATCAAAATACAATAAAACACCGATAGTGGCGAGGGCGGCATTTATAGTGGACATAGCGGCACGTGAAATAAGACGGCGGTGGCTTTTAACAACGAACGTTAGGCTTAGTGATAATAAGGTTTGTTTTACTTTGATATTGGTTTGAATCACTCTTTGTGTAAAAGTTGCCTTGGCACGTGCCTGGAGTAAAAAAGGTTGCCGATGTGTTATTAAGGATACTACTGTAAGTTATTCCTTTTAATTCACCGACTGGATCCGCGAATTAAGACATTTTTGTCGCGAATACAGGAACCGGGTCGCATTTTTTTAACCGGCGAATAAGGAGCTTTCACTGTATACGATTCTTTCAAACGAGTTAAAATGCAGCGTTCTCTTTATAATTAACACATTTTAATAATTAGTAGTAAAAATAATGTAATTTTTTTACACTGGCTTCTTAACACCATATATACGATATATCGTATATGAACCATTTTAAAATGTTTGATGGTGAAAACCTCGAGGAAAATACCATTAGGATGGCCAGGGTATATATCGGAGGGAATTAGGGATTTTTTCATCTAAGGAGACTTGAAATCGAAGGTACGAACTGGATTAAGTTAGCTGAGGATTGAGACAGTTTGGAGACCTTATAAATGGGCCACTCAACCTCCTGATTTCAAAAGCCATAGGGTAGATAAAAACATATTCCTCTATGATGTATATTACAATTATTTTTAATATGCAACGACTTCCGATATTAGATTGAGGGTCTACATTTTAAAAATCATAAAATTAAAATTTAAGGATATTATTGTTCACTCTGTAAAATGTTAGAAGACGATAATCTACGTAAGCAGCCGAATGTGAATTGTTCTGGATGAAGATTTACCATGTGGTAAAAATGACTGTTTGAACGCTAATCTGTTCCATATTATTCTGAGGAATTAAATTAGAATAAAATCAATTTATTTGAATGTTTGTAGTGAACAATGTTGTTGCATTGGTTCTTAACAAATACATAACGTAGCTAACATTATGAGTGGCCCGGATCAGTAAATTAACCTCGCCTCAAGCGATCACTGCATGATTTCTATCGTAGCATTGTACTTACATACGGAATTCCTTGAGCCATGAAGCGTGCAAGAGTGATATTTATGTTAGAGATTAAAGCAGCGTTAATTATTTGATAAAAATAAGTTTCTAATAAAAAGGGTGGGAATATAGTTATTTAATATCACTTTCTTTTCAACTCAAATAAATCTAACCCTTTCATAACCAAAACATTATAAATTTGTGTAATTGAAGAGCAAATCTAGATTTATAAGAACATAATGAAGAGAAATTTATTGGATCGCAACAAAATCCCTAGTATATGTATCATTGCGCATATTATATAATAAAATTCAAACTACAACTGTAAAGCTTACCAAATTTAATCTACATGCTTACATAACCTTAATTTATTTTATATCATTAATAATAATAATAATAATAATAATAATAAAATAATAATAATACTTTATTTATTCTGGCAGAGTTAAGGCCATAAGGCCCTCTCTTCCACTCAACCAGCACAAATACAAATCAATATTTGACAAATATAGATATACACTATACTAATTATATACAGTTGAAGATACAATAAATGTACCAATGTAAATTGTATGTACAAACAACATTTTATAGGGTAATAATGATAATAATAATAATAATAATAATATAAATATGATAAATTATACGAGAAACACCAATTAATATATATATACCTTACACTGGGCAATAATGAACTCGAGGTTAGAGCAAATATAAATTTAGATTTCTTTTAAAAGATGCCAATGTCCGGCAGCCCCTTATATCTTGTGGTAGGGAATTCCAGTTGCGAGAAGTGAAGATGGTATATGACATGGAGTGATCTGATGTCCTATGTTGAGGTATATTAAGCTATCATTCGTCGTTTTCCGCGGAGAATTCCTAATATCCTTCGATTTACTTAAGTGGCTCTAACATAAATTATCCCATCCCTTTATAAGGTTTCATTTATATATATATAAAGAGTTTCAGAGTAAGTATTACAGACTTCTAGTGGCTGTAGATAAAGTATTGATAAGGAACCCATGTCCGGAAACTTACCATTTCCATGTAAACTAGATTTGAAGATCGAAACGCAATGGGCTGATATAGTTTTTCTTGTGTTTCAGAATTACTATTATAGACTTCTAGGGGTTGTACTACAAGTGTGGTTCCAAGAAGCGACCCTATTTGTTCGTTGAACAAATTGTACCTGCGACGCATGTGTTCATACACACGCCCCACAAGACCTGGTGTGTGCTCAGTAATTTCTGCTGCCTCCAGAATTCGAGCAAGATCTACCTCCGACTCGTCAGGTGTAGTACAACTCCTAGAAGTCTGTAATACTTATTCTGAAATTCAAGTCGTCTCTACAACCTCTAGAAGTCTGTAATACTTATTTTGAACCACCCTACATACATAGTAATTCTGCCCGAGGGCAGGTCTTTCACTGCAATCATAGCATTTCCATGCTATGCTTTGCAGTTTTACTACGGAATTCTAGGTGTGGTAGCTTCCCGTAGCTTTCCAGACCGGTGAAGGATGATAATGATATGGATGATGATGATGGCCGGATGGTTTTCCGGGACCGTTGGGCCCTAAGCTTCCTGACATTTGACATACTTGTGAGGAAAAACCCCGAAAAAAAACTTCACCCAAGAGCCTGACCCGACCGGGAATCGACCCCGGGCCCGCTGCGTGACACAGCTGTGGACTATATATATTACCGTCAAAGTGAGATTCTTCTCCTATAGGGGCTGCACTGGTCCTGTAATAAAAAAATAACTTAAGTCATGTGGATGAAAGTTTAACGATTATTAACTGCTTACGTTTACCGAAAGCAGTTAATGATGACCCTGAAGCTTTTTACTTTTGTAACAGGAGCAATGTCTCATTCAGAATGGAATAATATTCATGTGTCCAAATTTCCCGAAATAAAAATTAATGATTACCAATTTGTCAAAAATAGTTCATTTTTTAAATGAATAAATCTTGATTAAGGTGTAACTAAGTTGTGTAATTTCCTTCCATCCATTCAATCAAATCAGCGCTTGAAGTACTATCGACTATAATAGAAATAATTTAGACGCATTGTGGTAGATACACTTATATCTTAATTTAGGATTATAATTCTTTGTGAGTTCGAATACAAGTTAATTATACAAGTTGATTATGTTTTGATATAACGAGATTTTCATATTATATTTTCTTGGACGACAAAAGCGTTATATAATGCATAATAATTGTAGAGATAATAACGTAATTGAGTAATTTTATGAAAAAAAACTTTAATAAACAGGAATTTTTCCCAAAAAGAAAGGGGGGTTTATTTTATATTTGCTGTAAAGTTTTAGATTTAGTAGTAACAATTTGTATTTACGATAAGGGCAAAAATAGACAATACAATTATCACATTTTAATTTTAAAATGGCAAAAGAGAAAAAAGTGAAATCATGGACTTGAAATCGGCAAACGTCCTAGCATTTAGTTTTGTGATATAGTACAATAATTTATATCTGATAGAAGTAACGTATTTTCTATTGTTAGTATGTATCAGGGACTAGTTAGTATAATGCTACGTTTCGGCTGTTATTATTAAAAAATATTATATATAAAACGTGGTAAGTTCATGGATACATTACACGCTGAACTAGTATCATTTCCGGTCTTCAGCTATTCGTTTTCTGTGAGCCTTCCTTACGGATGAAATTGAGCGACCTTACAAAGTACTGGATTCATTAAGAAATCCAACAGAGTTTGAAATAAATTCATGCACCATTTCCTTTTATTTCTTTTCTTTAAGTTTTTTTTCCTGCAAAAAAAACTGCAAAACTCTGAGAACTCTGTAATTACTATTGTTTCTTCTTCACTTAAAGCGACATCATGCGTATGTAAGTGTAATGTGTTTGCGGGCGCGTGTGTATGAATGTATGTATGTATGTATGTATGTATGTATGTATGTATGTATGTATGTATGTATGTATGTATGTATGTATGTATGTATGTATGTATGTATGTATGTATGTATGTATGTATGTATGTATGTATGTATGTATGTATGTATGTATGTATGTATGTATGTATGTATGTATGTATGTATGTATGTATGTATGTATGTATGTATGTATGTATGTATGTATGTATGTATGTATGTATGTATGTATGTATGTATGTATGTATGTATGTATGTATGTATGTATGTATGTATGTATGTATGTATGTATGTATGTATGTATGTATGTATGTATGTATGTATGTATGTATGTATGTATGTATGTATGTATGTATGTATGTATGTATGTATGTATGTATGTATGTATGTATGTATGTATGTATGTATGTATGTATGTATGTATGTATGTATGTATGTATGTATGTATGTATGTATGTATGTATGTATGTATGTATGTATGTATGTATGTATGTATGTATGTATGTATGTATGTATGTATGTATGTATGTATGTATGTATGTATGTATGTATGTATGTATGTATGTATGTATGTATGTATGTATGTATGTAGTATGTATGTATGTATGTATGTATGATGTATGTATGTATGTATGTATGTATGTATGTATGTATGTATGTATGTATGTATGTAGTATGTATGTATGTATGTATGTATGTATGTATGTATGTATGTATGTATGTATGTATGTATGTATGTATGTATGTATGTATGTATGTATGTATGTATGTATGTATGTATGTATGTATGTATGTATGTATGTATGTATGTATGTATGTATGTATGTATGTATGTATGTATGTATGTATGTATGTATGTATGTATGTTATGTATGTATGTATGTATGTATGTATGTATGTATGTATGTATATGTATGTATGTATGTATGTATGTATGTATGTATGTATGTATGTATGTATGTATGTATGTATGTATGTATGTATGTATGTATGTATGTATGTATTGTATGTATGTATGTATGTATGTATGTATGTATGTATGTATGTATGTATGTATGTATGTATGTATGTATGTATGTATGTATGTATGTATGTATGTATGTATGTATGTATGTATGTATGTATGTATGTATGTATGTATGTATGTATGTATGTATGTATGTATGTATGTATGTATGTATGTATGTATGTATGTATGTATGTATGTATGTATGTATGTATGTATGTATGTATGTATGTATGTATGTATGTATGTATGTATGTATGTATGTATGTATGTTGTATGTAGTGTGTGTGTGTGTGTGTGTGTGTGTGTGTGTGTGTGTGTGTGTGTGTATAGAGCTTACACATGTATGTGTGTTTATGTATAATTTAAAAAAAATGAATTTATCTGTCCATCTACATTAGAAGATGCGAACACGATTTTTCGACTGCGAACATCTTGTGAAAAACGAGAAAAATAATATAATCGATTACATAGATCTAATGGTTAAATAGCTGTGTACAGAACTGAAGATATGGAGCTCATATATAAATGTTTTCCCATTAATGCATATAAATTGTAATATACCAATAATTTGTCTGCTAGTTTTCATTTAAATGCGTCTTCAAGTTTTACCCAATAGAAGAATGATACCGCTTAATTCAATACTGAAAACCCGAGCTGATCGGTTAGTTATAATTCCATGCGCACGCGCACACACCCACAAAAACACGCATACGCGCATATAGATATAAGCATAAATGCATATGCACGCATGCACGCGCAAATACAAAAGCATACACAATCGATATTGCCATTTTTTAAAATTTAAAAATGAAGACACCCCAGGAGTCACCATGTGGATATGCTCTTTACCAATGAACCAGATTACCTTGCGGGGGGGGGGGGAGCTTACCTTATTAGCTTGCTCGCCTATAGGTAAAAGGGTAAGGAAGCGAAGGTAACTCACTATGAGCAGTGTCTGTTCTATATTGAGCGGCTACTAACATCCCTTGTATTATCGGAGCAACGGATCTGTGCCCCTTTAGCGCTGCAGTCGTTCTTAGAAAAGTTTTTCTTTTTTTCAAATGCCCCAGTATTGTCTTTCGACATTCCTGGTTTCTCTCCTGGCATGGCGTACTTGTAACCCACTTCTGAGGTTGGGGCGCCTGGAAGGCGGGGTTACATTGCCCCGATAATATGATTGGTGGTGATAATGGTGCGCCAGGAGAGTCCCTAATCCTAAGCTTAGCCTCAGATGAATATGAATAATGATGATTGCGATGGCCATATGATTTCGGGGACCGTTTGGGCCTTAAAGTTTTCCTGACATTTGTCTTACAGGTGAGGAAAAACTCCGATAAAAACCTCACCCGGAAAAACTGTCCCGACCGGGGATCGAACCCGGGCCCGCTGCGTGACAAGGCAGCACGCTACCCCGAGACCACAGCGGTGGACTTAACCCCTGCACTCACTCCATTCCATGAGCTTCCCTTCCACCATGTCAAACAGCAGCCAGGATAGCTTTCCGAGTAGGGATGTTGCCAAACTTCCCCCAAACAATGTCCTGAATCTTGAATACTGAAAAATGTAAAGTTAATTATTACTTCTTCATATTTAAATGGGTCTAATGACGCTGATTGACTTTAATTATTTGCTTAGTCATATTTATTTTACCCACTCCGAGCTACAGTGTTCATGTTGAGTTTGACAAACTGGACTGCAAGTGCAAATAATTTGTCTCCCAAAAAGGCTCAAAATTGTGAGTAGTGGGAGGGGCGAAAGAAAAGAGAGATAGGAATGCAGGGAGGGAAATTATTTACCGAGGCAGAAAAGGATTTAGTGTTTAGTTCGCGTATCTTACGGGGGCACAGATCCGTTGGTCAGACTATGCAGGGAGAACTCAAAGGATATACCTACGCGGAAGTGGCACTCACTCTTCAGGAAACAATGTGTAGACCCGTCTCCAGGGATACAGGGGCAAAGTTCTGAACTGTCTTATTGGAACAATTCGAAGGTATGATGATTATCCTACACAAGGGCCGGCAAGGAGAGGACACATTCCTTGCAAAACACAACTTTACAAAAACAATGATTAGCACAACTATAGGGTTACGGCGTCATTAGGACGTCAGCATCAAACACACAACCATCCTGCTGATAATTATCTTAAAGACGGCAGCCTCATCCATCATCTAACCTGCGGGATGCCAATAACATACCCAGGGGACATTTTCTGTACCACAAGTCTCAATATAGTTGACATAGCTGTTCATCGGTTGACTACAGCAATGAGAAGAAATAACGCAATACCTAGGAAGAGGGCAAATAATTAAAGTAGGAACCTGCACCCCTAGAGGAATTGCAAATGAAGAAACAGTACAAGAGAATGAATGGGAAAATATGAAGGTAGATATCGCTTTTACTATAAACTAAAAGGAAACAATATATATATATATATGTATGTATATATATGTAATATATAATATATATACATAATATATATACATAATATATATACATAATATATATACATAATATATATACATAATATATATACATAATATATATAAATAATATATATACATAATATATATACATAATATATATACATAATATATATCATAATATATATAACATAATATATATACATAATATATATACTAATATATATACATAATATATATACATAATATATATACATAATATATATATATATATATATATATATATATGAATTAGTAACAATATTTAATAACCAAATTTTAATTTTCCATGGAATACTAAACTAACTAACTCCTGGCTCTATCGAACCCGTATGTTCATAGCAGCGCGGACATAAGCTCTCCAAACATCTCTATCCTGAACTAATGTTTTCCAATCATCACCTGTATAAACTACTTCCCTCAAATCATGCTTAACGTTATTCTCCCACTTCATTCTTGGTCTATCAACTTGGCGTTTTCTCTCTGGTTTTCCTACAAGAAACCTCCATGCATCTCTTTCATACCCCATTCATGCCAAATGTCCTGTCCTTCGCATTCCTATAAAGACCACTCTTAGCCTATGTAGTTTTCTCCATTCGCCTGCCTGTTCATCTCTCTATGCTCCAAGAATTTTCCTAAGCACTTTATTCTCAAATATCCGTAATCTTCTTTCCCTCTCTTAAAGTAAGAGTCCATGTTTCGAATCCATATAATATAACTGGTAGAATAATAGTTTTATATATTTTCAGTTTAACGATTTTTAAAAGTTGGGACAAGAGCCCGTTTAATAGCATGCATTTCCACAATTGAGCCTACGTTTAATTTCTCTGTACATCTCATTCCTATTTCATCCTAGGTATTTGATTTCAGTCACTTCTTCAAAATTTCCTTCATTTGTCATCAGCTGTCCATTTCCATTATATAATGTATTTCTATGTGTGAATATATATTTAGTTGTATTGACGTTTACTTCCAGTCCCAATTTCTTAGTGTTAACTATGGAGAACTTCAAGAAGAAAGGGATTCAGATGGAATAGCAATACTGATATAAATTAATTTGAGAATAAGAATTAAAAATAATTACGAATTTATGAACGAAATAATTATAAAATTACATCTAAAGGTAGTAAGAAGATGCATTGCAATAATGGGAGTGTACAGTACAGAAGAAAGTCGGCTTGAAGAACTAAAGAAATCTATGAAGATCTCCAGACAGTAGTTAAATATAAAATCTCCATGACTATTTAGTCATAGCACGCGACCAAAATGCATGAATTGGCAATGAACTCATACAGGATGTATTGGGTAAATATGTGGAAATAACACCAAATAAATTTTGCACATTTTAACAGTTTGAAAATATATTCATCCCCCCCCACAAAAAAGAAGAAGAAAGATATACACTATACATAACCAACTATACTTGCACTGCAAAATGTTGAAGTACAATAGATTAGTAAAACTTAAATGGTCAAAATTAGGTTTCTGGATATTAGAGTTTTTAGAAGCTGTGGCAAACTCAAATCATTATTTAGCCTACTAATTTCAAAGTTGGTCATCCCATCTAGATGAAAAAGAATTCCAATCAGTACAAAATCTATAATCAAACTCCAGAAAACTTTATAAAGTCCATTTATTACAAGAAGAATCGACAAGACAGCTACATAAAAAATGTACAATTCTATACCTAACCTTTATATTAATTATCAGAGAGGCCCATAAATAACAATATACATCAGAAATGGGAAGAAATAAAATATATAACATGAGCAGCAAAAGGAGCATCAGGAACATACAAACTAAAGACACAATAATTCTGTAGAAAATCTGATTATAATGAAGAAAAAGGCGTATGAAAAATATTTCAATATAAAAAACGAATAAGAATTAAATTGAATATCGACAAAAATGTGAATTTTGTTCGTAGAGAAGTAAATAATATAATATTCATGGTAGACAGGATAAAGTCTACAAAATTAACACATGTAAGAAAGAAAGATATAATAAACAATTAAATTTAATACCTGAAAATACGTGGTTACGATACTCTCAGGATTTATGGACAGAAGGAAGAACAAATTCCAAAGCACATTGTTCGTTGAATTAATATCAGTTCTTAATAACTTCAAGAATAAAAAAAAAATCCCGGGAACAGATAATATTAACAGCGAATTAATAAAATATTATGCATTACCTCCATAATACCGGTTATTAGATTTATTGAATATTTACAGAAAAATGAACATATACCTGAAGAAGAGGATAGGGGATAATACATCCAATATATATACAAAAAAGGAAATAAAAATTGCTGCAATTGCAGAGGTCTAAGTATTTTGACAATGCTATAAAGTATACGCGTCAATAGTGAAAGATGGAAATTTTTATTTTATAAGTTTAAAACGCATCTTTGTTAATTCTGTATTTGTATATGTATACTAGCTAATATCCGGCATGCGCTGCTACGCCTAAATAAATGAAATATTAATTATATTATATGGTATATACTGCGACTAACCAAACATGGCGGTTCCAAATCAATTTTTAATTTCGAATTTCAGATTAACCCACACTTCCAAATGCCGCATTTCGATGATTCTTGGCTAATATCTACCTCGGTTTATTTTAATATCATATACTGACTTTCGTTGTTTAACCTCGAAAATTGCGACTACTAGAGCGATTTTTTAATTTTTGTTTCAGGTGAACACTTACACATAATGGGTTTACAGGGTACAATAATGAATCTAAACCATCCAGGGACCCACTCAAAAAAAAAAAAAAAATCAAAATCGGTCCAGTCGTTTAGGAGTTCAGTGACATGCACACACAGAGAAGAATTGTGTATATTATATATATATATATATATATATATATATATATATGAAAAGAAAAATGAATGCTTGAGTCGGGATTTGAACCAGAGTCTCTAAACTCGGTACGTTTAGCGCTCTAACCAACTGAGCTACTCAAGAATTCCAACACAAACATACATTTTTCTTATATATGTAGTATTCTCAATTCACACAGAGGTAGTGGGAATTCGTTCCAATACCATCTAGTGGCCAACATAACAGTTAAGCAATTTTTAAAGAGAATATTTACTTTATAGCAGTAACGCTTGTATATTTAGATGATATAACTATATTTTTGACATTTGGCAATGAAGGCAAATATGATATGAAAAGAAAAATGAATGCTTAAGTTGGGATTTGAACCCGAGTCTCTAAACTCGGTACGTTTAGCGCTCTAACCAACTGAGCTACTCAAGAATTCCAACACAAACATACATTTTTCTTATATATGTAGTATTCTCAATTCACACAAGAGGTAGTGGGAATTCGTTCCAACACCATCTAGTTGCCAACATAACAGTTTATAAATATATATATATATATATATATATATATATATATATATATATAATTTTAATTTCCAACACGCTTGGGATAAAATTAAAGTGGTCAACAAAAAAATCATCTCCAACACATATAGAATAAAATTAGAGTTAACAAGAAGAAAACAATTTTACCATCAAAAGCGTGGGGTGCTTTTTTTATGATTTTTACATTTTCTTCTTAGAGACTTTACTTTTACCAGTATCTGTTTATTATCAAATATATTAATTGATTTAGAGCACCCCACGCTTTTGATGGTAAAATTATTTTCCTTTTGTTGACCACTTCAATTTTATCCCAAGCGTGTTGGAAATTAAAATTATTTTTCATTTTTTAGTTCGGTTTTCTAATAAAGCGTGTTGTTTTAGCTTTTTAAAACTATTATTTTTTATTTTTAATATTTTACGGAATAAGATAAAAATGTAAATATCTTTAAATTCGATACTATTGTAGTATGAACTAAAAGTAATACTCTTCTAAAAAAATCCTCCCAGCCGGACTTGAACCAGCGACCTATGGATTATTGAAATTATATACCATACAGTTCACCGCTCTACCAACTGAGCTCTTACAACGACTGACTAAACAGTCGACAAGTCCGCAACCTATTATACCAGTTTTCATTTTTTTTATTTTCTGATGATTCTGGCCAGGATTTTAGAAACAAAATATGAAATTATTGTATTGTCACGGGTCCTTTACAAGTATACAAAGTTTCAAGTCGATCCAACGTTTCTAAGTGGGTGAAAATCGTGTTCAAAGATTCCGTACATAGAAACAAAGACACTTTTTTATTTTCTGATGTTTCTGGCCAGGATTTTAGAAAATAAATATGAAATTATTGTATTGTCACGGGTCCTTTACAAGTATACAGAGTTTGAAGCCGATCCAATGTTTCTAAGTGGGTGAAAATCGTGTTCAAAGATTCCGTTACATAGATAGATAGATACAGGTCAAGCTAACATAAAGCGTGTAATATAACCCATACGTCCGGCGTGGGGGACATGCATACTCCATAGTGTAAGTTTCTTAACCAAATTAATTTATTAAAACTTATTTATCTACAGATATCAATGAGTGACATGTGGTTAGCTTATCGTCTCAATAAGACATCTAGTAGGCAACTAAGGTATCACTTGGATAAGGGTCACGTTAAGTTGTGCATAGAGGCCACTTTTATTCAGATTTGCGGTTCTTTTACGAGCCTGAAAATCTTCACACTCGGGACCCACCCTTGAACTCCTTCCCAGAGGACTTGTCCCTTGGATTTTTTCATCCTAAAAATCTATCGACCCCAAGACACTAACACGCGACCCTCGGGACTAGAAGCATGGAACATAACCATTAGATCACCGCACCCGACAATTGTGTATTTACTATAAGCTAAATAATAAAGAAACAATAACTCTACCAACATTCAATTTTAGTGGATTATGAAAAAGGCGTCAGGCTGGCAACCTGGCCCTGGAAAAAAGTATATCGCTACGTACTTCAGTAAAATATGTCAGCCGGATGGATTTAAATATGACAGACTTAAGCTACGAAAACGGACCTTTGCTATTGGCACATGGAATGTTCAAAGCTTGAACACTAAAGAAAAAGAAGTAATAGATGAGATTACAACAATGAATGCAGATATTATGGTGCTCTCAGAAACAAAAAAGAAAGGGAAAAGACAGGAAAAATTAGGAAATTATACACATATCTGGAGTGGAGTACCAAAAACTAGTAGAGCAAAAAGAGGTATATCCATTTTGATAAAAAATAAGTTGGTAAAAAATATAGTATCTTGGGAAGAAATTGATGAAAGAATTATTATTTTAAATCTCAAACTTTTTGGGATAGAGCTTATAATAATAGGAGTATATGCCATAAATGAGGATGCAACAACCGTAGAGAAAAATGAATATTTTGACAAACTGTCAGAAATTTTGGACAAAATAAAAAAACATCAAGAAGTAATAATAACAGGAGATTTTAATAGTCGAGTAGGAAGTAGAATGAAAGATGAAGTGATTGGACCATTTGGGGAAAAAGTGGAAAATGACTATGGAGATAGATTGATAAGTTTATGTAAACAACATGGCTATATGATAATGAATAGTTTCTTCCAACATAGGGAAATACATAAATACACATGGGAACAGCCAACAAAAAGTCTCAAATCAATAATAGATTATATAATTGTGAAACAAAAACGTGATATGATAGTGAAAGATGTTAGAGTGTATAGAAAACCAGATTGCGGAAGTGATCATTATATGCTTTTGGGAAAATTCATAATAACAAGTAGGAAAAAACAAAATATTGAAGTAACGGAAGACAGAATAAATACAACCCCTTTGAATGAACAAAGATATAAAGTAAGTTTACTCTATGATGAGAGTATAAAAATATTTTTCAATCAAGATTAAAACAAAAACTTAATTTAAATTTAAATAAATCTGCAGTGGAAATGTATGAACAACTAAAGGAAAGTATACATTCAGCAGCTTTAGAAGCACTTGGAACAGAAAATCTAGAAGTAAAAAGAAATAATGAATGGTTTAATGAAGAAATTAAAAAAAATTGTAGAGGAAAAAAAGAAAGCACGGATGAAATGGTTATCAGATCACTCAACAACATCTCGAAATGAATATATCACTTTAAAACATAAAACAAAGGCGGAAGTGAGAAGAACAAAAAATGAGTACTGGGATAATATATGCTCGAATATAGATCATTCGATTGGATATGCTAGATCCAAAGAAACTTGGAAAACATTACAAAATATCAGGAAATCAGAAAGAAGGAAGATAAATATTCAGTCGAGGAGACCATCAGAATGGATGCAACATTATAAAGGTTTGCTTCAAGAAAATAGAAAGGAGTTTCAACTTCAAGATACGGATGTAGAATATAAATTTGACACTCCAGAGATAACAGAAGATTAAGTAAAAAGAGCTTTGAAAGAGGCAAAAAATGGGAGAGCACCAGGACCAGGAAATATTCAGATGGAACTCCTAAAACAAGGAGGAGATATTTTAGTAACATTTTTAACAAAACTTTTTAATAAAATTGAAATTGGAGACGATATCCCAGAAGACTGGAATTTATCGTATATTACTCCTATTTTTAAAAAAGGTGATAAAAACTGTGTTCCAATTATAGAGGTACAAGCGTTTTACCTTCAACAGCTAGGATTTTTAGTAAAATTATACATTTTAAACTTAAGGAGATAAAAGATAACTTAGGAGAAGAACAATGTGAATTCCGGAGTGGAAGATCATGTATTGATAATATTTTCTGTATTAGACAATTACAAGAGAGAATCCTAGCAAAAAATAAAGAACTATATATGACCTTTATTGATTTAGAGATGGCATATGATAGTGTACCTTGACAATTGTTATGGACAGCAATGAGAAATATGAATATAAGTGATAAATGGATTAATATTGTTAGGAGGATCTATAGTAATACAAAAGCTAAAGTAAAAATACAGAATAATTTAACAGAGGAATTCACAGTGAATAAAGGCCTTAAGCAGGGATGCAGTTTGTCACCAATTCTTTTTAACATTTATTTAGACCAGGCTCTTAACTTGTGGTATAAAAAATGTTTTGAAATGGGTATTCCTAAAGGAGGAAAAGTACTGTATTCATTGTTGTTTGCGGATGATCAAATAATTTTTGCAGGGGATGAAGATGATATGAGATATATGATAAATAAACTCATGGAAGAATATAAAAAATGGGGACTGAATATAAATTTACAGAAAACAGAATATGTGTGTTTGGGAAAGGATGTGGATGACCTCATACTCGAAACAGGGAAAATAAAAAAAATGTGAATTTTTTAAATATCTTGGGTCAATAATTACAAGTTCAGGTACCTGTGAGAGAGATGGATGTACAGACTAAAATTGCAATGGCAAAAAATGCAACTAAGACATTACATGGAATAATTTGGAACAAAAATATTACAAAAGAAAATAAAACGAAAATTTTATGAGAGCATAATACAGAATATTTTGTCATATGGAAGTGAAACTTGGTCTTTGACGGAATTACAAAAGAATAAAATTAGAACAGTTGAATTTGATTATTTTAGAAGAAGCCTCCAAAAAAACAAGACAGGATAAAATAAGAAATGAATTCCTTTGGAGAGAAATAAATGTCACCACATCTGTTGTTAAGAGGATTGAAAATTAAACGCTTAAATGGTATGGCCATGTACAAAGAATGGAAAATGAAAGATGGCCAAAAAATATATACCAGTGGTCACCCCCTGGAAGAAATAAACGTGGTAGACCAAGATGGAAATGGAAAACCTACGTCAGAACAATAATGGAGGATAGGAATTTGGAAGAGGGAGATTGGAATGATAGAGATAAATGGAAACTGAAGACGGCAAACCTGTAAGTGGGGGAAAGCCGAAGAAGAAGAAGAATGAAAAATGCTTTGACGATGTACTGTTTGTAGAAATAAATGATAGATTATAATGAAGAAACAATGTATTCCATAATATTTAATATCAGCAATAAAATACCTGTTGGTTGAAAAAATAATAAGCATAACACACAAATTAAAGTAAATGATATAAGAGCAACAATAAATAAAGGAATAGGACAATGTTTACCGTTACTTCTTAATACGTATTCACGAAATCGTGACGAAATGGCAAAAGGATTTAAAGGAACACTTTAGAATTAAAATATAGATACGTTTCTCTTTGCCGATGACCAAGTCTTAATATCTAGTTCTGAAAATTATGAACAGAGGGTTATATTCCAATTAAATAACAGCAAGTAAACATTTTAATTTGAAAAATTCAGTTTACTAAAGTTTTTGAACTTAAAGGAGCACACACAATTAGAGCTAAAATAGTCGCGAAAGGAAAAATAATTGAACAAACGAATTGCTTCAATTGCCTCAGCTGTAATTTTTTCTACGAATAGGCTAATTATATTGAAAACGAAATAAATTCAGTTACGTATGCAGCATTATTAACAAATTCATTAAAAACACAGAAAGGAAACCAAAAAATAAATTTTATGAAGTAATTGCTGTATCAATGTTGCGGGATATACCTTACTGGATGAAAAATAGAAGTGAATATATATTGAAGGAACTAAACATCTTTAAATTAATAGAGATAATAAAATCAAGAAAGAAATGGTTGAAAATATGAATGAAAGACGACCGCATGCAAAACTGATGAACTACAACACAAAATATATTATATGTAGCAAAGACTGAAGACAAGGTGGGCTCATCAGTGTCAAAGAATGAGACCGGAACACGTCTTATGTGGTTTAGTCCATGAACCTGATAAGAAGGAAAATTATAAATAGGCCACTTCCTCTCTCTCTCTCTCTCTCTCTCTCTCTCTCTCTCTCTCTCTCTCTCTCTCTCTCTCTCTCTCTCTCTTTTTTTGCGCGTTTCAGTGACTTTATAACATTACAAATAATATATTATACTTCAAATTAATTATATTTTACACCGCGGCAGGTACGAAATGAATTATCTGTGGCCACTTTTCTAGTAACTTGTATGAGTTATTTTGTGTTGGGTAGCAAAAATGAATCCATTTTTTCTCGATGATTAGCTATATAAGATTTCGTTGTCTAACAATGAATGGGCATTATGTCAGATAGTAGGGTAGTCATTTCCTTATATATAATTAACTTTAAGGCCTTTTGAGTTTAGCCATAGTCTCTCCTTTGTTTAAGAGTTTCTAGACCAAGCTAATTTAGTTACACTTTTTTTTTTGTTTCCTTAAAATGTTATGAAATGACATGTGGTTAGCATATCGACCAATTGAGATACCTAGTAGGAAACTAAGGTATTACTTGGACGATGAAGGTCGATAAATTTTGCTTAGAGGCCTCTTTTCTCAAGCGAGTCTGAAAATCTTCAGATTCCGGACCCACTGTTTAAGTTTAAAATCTTTCCAGATTTTTACATCATAAAAAATCCATCGACACTGGCCGGGTTTGAACTCGCGACCATCGGACTAGAGGCAAGGAACATAGCCACTAGATCGCCGCGGCAGGCAGGCAGGCAGGCAGGCAGGCAGGCAGGCAGACACACACAACCATAAACGTAACTTGAACTGTTTACTAAGGTGAACCCATATGAACAAAATTCAGAATGAGCCTAGGCACTCGCGTTGCTGACAATTCCGTTCTTCGAAGCCCTGTTTAATTTTCAATTTTTCTAATAATTGTTAAGAAAACAATCATGAGAGTGCTTGGGGAGAGCCAGTAGCTACGCCTATGCATATAATATGAAAAAGAAGATACAGTATTACGAATATCAAAGCGTCAGATGGAGGTATATTTCACTGAAATATCCCGAGTTCAAAGCCATCATAATCGATAGATACAGCGGCATTTCTTCAGGCATTTCGCGGGTGTCGTCAGCAAACTTTCACTGCAGCTTGGAGCCTGGCACGAGTGAAACCCACAGACCGCAGATTTCACTTCACTTCTGTCCAGCGTCGTCAACAAGCTCACAGGATATCCACCATTCATTCATTATTCATTGCGAAAATTTGCGTTCCGCAAGCTACACGCCTTTTTTGTTCTATTATTTTTATGACTGCTGGCCAGGAGTTCAAATCGTGCTCTTCATAACAATGTAAATTGTTTTCTGCTTCTCCAACAATGAAACTGACAGCTTATAAATTCTGAATTACAGAACAGTGCATTCTAATAAATGTTAAGAGTTTTGATTTTTTCACTATCACTAAATTGTGTGTGTGTATATATAGTAATTCTGCCCTAAGGCAGGTCCTTCACTGCAATAATAGCATTTTCATGCTATGCTTGCAGCTTTACTAGGGAATTGTAGGGGTGGTGTGTATATATATATATATATATATATATATATATATATATCCACCGCTGTGGTCTCGAAGCAGCGAGCCCGAGTTCGATCCCCGATCGGGGCAGTTTTTCTGGGTGAGGTTTTTATCGGGGTTTTTCCTCTCCTGTAAGACAAATGTCAGGAGAACTTTAATACCCTAACGGTCCCCGAAATCATATGGTCATCGTCATTATCATTATCATTATCATCCTTCACCGGTGTGGAAAGCAACGGGAAGCTATCACACCTACAATTCCCTAGTAAAGCTGCAAGTACAGCATGAAAATGCTATGATTGCAGTGAAGGACCTGCCTTCGGGCAGAATTACTATGGATGTATGTATGTATGTATGTATGTATGTATGTATGTATGTATGTATGTATGTATGTATGTATGTATGTATGTATGTATGTATGTATGTATGTATGTATGTATGTATGTATGTATGTATGTATGTATGTATGTATGTATGTATGTATGTTATGTATGTATGTATGTATTTGTATGTATGTATGTATGTATGTATGTATGTATGTATGTATGTATGTATGTATGTATGTATATATATATTATATATGAAGAAAGATGAACATATGTGAATAGAGAAAACTGTATATAGTGAATTAGATGATCCTTATAGGTAACCAGATGTAACAAACAGTTACTACAGACTGCGATGAGAGTTCATGCGACAAGAA